>JAQOWZ010000041.1:617999-755499 GCA_035578165.1 Stenolophus ochropezus
GGAATATAAGTTATCAACAGTTTAACGCTAATTTTTTGATAATTCAATGATTGTATATTGCAAAATTTTAAAATTTGTAGGTGTATACAAATAAAAATTTTATTTGAAATAATAATAAAAGCCTGATCAAAAGCAAGTGATAATCACGGGACCACCAATTTTCTTTAAAAGCAACTAAACTAAATGTCTAGGAAGAAAATTTTAAATTTATGTTCATGGACGTGCGAATTTTTATTATACCGTATTTTTATTTTAGTAATTTGAATAAATTAAAACCATGCAGATAATGAAGAAGATAATAATAAATAATGAATGTAAGGTATATTTGAAGTATTGACATCAAATTGATTGTACAAAAAAATAATAACAATATACGCCTGTGGAAGCAAATGTTAATATTTATTTCCAGGAAATAAAATTTAAGAACTTCGCAGTTTTGCAATAGCCAATCATAATATTAAGACTACTTTTAATAATATATAATGACGATGATGAAACTAAAAAACATTTGTTGTAATGTATATTATTTATTTATAACCATTTTAAAGCGGCACGCGAGACCGTTTAGGAAATAAATAAAAATATATGTTTAATTTGTCAAAGTTTTGAACTTAAGGAATTTTTTTCACACTCTTCTACGGGGGATGCTACTATGTGTTGTACCTAGAAACATTTGTTGTAATGTATATTATTTATTTATAACAATTTAAAAGCAGCACGCGAGACCGTTTAGAAAATAAATAATAATAACTTACCACTTGCTCTGGTTTGAGACCGCCTTGATCCTAATTTTTTTTTTATTATTTATATTTATTATTTATGTCATACCTTGAAAAAAATTATTCAAAGATGAATTTAACTAATTTTCATACATTCTTTTTTATTATACCTTTGCAAAATTTGTAGTTTCATACAATACATTAAGTTTGACAGCATAACTGTCATCACTTGACACAATAAGTATGAAGTTAGTTAAAGAATATATAAAAATGTATTATTTTGAAAATAATTATCTATTTTATAGATATAAATAATGTGAAATAACATACCAAATTTATAAACTGATACATTTTTATATTGCCAAAAAAACAAGATTATATTCATGTTTTTCTGTTGCTATGTTCATTTATATATTTATGAAGCTGAATTATATATGTATTTATCTACAACTATTGTTATTGTTATTAATAATTTATTTTTTATTATATATATATCAATTTAAATGATTATAAAAGTATAATAAATACAATTTGAAGTTATTTTGAAATTTAAGTGCTACTCTAGCGCCATCTGTTGAGGTATATATGAACTACTCACACATAACTGAAAATTTATATGCCTGTTAGTTGTAGATAAAGTGACTAATTTTTATAAGTTCTATTGCATTATTTCTTAATGAAAACATGAATTTTCGTGCAGTACAATCACATACAAGTTCGACTAAGAGCAGATGCCATCAGCTGATAATCAGACGAACTACTCGGTGAATATTTGGTTTGAAAAGGTGTTTATTGTTTCATACATCAGTTACAAATGGATAAATAGATAGATACTTTGTTTATGTAAACGTTTACATCTGAAAAAACATCTCATTTCATTATAAAATACTACAGAATTTTGAAAAATGTAATTTCTATTGTAATCAAATGTTTTCCTCAGAAATGTTAAAAAATGCGTAAAGAAAGAGTAAATTGCAATTAATAAAAGTTTAATAAAGTCCAGATACATTATTTATTTATATACTAATTATTGTACATTAAATTGTTAAACAATTTCCTCCAAAACTGTATGAAATAAAGGCTTGTCAGTTTTTCCACGTAATCAGACAAAATCTATAGTCTAACTATCTAAAATATGTATAAATTAGATTTAAAAGTATTTATATATAAGGGAAGAATACTGTACAATATGAATTTATCTTTAGAAGTGTTTGAATAGTAATCAAATATAGTTTTTTAAAAGTCAAATTGTAAATAAATTTTGAAATGTAGTTTTCTTGATTAAAAACTCCATTCTGGAATATTCTTTAGTTTGCATTTAATAAAGAATATGTTTTACTATTACTTATTTTTATAATTATTGCCCAATAGATTGTTTGAGTTTATAAAAAAATCCATGTTAGAGTATCTGAGTATGTGTAGGTTATAGTCTCATCTAAAAAATAAAATATTTAACTATTAATATATAAATATTTATATTCTATATAAAAGTACCTGTATTGGAGATGATTTCTTATTAAATTTCGTACAATATTTCATTATACATTTTAGTAAATATGACATTTTTCACTTAGTTGTCTCCAACTCAAGTGTCAAATGAACCATTTTTGTTAAATTTTATAATATCGTGCAATTTTCCTGGTTTCATTTTCAAGGATACATTATAATAATGATTTTCATCCAACGAATTGCCTTATTATAGAAAACGCATTTCTCGATTAATATTTGGTTTCAGAAAGTGTTTATTGTTTGAAATATCAATGATAAATTAATAATTGAATAGATACGTTGTTTTTATAAACGATTTTATCTAAAAAATCATTTCATTCCATAACAAAATACAATAGAATTTTTAAAAATCAAATCTTTGTTGTAATCAACTACTTTCATCTGAAATTTGATGAAAGTATACATAAAGAATGTATAAAATGCAGTTACTTACGGTTTATTATAATCCAGATACATAATTCAAAATAATTATTGTACAATCAATTATTAAACATTTCTTCCAAGTGGGTATGAAGGAAAGGTTTGTCAGTATTTTTAAATAAATGTGATTATGACTCAATACGACGCGCCTTGATTAAATTCCAGAATTTATTTTTTTGTCAATAGTGTTATTGTCCGTAATATTATGTTATTTCTTTTCTATAAATATATTCTTGTTTGGATATCTTAACCAATTACAAACTATAAATGAAATGAAAACACATATCTAAATACAGCCAAGAATATATAAAATTACATACTTACATTACAGAACGTAGTGTAATATTAAACTAATTTTACTATATATTTCTCTAAGCAAATACAAGACCTGCATTATAATTGTTTGATTATATTGTAAATAAGGTTTGCCGTAAATTATTATGTACAATGCACTTTTATAATAATCAATTACACTTCAGTAGTGTTATTATTAGTAATTTTATGTTATTTCTCTTCTATAAATGTACTCTTGTTTGGGTAACCAATTAAAAATTATAACTGAAATGAAAATACATATTTAAATACAGCGAAACATATTTAAAATGATATACTTACATCACAAAGTGTATTGTACATATTCTTTTAAATATAGTTTACTTTATATTTCTGTATATTTCTTTTTAAAAATATAAAACTTGTGCCACGAATTTTTTGATTGACTGACCAAACGTGAAATGTCATAAAATTAAATATTTAAAATACACCACATTTAACATTCAATGTATTTGTATATATTTCGCTCACTAATATAATGTGTAAAAATATAATTACCTTTACAATATCTCTTTTCATTTTCAAAATAAATCAATTAAAAGTTTCATATTGAATTGTCAAAAATGACGGATGGCACAGTAATTCTTTTTAAATTTAAACTTGGCATCTAGGATATTTTTTTCAGTTTTGTTCCAGTTTTTCTTTCTCGCTTAGTTTTCGATTTTTTACACAAAAACTATGCACTGTAAAAATATGAGACCCCAAAAAGGCCCTATTCCACTTTTAACCACATCTAATAAAATAATATTAAAATTATTCATGAATGGTTTGACCAGTACCCGTGAGTAAAATTTTTGCGATGCTCGAGATGAATCCAACTATATATAGATATATAGATAATGAATCTATCAAAATAGTATATGACTAGCGAATTCTCGGCTGCGCCGAGCATTCCCTAGAGCTCCGCTGTCAATGTAAAAAAACAAATGCCGATCGACATTAAAAAAAAATTATATCTGCTTGTCAGCCCTCAATTAGACCTTTTATTAGATTCCAAACATGATATATTTCTAATAACTTTTTGCATAAAACAAAAGCCGATCGACATGGAACATTTTTGTCAATTCTGCACGCCGGCCTTCAACGAGACCTTTCATTTGAGACCAATCTCGACATACCTTTGAGAAACTTTTGCAAAAAACAAAAGCCGATCAACACTGACCGTTTTTGTTAATTCTACACGCCAGCCCTTATCGAGCCTTTTCATTTGATACCAAACACCACACACGTCTGACAACTTTTTGCAAAAAACAAAAGCCGATTGACATGGCACATTTTTGTCAATTCAGCACGCTAGCCCTCAACCAGACGTTTTGTTTGATACCAAACTCGACATACTTTTAAGAACTTCTTGCAGAAAACAAGAGCCGATCGGAATGGAACATTTTTGTCAATTTTGCACGCTAGCCCTCAACGAGACCTTTCATTTGAGACCAAACTCGACATACTTCTAAAAACTTTTTGCAAAAAACAAAAGCCGATCAACATTAACCATTTTTGTTAATCCTGCACACCAGCCCTTATCGAAACCTTTCATTTGATACCAAACACCACACAATTGTAACAACTTTTTGCAAAAAAAAAACCAATCGACATAACACATTTTTGTCAATTCTGTACGCTAGCCCTCAACGAGACGTTTCATTTGAGCCCAAACTCGACATACCTTTGAGAACTTTTTGCAGAAAACAAAAGCCGATCGGAATGGAACATTTTTGTCAATTCTGTTCGGTAGCCCTCAACGAGACCTTTCAATTGAGACCAAACTCGACTTACCTTTGAGAAATTTTTGCAAAAAACAAAAGCCGATTAACATTAACCATTTTTGTTAATTCTGTACACCAGCCCTTATCGAAACCTTTCATTTGATACCAAACACAACACACTTGTGACAACTTTTTGCAAAAAACAAAAACCAATCGACATAGCACATTTTTGTCAAATCTGCACGCTAGCCCTCAACGAGACGTTTCATTTCAGCCCAAACTCGACATACCTTTGAGAACTTTTTGCAGAAAACAAAAGCCGATCGGAATGGAACATTTTTGTCAATTCTGTTCGGTAGCCCTCAACGAGACCTTTCATTTGAGATCATACTCGACTTACCTTTGAGAAATTTTTGCAAAAAACAAAAGCCGATCAACATTGATCATTTTTGTTAATTTTACACGCCAGCCCTTATCGAGCCCTTTCATTTGATACTAAACACCACATATTACACAAATTCTTATCTACCTAGAATATTTTTATCATTCATGCACACCCCTCCACATTGTGTCGTTTCCTTAAAACCCAAGGACGACCTACTTCTAAGAACTTTTTACGAAAAACAAATGCAGATCGACATGACACATTTTTTTTGTCATTTCAAAACCGGCCCTTATGGTTTTCTTTCTTTTGATATCAAACAAAGCAAAATGTTTTAATTTAATTACGAACATTTAATTTTTATTTAGTTACTTAATAATTTGGCAACACTGTTTGTATTAAAATAATGTAGTTAATTTTTAAATTTATAAATTACCATTTATTCATTCATTTAGGAATATTTGTTTTTTGTTTAGTAATTTCATCACACATTTGACAACATTGACTTATGTAATTCTAAACGTCAAAATTTGAAATAATTAAATGTGTTGTGTAATAAACTTAAAATATTGGTAAAACCTTTGCTCAGGACTATTATTCATGACACTGTTTTCAAATCTTTGATATCAATGTTCTATTAAAAGATACAATCATTTAAAATTCATAGACAGATTGTCAAAAGTGACGGATAACTGCGTGATTCTTCTTAAAAATAGACGTGGCCTCTGGGATACATTGTTTCAAGGTACCAATTATGCACAGTTTTTGATTTTTTACACGAAAACCAGTCACAGTAAAAATATGAGACCCCAAAAAGGCCCTATTCCACTTTAAACCACATCTAATAAAATAATATTAAAATTATTTAATGAATGTTTTGACCTGTACCCGTGAGCAAAATTTTTGCGATGCTCGAGATGAATCCAACTATATATAGTTATATAGATAGTGAATCTATCAAAATAGTATATGACTAGCGAATTCTCGGCTACGCCGAGCATTCCCTAGAGCTCCGCTGTCAGTGTAAAAAACAAATGCCGATCGACATGAAACAATTATTTCATATTTCTACGTCAGGCCTCACCGAGACCTTTCATTAGATTTGCAAACACGATATACTTCTAATAATTTTTTGCAAAAAACAAAAGCCCGTCGACATGAAACATTTTTATGATTTATGTATCCCAGCCCTCACCGAGATCTTTCATTTGATACCAAACACGACATACTTTTTACAACTTTCTGCATGAAACAAAAGTCGATCGACATGATACATTTTTATCATATCTACACGCTAGCCCACATCGAGACTTTTAATTTGATACCAAACACTATATACTTGTGACAGCCTTTTGCAAAAAACAAAAGCCGATCGACATTGACCATTTTTGTCAATTCTGCACACCAGCCTTTATTGAAACATTTCATTTGATACCAAACACCACACACTTCTGACAACTTTTTGCAAAAAACAAATACCGATCGACATGGCACATTTTTGTCAATTCTGCACGCTAGCTCTCATCAAGACGTTTTATTTGAGACCAAACTTGACATACTTTTGAGAATTTTTTTCAGAAAACAAAAGCCGATCGGAATGGAACATTTTTGACAATTTTGTACGCGAGCTCTCGCCAAGACCTTTCATTCGATACCAAACACGACATATTTCTCACAACTTGTTGAAAAAAATAAAAGCCGATCGACATGGAACATTTTTGTCAATTTTGCATTTCAGCCCTTAACGAGACCTTTCATTAGATACCAAACACGATATACTTCTATTAACTTTTTGCATAAAACAAAAGCCGATCAACATAGAAAATTTTTAATTCTGCACACCAGTCCTTCCCGAGTCTTGTCATTCGATACCAAACACGACATATTTCTGACAACATCTTGCAAAAAACAAATTTTAATCGACATAGAACATTTTTGTCATTCGTGCACACCAGTCCACATTGTGTCGTTTCATTAAAACTCAAGAACGACCTACTTCTAACAACTTTTTGCGAAAAACAAATGCAGGTCGACATGACACATTTTTTTTTGTCATTTCAAAACCGGCTCTTATGGTTTTCTTACTTTTGATATCAAATATTTGATTTTATTTAGTTACTTTATAATTTGGCAACACTGTTTGCATTAAAAATAGTAGTTAATTTTTAAATTTATAAATTAATATTGTCAACCCTAATACAACTGCCACCGTCTTCAGTGAAGTTAGTTTAGGAATATTTGGTTTTAATTTAGTTACTTCATCACACATTTGGCAACATTGACTTTTGACATTGGAAACGTCAAAATTTATATTAATTAAATACGTTATGTTTTAAACTTAAATTAGTTGTAACCCATTTGCTCAAGTCTATTATTCATGATATTGTTTTCAAGTCTTTGATATCAATGTTCTATTAAATGATATAATCATTTAAAGTTCATAGGCAGATTGTCAAAAGTGACGTATGACGGCGTGATTCTTTTTAAAGTTAGACATGGCCTCTGGGATCCATTGTTTCAAGGCAGCATTTGTGCACAGTTTTAAATTTCCACACGAAAACTACTAACAGTAAAAATATGAGACACCCAAAAGGCACCAGATCTCATTAGCCCCCACAAATTAAAATTTTTTTTATAACAATCACTTGCATGGTTAAGGCTGTAGGCGATTACAAAAGTTACTCGATGCTCGTGATGAATCTATAGATAGATAGATATAATAGATAGATATATAGATATATATATATATATATATATATATATATATATATATATATACAGTGTGTGCTAGGAAATGCGGAACATAGGACTTTAACATGGTATTTCAAAAAATTGCGGATACTCTCTCTCACGATAGATTCAGAGCAAAACTGCAAGAGTACAAAGTTGTTCAGAATTAAATTCTACGTCAGATAAAATCATAATTGTTGCAACAGCAGGCCTGTAATACGAGATATATTAAATATAAAATGTTATACTTTCGTTAAAAATCAGATAGCCATGGAAATAAAAGAAAATATCTATCTGTCAGTTTAAAGAATTTTCGTTAATTGTAATACTTATTGTCTATAATTTAATATTATTTAAGTTGAAATTATATTTATTTCTTTAACAATGTGCTAATATTAAAAAAACAGTACATATATAATTTAAAAAAATATTGAACACAAAGTAAGGTTACTAACTGTCACAATTGACACATAGATTTTTTCTTTTATTTCCATGGGTGTCTGATTTTGAACGAAAATGTTACATTTTATATTTAATATATCTCGTACTGCAGACATGCTGTTGCATCAATTATGATTTTATCTGACGTAGAATTTAATTCTGAACAACTTTGTACTTTTGCAGTTTTGCTCTAAATCTATCAGGAGAGAGAGTATCCGCAATTTTTTGGAATCCCATGTTAAAGTCCTATGTTCCGCATTTCCTTGCACACACTGTATATATATATATATATATATATATATATATATATATATATATATATATATATATATATAGTGAATGTAATCGTTTAGTATAGTGACTAGCGAATTCTCGGCTACGCTGAGCATTCCCTAGAGCTCCGCTGTCAGTGCAAAAAACAAATGCCGATCGACATGAACCAATTATTTCATATTTGCACGTCAGGCCTCACCGAGACCTTTCATTAGATTGCAAACACGATATACTTCTAATAATATTTTGCAAAAAACAAAAGCCGGTCGACATGAAACATTTTTGTCATTTATGTACCCCAACTCTCACCGAGACCTTTCATTTGATACCATACACGACATACTTCTGACAATTTTCTGCATTAAACAAAAGTCGATCGACATAAAACATTTTTATCATATCTACACGCTAGTCCACACCCAGACTTTTCATTTGATACCAAACACTATATACTTGTGACAACCTTTTGCGAAAAACAAAAGCCGATCGACATAGCACATTTTTTGTCAATTCTGCACACTAGCCCTCTCCGAGACCTTTCATTTGATACCAAACACGACACACTTCTGACAACTTTTTGCATAAAACAAAAGCCGATCGACATGGAACATTTTTGTCAATTCTGCACGCTAGCCCCCTCAACGAGACTTTTCATTTGATACCAAACACCACACACTTCTGACAACTTTTTGCAAAAAACAAATACCGATCGACATAGCACATTTTTATCAATTCTGCACGCTAGCCCTCAACGAGACTTTTCATTTGATACTAAACACCACACACTTCTGACAACTTTTTGCAAAAAACCAATACCGATCGACATAGCACATTTTTATCAATTCTGCACGCTAGTCCTCTCCGAGACCTTTCATTTGATATCAATCACGATATACTTCTGACAACTTTTTGCAAAAAACAAAAACCGATCGACATAGTACATTTTTGTCAATTCTGCACGCTAGCCCTCAACGAGACCTCTCATTTGAGACCAAACTGGACATATCTTCGAGAATTTTTTGCAAAAACAAAAGCCGATCAACATTGACCTTTTTTCTTAATTCTACACGCCAGCCCTTATCAAGCCTTTTCATTTGATACCAAACACCACATACTTCTCACAACATTTTCCAAAAAACAAAAGCCGTTCGATATAGAACATTTTTGTTCATTCTGCACGCTAGCCCTCATCGTGACCTAGCCTAATATAACATTCGCTGTCTTCAATAACCTTTCATTTGGGAATATTTGTTCTTTGTTTAGTTACTTTATTAAACATTTGGCAACATTATGCAAAAACCAAATTCTAATTTATATGGAACATTTTTGTCATTCGTGCACACCAGTTCGTATTGTGTCGTTTCCTTAAAACCCAAGGACGACCTACTTCTAACAACTTTTTACGGAAAACAAATGCAGATCGACATGACACATTTTTTTTGTCATTTTAAAACTGGCCCTTATGGTTTCCTTTCTTTTCATAACAAACACAGCAAAGTATTCAATTTATTTTATTTAGGAATATTTGATTTTTATTTAGTTACTTTATAATTTGGCAACACTGTTTGCATTAAAAAATAGTAGTTAATTTTTAAATTTATAAATTAATATTGTCAACTCTAATACAACTGCCACCGTCTTCAGTGAAGTTAGTTTAGGAATATTTGGTTTTAATTTAGTTACTTTATCACACATTTGGCAACATTGACTTTTGACATTGGAAACGTCAAAATTTATATTAATTAAATACGTTATGTTTTAAACTTAAATTAGTTGTAACACATTTGCTCAAGTGTATTATTCATGATACTGTTTTTAAATCTTTGATATCAATGTTCTATTAAAAGATATAATCATTTAAAGTTCATAGGCAGATTGTCAAAAGTGACGGATGACGTGATTCTTCTTAAAGTTAGACATGGCCTCTGGGATCCATTGTTTCAAGGCAGCATTTGTGCAAAGTTTTAATTTTTTACACGAAAACTACTAATAGTAAAAATATAAGACACCCAAAAGGCACCAGATCTCATTAGCCCCCACATATTAAAAAAAAATTTATAACAATCACTTGCATGGTTCAGGCTGTAGGCGATTACAAAAGTTATCGATGCTCGTGATGAATCTATAGATAGATAGATAGTGAATCTAATCGTTTAGTATATATGACTAGCGAATTCTCGGCTACGCCGAGCATTCCCTAGAGCTCCGCTGTCAGTGAAAAAAACAAATGCCGATCGACATGAAACAATTATTTCATATTTGCACGTCAGGCCTCACCGAGACCTTTCATTAGATTGCAAACACGATATACTTCTAATAATATTTTGCAAAAAACAAAAGCCGGTCGACACGAAACATTTTTGTCATTTATGTACCTCAACTCTCACCGAGACCTTTCATTTGATACCATACACGACATACTTCTGACAACTTTCTGCATTAAACAAAAGTCGATCGACATGAAACATTTTTATCATATCTACACGCTAGCCCACACCCAGACTTTTCATTTGATACCAAACACTATATACTTGTGACAACCTTTTGCAAAAAACAATAGCCGATCGACATAGCACATTTTTTGTCAACTCTGCACGCTAGCCCTCTCCGAGACCTTTCATTTGATACCAAACCCGACATACTTCTGATAACTTTTTGCATAAAACAAAAGCCGATCGACATGACACATTTTTGTTAATTCTGCATGCTAGCCCTCAATGATACCTTTTATTTGAGACCAAACTCGACATACCTTTGAGAAATTTTTGCAAAAAACAAAAGCCGATTAACATTGACCTTTTTGTTAATTCTACACGCCAGCCCTTATCGAGCCTTTTCATTTGATACCAAACACCACATACTTTTCACTACTTTTTCTAATAAACAAAAGCCGTTCGATATAGAACATTTATGTTCATTTTGCACGCTAGCTCTCATCGTGACCTAGCCTAATATAACATTCACTGTCTTCAGTAACCATTCATTTGGGAATATTTGTTCTTTGTTTAGTTACTTTATTAAACATTTGGCAACATTGACTTTTGTAATTCGAAAATACCCAAACACGACATTTTTCTGACAACATTTTGCAAAAAACAAATTCTAATCTACGTAGAACATTTTTGTCATTCGTTCACACCAGTCTGTATTGTGTCGTTTCCTTAAAACCCAAGGACGATCTACTTCTAACAACTTTTTGCAAAAAACAAATGCAGGTCGACATGACACATTTTTTTTTGTCATTTCAAAACCGGCTCTTATGGTTTTCTTACTTTTGATATCAAATATTTGATTTTTATTTAGTTACTTTATAATTTGGCAACACTGTTTGCATTAAAAAATAGTAGTTAATTTTTAAATTTATAAATTAATATTGTCAACCCTAATACAACTGCCACCGTCTTCAGTGAAGTTAGTTTAGGAATATTTGGTTTTAATTTAGTTACTTCATCACACATTTGGCAACATTGACTTTTGACTCGCGATGAAACTATAGATAGATAGATATATAGATATATAGTGAATGTAATCGTTTAGTATAGGAATGTTTATATCGCTGAATTCAGAAAAAAATGCTCTATCGAATAACCTAAAAATAAACGTATGTTCCCATCTAAAAAGAGAAAGTTGTGTCCCGTATTTTGAGAACCACAGGTCAAAAAAAAGTTTTTTTTGCTCTTTGTATTAGTCTTGTAAAATGGTGGTCCTTTGCTAATTTAACCAACCTCGTAGCTCTTATAGTTCTCGAGATCGAAATGGTGGCACGCTTAAATGGAACACTCTGTATATGAACTACTCACACATAACTTATCAAATAATATCATATATTTAATATTCCAACTTTGGAAATTGATGAATTTTTTTCACACCCTTCTACTGGGGGTGCTACTATGTGTTAGACCTAGAAACATTTGTTGTAATGTATATTATTTATTTATAACACGTTCAAAGCGGCACGCGAGACCATTTAGGAAATAAATAAAAATACATGTTGATAAATAAATGAAATTATAGAGATTTTAAATTTCCCGCGCTTAGGGATTTTGAGATACAACGGTTTAATCATCAAAATACATAAGAAGAAAAGATTTAAATAATACGTTTAACCCAATTTTATGTATTTTTATTATATCTTAACAATATTTGTATTTTCATACAATACATTCAGTTTGACAGAACTTAAATGTCATAACTTGACACAATAAGTATGAAGTTAGTTAAAGAATATATAAAAATGTATTATTTTGAAAATAATTATCTATTTTGTAAATATAAATAATGTGAAATAACATACCAAAATTTATAAACTGATACATTTTTATAATGCCAAAAAAAAAACATGATTATATTCATGTTTTTCTGTTGCTATGTTCATTTATATATTTATGAAGCTGAATTATATATGTATTTATCTACAACTATTGTTATTGTTATTAATAATTTATTTTTTATGATATATATATCAATTTAAATGATTATAAAAGTATAATAAATACAATTTGAAGTTATTTTGAAATTTAAGTGCTACTCTAGCGCCATCTGTTGAGGTATATATGAACTACTCACACATAACTGAAAATTTATATGCCTGTTAGTTGTAGATAAAGTAACCAATTTTTATATGTTCTTTTGCATTATTTCTTAATGAAAACATGAATTTTCGTGCAGTACAATCACAGTCCAGTTCGACTAAGAGAATATGAATATTTGGTTTGAAAAGATGTTTATTGTTTCATACATCAGTTACAAATGAATAAATGGATAGATAATTTGCTTATGTAAACGTTTACATCTGAAATCATCTCATTTCATTATAAAATACTACAGAATTTTGAAAAATGTAATCTCTATTGTAATCAAATGTTTTCATCAGAAATGTTAAGAAATGCGTATAAAGAAAGAGTAAATTGCAATTAATAAATGTTTAATAAAGTCCAGATACATCATTTATTTATATACTAATTATTTTACAATAAATTGTTAAACAATTTCCTCCAAAACTGTATGAAATAAAGGCTTGTCAGTTTTTCCACGTAAGCAGACAAAATCTATAGTCTAACTATCTAAAATATGTATAAAATAGATTTAAAAGTATTTATATATAAGGGAAGAATACTGTACAGTATGAATTTACCTTTGGAAGTGTTTGAATAGTAATCAAATATAGTTTTTTAAACGTCAGAGTGTAAATCAATTTTGAAATGCAGTTTTCTTGATTAAATAATCCATTCTGGAATATTCTTTAGTTTGCATTTAATAAAGAATATGTTTTTCTATTACTTATTTTTATAATTATTGCCCAATAGATTGTTTGAGTTTATAAAAAATTCCATGTTAGAGTATCTGAGTACGTGTAGGTTATAGTCTCATCTAAAAAATAAAATATTTAACTATTAATATATAAATATTTATATTCTATATAAAAGTACCTGTATTGGAGATGATTTCTTATTAAATTTCGTACAATATTTCATTATACATTTTAGTTAATATGACATTTTTCACTTAGTTGTCTCCTACTCAAGTGTCAAATGAACCATTTTTGTTAAATTTTATAATATCGTGCAATTTTTCTGGTTTCATTTTCAAGGATACGTTATAATAATGATGTTCATCCAACGAATTGCCTTATTATAGAAAACGCATTTCTCAATTAATATTTGGTTTCAGAAAGTGTTTATTGTTTGAAATATCAATGATAAATTAATAATTGAATAGATACGTTGTTTTTATAAACGTTTTTATCTAAAAAATCATTTCATTCCATAACAAAATACAATAGAATTTTTAAAAATCAAATCTTTGTTGTAATCAACTACTTTCATCTGAAATTTGATGAAAGAATACATAAAGAATGTATAAAATGCAAATACTTACGGTTTATTATAATCCAGATACATAATTCAAAATAATTATTGTACAATCAATTATTAAACATTTCTTCCAAGTGGGTTTGAAGGAAAGGTTTGTCAGTATTTTTAAATAAATGTGTTTATGACTCAATTCCAGAATTTATTTTTTTGTCAATAGTGTTATTATCCGTAATATTATGTTATTTCTTTTCTATAAATATATTCTTGTGTGGATATCTTAACCAATTAAAAACTATAACTGAAATGAAAACACATATCTAAATACCGCCAAGAATATATAAAATTACATACTTACATTACAGAACGTAGTGTAATATTAATATTAAACTAATTTTACTATATTTTTCTCCAAGCAAATACAAGACTTGCATTATGGTTGTTTGATTATATTGTAAATAAGGTTTGCCGTAAATTATTATGTACAATGCACTTTTATGATAATCAGTTACACTTCAGTAGTGTTATTGTCAGTAATTTTATGTTATTTCTCTTCTATAAATATACTCTTGTTTGGATAACCAATTAAAAATTGTAACTGAAATGAAAATACATCTTTAAATACAACGAAACAAATTTAAAATAATATACTTACATCACAAAGTGTATTGTACATAGTTTACTTTATATTTCTGTATATTTCTCTTTGAAAATATAAAACTTGTGCCACGAATTTTTTGATTGACTGACCCAACAGATGATAAACGTCAAACGTCATAAAATTAAATATTTTAAATACACCACATTTAACATTCAGTGTATTTGTATATGTTTCGCTCACTATTATAATGTGTAAAAATATAATTACCCTTACAATATCTCTTTTCATTTTCAAAATAAATCAATTAAAAGTTTCATATTGAATTGTCAAAAATGACGGATGGCACAGTAATTCTTTTAAAATTTAAACCT
Source organism: Stenolophus ochropezus (assembly GCA_035578165.1). Taxonomy (NCBI): domain Eukaryota; kingdom Metazoa; phylum Arthropoda; class Insecta; order Coleoptera; family Carabidae; genus Stenolophus; species Stenolophus ochropezus. Next base: position 633,295 of record JAQOWZ010000041.1, read on the forward strand.
GGCATCTAGGATATTTTTTTCAGTTTTGTTCCAGTTTTCCTTTTTGGCTTAGTTTTTGATTTTTTACACGAAAACCACTCACAGTAAAAATATGAGACCCCAAAAAGGCCCTATTCCACTTTAAACCACATCTAATAAAATAATATTAAAATTATTCAATGAATGGTTTGACCTGTACCCGTGAGCAAAATTTTTGCGATGCTCGAGATGAATCCAAATATAGATATATAGTGAATCTATCAAAATAGTATATGACTAGCGAATTCTCGGCTACGCCTAGCATTCCCTAGAGCGCCGCTGTCAGAGCAAAAATCAAATGCTAATCGACATGAAACAGTTTTTTCATATCTGCTTCTCAGCCCTCACTGAGACCTTTCATTAGATTTTAAACACGATATACTTTCAATAACTTTTTGCAAAAAACAAAAGCCGGTCGTCATGAAACATTTTTGTTATTTATGCACACCAGCCTTAACCGAGACCTTTCATATGATACCAAACACGACATACTTCTGACATTTTTTTTGCATAAAACAATAGCCAACCGACATGGATCATTTTTGTCATTTCTGCACGCTAGCCCACGCCGAGAACTTTCATTTGATACCAAACACTATAAACCTGTGACAATTTTTTGTAAAAAGAAAAGCTGATCGACAAGGAACATTTTTGTCAATTCTGCATGCTAGCCCTCAACGAGACCTTTCATTTGAGACCAAATTTGACATATTTCTGAGAACTTTTCGCAAAAATCAAAAGCCGATCAACATTGAACAATTTTGTTCATTTTTCGCGCAAACCCGCATTGAGACCTTTATTTTGATACCAAACACCACATACTTCTAACAACTGTAACAAGATGAAAAAACGACAATGCTTTTCATCTTGTTACGGCTTGTCATAGTTTCTGAGGTCTATGACTCTGGTGTTGGTAGGTCAGCAAAATGCTGACTTCAGCAAATAGCAACGGCCGTCTTTGCTGATTAAGCAGACTATGATAATACCGGCCAGAACACGAGTCATAGATTCAGAACAATGGATTTAATTATATCTTCTGCGAAGATATAATTAAATCTTCAAGGGGTGGTAATGTAACAGTAATTAACGAATTATTCCAAATCATTATTGTTTGATAGATTTCATAACATAAATTGCGCATTAACAAAAATGCACCGTGGACAAGTTATATTTCGTAAAGTTTAATAACCTATTGACGTTTTGTAACTTATCCACGTGATGTGCGTAATAGTTACATTGCCAACCCTAGCACTTTTTAGGATATAAATAGGATTTAATTGAGAGTGTAAGAGGTCAGAGTCAGTAGAGTCGGTTAAGCAGAGTAGAGTCTTAAGAGTTAGAGTCTTAAGTGGTAAGCTGATGTCGCAATGTAGTCAACGACTCGGTAGCAGTCATCTGACATGGTTCAGACTGACTTTAGTCCAGAGTGACTAGCTCTGTAGTATTTGTTTTGGTTTTATTTTAGTATTCTTATTGTAAATAATGTAAATAAATTTAAAGTTATTTAAAGCAAATATGTGTGAGCCATGTTGTCGTTATCCTGGTTCAACCGTCATCACCAGTTAGTATTATCTAACATCATCATGTCCTCCTCGAAGTAAAAATGACAACATTCATCGCCTTCATTGTCGTCAACCCCCACTGTTACACAACTATTTGCGAAAAATAAAAGCCGATCAGCATGGAACATTTTTGTCAATTCTGTACGCTAACCCTCAACGAGGATTTTCATTTTAGTCCAAACTCGACATACTTCTAAAAACTTATTGAAAAAACAAAAGCTTCTCAATATTAACCATTTTTGTTAATTCTGCACAGCAGCCCTTATCGAAACCTTTCATTTTATACCAAATACCATACACTTCTGACAACTTTTTACGAAAAACAAAAACCAATCGACATAGCATATTTTTGTCAATACTACACGTTAACCCTCAACGAGACGTTTCATTTGAGACCAAACTCGACATACCTTTGAGCACTTTTTGCAGAAAACAAAATCCGAACGGAATGGACCCTTTTTGTTAATTCTCCATGCTAGCCTTCAACGAGACCTTTTATTAGAAACCAAACTCGACATACTTCTACAAACTTTCAAAAAACAAAAGCCGTTCAGCATTGATCATTTTTGTTATACACCAGGCCTCATCAAAACCTTTCATTTGGTACCAAACACCACACACTTCTGACATCTTTTTGTAAGAAACAAAAGCCGAACGAAATGAAACATTTTTGTTAATTCTGCACGTTAAGCACTCAACGGAACCTTTCATTAGAGTCCAAACTCAACATACTTCTAAATTCTTTTTGCAAAAAACAAAAGCCGATCAACATTGACCAATTTTGTTAATTATGCATAACAGCCGTCATCGAAACCTTTCATTTGACACCAAACACCGCACACTTTTGACAATTTTCTACAAAAAACAAAAGTCGATCGACATGGCATATTTTTGTCAAATCTCTAAGCTAGCCCTCAACGAGACGATTTATTAGAGATCTTTTTTCAGCAAAAAAAAGCCGATTGGAAGGAAACATTTTTGTCAATTCTGTACGCTAGCTCTCAACGAGATCTTTTATTTAAGAGCAATCTCGACATACTTCTACATACTTTTTACAGAAAACAAAAGCCGATCAACTTTCACCATTTTTGTTAATTCTGCACACCAGGCCTCATCGAAACCTTTCATATGATACCAAACACCATATACGCCAGCCCTTATCAAAACCTTTCTTTTAGTACACACCAAAGTGTTGAACTTATTTAGGAATATTTCATTTTCATTTTTTACTTCGCAACACTTTAGGCAACAGTCTTTGGAATAAAATCCTAATTAATATTTAAAGTAAATGGTGTAGGTATTTGACATGAATTTACAACGTTGACAATTACTATAGATGACAACCACGGCAATGACATAAACAAAATTCTTTTTTTTTTATATAGTGGCCCTAGTGATAGATGATAAATATATCATATTAAGGTCCAGTATTACAGTGGAAGTTTAAAATCGATCCTTGGTTTAAGCCACGGTTTAAGTAAATTCGATGTAATACAGTTGGAGTTTAGCATTAATTTATTAGTTTAACTTAAGCGGTCGATCCTAGCGGCTTAAACCTTAAGGAGAAGTTTAACCTTTTTTTGTCAAAATAAAACATCAGAATGGACGTTATGGAGAATTATAATACAAAAATTTAAGAAATGAGCAACAGCAGTCGAAGTCGAGCAAAATATTCTCAATATAATTAGATGACCAATACGTATTCTTTCTAGGCACTAGGCCTGATAATATAAATATATGGTCTGATAAAGATTTTTTTTTAATAGATTTCGTTTAGCAAAATTATCTGTTTGTTTAATTTATAACGTACTTAATATTTAGCGACATTAAAAAAAAGTAATTGGTAAGAATTCATTAATAAAATGCATTTTAATTACACTCGATTTTAGTGCCAATTTCGGAAGAATATTGATTTTTGTAAACTGTTAACTTTGATTTTTGGAATCACGGTTTACATTCTATGAATGCATCAACAACTAACAATAAGATATTATATTTTTATTATTTATTTTATTCTTTACACAATAGGTCAAAATTGTTGTACGGTAAGCTTTCAATTTCTCTATTTTCTTCAATGTAAAATTAAGGTGCCCGTTCTCTTTCATCTATAATTCTGAAAAATAATCTGTTTATTCTTAATTTTAGCTCTTTTGATAGGTAATTATTGTTTCATACCTTTCGTTATCTAATATAAAGACAATAACTCACAACAGATATACCAATAATGTGTATATACCAAAATCCATGTGTAAATAATTTATCTGTCAATGTCAAAAATGGTCAAAAAACAAATATTCTATTGCCAACATAAACGAAAATATAATCGAAACAAGCTTAGCTAAACTTTGTACTGTAATACTGCCAATTGGTTTAAGTGAAAGTTTAAGTTTAGCTAAACCAATATTTAAGTAGTGACTGTAATACCGGGCCTAAGTCAAGAATTTAAATTTGTGATATATGTGAAATGAGATGAAAAATTATCATCTCATCTCATATCATTTTCATTTTTTCAAGAATTGACCCCCTGGGATTCAAATCCCAATGATGCTAAACTTGTAACCAAAAATAAATACTGCTGTGTCCGAGTGATTAGGAAACAACTGTAAGCTGCAGGTCCTCTGTTATGCAATTGGACTTCGGTCTGTTGAAAAATTATTATTATATAAATAAATAAATAAATCTGGGTTAAAAAAGTCTCAACCCTGTCCATTAGTGCTTTCTGGCTACGGCCCTGCCTTAGGCCCGGTTGTACAATCCAGGTTTAGAGTAAGTTCAACCTTGAACTGAAAATGATATGACAAGTTGCGTTGTACAAATCAGTTTCAAATGATAAGCTTAGTTCAAACTGCGGTTCAGTTAAACTGCTGAATTTTTTAGTTCAACTGTGGTTCAAATAACAAAATCACGTCATCTGTAAATTTGTCTGACATTAGTTACTATTTCAATATTTCAATCAATTACTCGATATTTTAACGAATGATGAAGATATGCTAGAGTTAATTGATGTATTAGAACCTTTGCGAGCCAAAAAAACATAAAAAACGAGAAAATCATTTTCAAAAATTGAACGATAAAGAATTTTTGATGAGATTTCGATTATCGAAAGCTGCGGTTATGTTCATTGTTAATAAAATTAGAGTTGATATACGTACTCTAACACAACGGTAAGAGGAATAACTGATGTCTGAAAATTAAGGATAAAATTAATTAATCTACTTCAGGAATAACGCTGTATCTCCAGATGATATTGTCATATATATTTTTAATACATTATGACTTCTAAATATTTCGTTGACTTTATTAAATTCTTTTTCTATATTCACCTAACATGATATTTTCTGTATTTATATTTGTGTCTGACTTCTTATATTCTAATACATATACATAATTTTTTTTTAATAATACTAATTTATTTTCTTCTGTGTTTGTAAAATTTGCTGATCTCATCTTTAAAAAATAAAATGAAATAAATATTTAATATTACACTCTTTAATTGTTTGTATATTACATTCTTACCTTTTATACAAAATAAATCCTGACAGAGGATGAAAGTATGACATTTGCAAATCTGACAGAAAAAAAAAACACATACATCACATCTTAGAATTTTGACATTTTGCGTTCATGTTTAATACCAACTTATATGATTTATTTTAGTTACCTAGTTCAACTACGGTTCATCTGAATTTAAGTGTAATTTATTTTGTACAACAAATTGAAATTTCAAACCCGAATTCAACAGAATCGAAGTTTAGTAAAGCGTAAGATAAACCAGTGTTTGTATAACCGGGCCTTAATCACACATGACAGTAAACTTGTTTAAATCAAATTATTATTATCAAATATTTCCCAAATATCTTTGTACCTACTATATGCAATTTTTACTTATAGAACTGTACATTAAATGAACGTTGCGACCCTGCTCACGAATACCTCCCCTTTTCCAACCGTCAGCGCTTATTAGACCATATTAACGATATGAGGAACCAGGTCGCTTTGGGAGAGATGGATCCGTTCCCCAAAGCTGCGGATATGAAAATCGTGGTAACAAATAAATACTCTATCTAGTTTTAAATTTAATTAATAATTTTTCCTACAGAGGTGGTGCTTCGAGTTGGAATATATAGCCCAGTGTTTAGCTAATAGATGTGTTTATGATGCCAAGGCTTGTTATGATACGCGTAAGTTAAATTTCTTCTACGTACACCTGGAAGGCCACACATAGCTGTATGTATTCTAAGTTTAGCCACGTATAGTTGGACAAGAGATCTCGAGTTGACGTTTAAATTATTTTATGGGTGTGGTATCTATTCAAAGTTTTTCCCTAAGTGAAAGAATTGAAAGAAATGTGACCTTTATGCGTTCTGCTATAGGGTATAGAATTGTACGAAATCCATTACAATACACTGTTTGTTCCAGGTACCCAGCTTAGCACTGGATTTGGAAATCCCAAAGTAATATTAGCATACCTTACTTAATATAAATGGATTACTGTACAACCTGGAAATAACTAGATAGGGATGTATTTAAAATTTTAATACCATGTTTTATGAAAAATACTCTAATAATTGTCACAAGTTGTAGTAACGTTGATGTATTCTTGGTAATAAGAACATTATGTTATAGCAGTTTCGCTTTTATGCAAAAATTGTTCGCAATTCCACGAAGATAATGATTATTGCTAAGAAATTAACGGTATTAAAATTTTAAATACATCCCTGTCTAATTATTTCCATGTCGTACAGTAATCCATCTATATTAAGTTAGGCATGCTAATATTAGTTTGGGATTTCCAAATCCAGTGCTTAGCTGGGTACCTGTAGCAAAACTTTGAATAGATACCACAACCATAAAACAATTTAGACGTCAACTTGAGATCTTTTGTCGTACTATACAACATTGTACTTTTCACACATGTTCTTTATCTCTGCTTTAAATGCCGTGATTAGATGTAGCGTATTCTATTGCGTTGAAACACTTCTTTTTATAACCCATGTTGTTGTTTTCAACATCTTTTATAAAAATTAACATAGTTATTTATTATACAAGCGGCTTACATGAATGTTGAATGTTTATTCAATTTTGTCCTAATAATTTTTATAAATAAAGACAAAAGCTTGCAATGTCACTAGTAGTTTACGGTTATCTAGTCGCTGAAAGTGATTTTTTCATGCGTTACCATGGGTTGAATTGTTTGCAGGAATTTAAAATTGGAACACAAATAGTGAATGACAGTGACAGTTCTATATCTGCACATAGATTAATTATAGTTTATCAGTGGAAAAGTGGCAATAGAAGATAAAATACAAGTATGAAACAAGTAGTTTTTGTTCTTGAATTTTTTAATACCTATAATGTATAATGTGTGTATTGTAGGCTATGAATGTTTATGTTTGTTTTTTGTAATTGTTATAATTATTATGATTCATGAAAAGAGAAAAGTGGAATAAATTATTTTAAACATATAATTTGTTATTTATGTTGAATTCAATTAAATTTTTTTAGAAGGTCTACAATTATTTGAAAATTATATTTTTATAACCAATAGAATTAAATCGCACTGTGTTCTACAAATTAACATTTTTACTATACGTGGCTGTATATGCTCGGGTTAAATATAGTCGGGTTACGATAAGAACGGTTGCACGTCATTAATGACGTTCCTTACGTTTACATACATTAATTGATCCAAATCGGTCAAGACCTTCCAAATGAGACAGTCAAAATATTTATAATTAAATAGTATTTTTCTTGATTTCTGTTTTATGTGTATTGTTCATTGTTGTATTTATCGTTTTGTGTTTCATTCCTGATTTGATGACATTTTTATTAGCTCATGGGCGTAGCGAGGCAGGGGCTGACCGGAAATCATCTCAATGGATTATGTATGTTGAGTGTGCACAGAGAAACTAACTATTACGTCACCATATTGTACAGGACAGTACTACATATATTTCTACATCTTTTGTGATGCAGATTACTTTATTTTAATAGCGAATTCAATAAAATTTACATAAAACAATCACTTTTTTGCATGACGTTTTTATTACTAATAGGCAAAATGACATTTTTGTCAATTCGTGATCATGGCGTTAGAATAATGGCCTATAGAATCGTAGATCTTCGGTTCAATTCAAATTGTTGCAATTTCTTTTTAATATTTTTTTCGTAATTTTGCATTTAATAAATACATTTGTTAATAATATTTCTTCATTTAACCTGTTAAGAAGTTATTCCTTTCGTTTTTTCTATATTTCTTGATTAATTTTAATTATGTCTTATTAAATATTTTTTACAAAACATATTCATAATTTTGTATTACCATCAAAAAACATAAAAATATATTTCTATAATCAAAATAAACTTGAACACTTTCGATTCCGTAGGTAATTGTCCTAACCTCATAACCTTGAATGGACAGATATCATTTTGCATAACAAAAGCATTATTTGAAAAATTAATACTTTTTAGTAAATTTCGTTCAATTGTGCTATTAAAATCATGTACATTCAATACATTAAGTATTGTCCTCGGCAGTATGGTGACTTAGTTCACAGCCGGACAGTTTTTATTTATTAAAAACTGTTTTTCCATGCTAATTGCCTATGATATAGTCAAACCGGAGAAGGACAAGACTCACGTCATCAAATAATATCACTAAAGTAATGACGTCATGTACTACTATGAATATATGGGATATTGATTTTTTTAGAATAAAAGTGCAGTGCATGTTGCATAACTTACTATAACCTATTTCTTCAAGTGACAGTTGACAAATTAATAACCACAACCTCTCGAAATCTGTCGGCGTCATCACAGTTAAATTGTGACGGAAACGATAGTGAATAAGTGCATTTAGTAAATTGAAGGGCATTAGCTGTTCTCTAAAAGTACATAATTCAAATAAATTTAAAAAAGAAAATAGAAAAAAAATTACCTCTCGTACGGTTTTCAATGGAATTAATGGACCAACGTTGTCCAGTTCCCGTTCAAAATAATGCACTACATTCATTGTCAGTTTTTTTGACTGCTTTGATAAAGCTTTAAGCATGATTTATCAGTAACATAAAAAAACTGACACGATACTTTCTGACTGACACTGACAATCGAATGACGAGATTAATATTCGATCGGTATAAAATATAATATAAACAAGATCATTTTTATTATTGCCAATGTATGGTACGAAAATCAACTACAATTATTTCAAATAATTTTATATTCTCTAAGAGGAATACGGATTGAAATGATTGTAAATTCATCCATATATACGTTTCTTAATACAAATATTTTTTCCTACGACCACTGTTAAAAATAGTATTTTTAACGGTTGCTTAGCAAGTTAAAAATAACAGTTTATAACACAGTCATTGACAACGTGTTAAAAGTAAAAAACAAATTTACTTTTAACACTTCTTATGTTCAGTTGTTCATAACTAATACATGACCTGTCATAAATGTCATTCTATAATACTTAGTTTTTATTTACTAATAGGTACATAACTGGGGTCGTAGGAAAAATAGTGTATGATATTTGTGTTAAAAGTAATTTTATTTCGTTCGTGGGGTTTGTTACACTCGGCTTCGCCTCGTTTCAAACTTCCCCACTCACTCATAAAATATCACTTTTACCACTAATGTCATAAATAACTATTATTCTTCTTTTTTCTAAAATAAATAACACCCAATAATCTTAACAAGTTATATTTCATTTTATAAAGTTTTTTTTCAAGTTGATGACGTGAGTCTTCTTCTTCTCCGGTTTGACTATAACACCTTTTTGGGATACGCGGTATACAGGGTGTTTCACGCATACGGGACACCTCAAATAATTCCTATACTATTAAATATACAACAAAATTCTATAAGGATGTCTTATAGGAGGCCAAGGGGGGCATTCGATTAAATAAGAAAAAAACAAATTAAACCAGTGGTTCTCCAGTTAGGGATCAGAGATATATTTTTTTAAATGGGATGACATATTTTTTATGCCTATGCGATAGAGTTTTTTTTTTCTGAATTCAACTATATAATAATATCATATCCTTACATAACAAAAATATTGAGAAAAATTCAATTTAAAGATTCGATAAATTTTATTTAACGTGACAAAAAACAGTAGGCTATGATCAATAACAAAAAAAACATAGGTTATCAATAAATACAACAATTAGAACTTATTATTATAAATGACAAGAACTTGTGCTGTTTTGTTTTGTTTTGTTATTTATCATGGCCTACTGTTATTTGTCTTGTTAACTACAGTTTATGGAATCTTTAAATTGAATTTTTCTCAATATTTTTGTTATGTAAAGATATGATATTATTATATGGTTGAATTCAGAAAAAAAAACTCTATCGAATCGGCATAAAAAATATGTGTCATCCCATTTAAAAAAATATATCTCTCATCCCTAACTTGAGAACCACTGGTTTAATTTGTTTTTTTCTTATTTAATCGAATGCCCCCCTTGGTCACCTATACGACATCCTTATAGAATTTTGATGTATATTTAAAAGTATAGGTATTATTTGAGGTGTCCCGTAGGCGTGAAACACCCTGTATATATACAGGCTGTTCCATTTAAAAGTGCCACCATTGCTATCTCGAGAACTATAAGAGCTACGAGGTTGGTTAAATTAGCAAAGAACCACCATTTTACAAGACTAATACAATGAGCAAAAAATTTTTTTTTCAACCTGTGGCTCTCAAAATACGGGACACAACTTTCTTATTTTAAATGGAAACGTATGTTTATTTTTAGGTTATTCGATAGAGTATTTTTTTCTGAATTCAATGATATAGATATATCATATTCTAATATAACAAAATAACTGAGAAAAATGCATGGTACATTTATTTGTATTTTATTTATATCTGGCTGAAATAAGAGTGCTTTGGATAGAAAACAATTCATTTTCTTCCTAAAACTGACAGTTCAAGCAAATAAAATTTAACAAAAATTAATCAAACAATGTTAGACAGAACATTACGTCTATGTTTTCTAACCATAGCACTCTTGTTTCAGCCAGATATAAATAAAATATATATAAATTTAACATGCATTTTTCTCAATTATTTTGTTATATTAGTATATGATACTAGCGAATTCTCGGCTACGCCGAGCATTCCCTAGGGCTCCGTTGTCAGTGCAAAAAACAAATGCCGATCGACATGAAACAATTATTTCATATTTGCACGTTAGGCCTCACCGAGACCTTTCATTAGATTGCAAACACGATATACTTCTAATAATTTTTTGCAAAAAACAAAAGCCGGTCGACATGAAACATTTTTGTCATTTATGTACCCCAACTCTCACCGAGACCTTTCATTTGATACCAAACACGACACACTTCTGACAACTTTCTGCATTAAACAAAAGTCGATCGACATGAAACATTTTTATCATATCTACACGCTAGCCCACACCCAGACTTTTCATTTGATACCAAACACTATATACTTGTGACAACCTTTTGCAAAAAACAAAAGCCGATCGACATTGACCATTTTCGTTAATTCTGCACACCAGCCTTCTTTGTAACCTTTTATTTGATACCAAACACCACACACTTCTGGCAACTTTTGGCAAAAAACAAATACCGATCGACATAACACATTTTTATCAATTCTGCACGCTAGCCCTCTCCGAGACCTTTCATTTGTTATCATACACGACATACTTCTGACAACTTTTTGCAAAAAACAAAAACCGATCGAAATAGTACATTTTTGTCAATTCTGCACGCTAGCCCTCTCCGAGACCTTTTATTTGATACCAAACACGACATACTTCTGACAACTTTTTGCATAAAACAAAAGCCGATCGACATGGAACATTTTTGTCGATTCTGCACGCTAGCCCTTAACGAGACCTTTCATTTGAGACCAAACTCGACATATCTTTGAGAAATTTTTGCAAAAACAAAAGCCTATCAACATTGACCTTTTTTCTTAATTCTACACGCCAGCCCTTATCGAGCCTTTTCATTTGATACCAAACACCACATACTTCTCACAACATTTTCCAAAAAACAAAAGCCGTTCGATATAGAACATTTGTGTTCATTCTGCACGCTAGCCCTCATCGTGACCTAGCCTAATATATCATTCACTGTCTTCAGTAACCTTTCATTTGAGAATATTTGTTCTTTGTTTAGTTACTTTATTAAACATTTGGCAACATTGACTTTTGTAATTCGAAAATACCCAAACACGACATTTTTCTGACAACATTATGCAAAAAACAAATTCTAATCTACATAGAACATTTTTGTCATTCGTGCACACCAGTCCGTATTGTGTCGTTTCCTTAAAACCCAAGGACGACCTACTTTTAACAACTTTTACGGAAAACAAATGCAGATCGACATAGCACATTTTTTTTGTCATTTTAAAACTGGCCCTTATGGTTTCCTTTCTTTTGATAACAAACACAGCAAAGTATTCAATTTATTTTATTTAGGAATATTTGATTTTTATTTAGTTACTTTATAATATGGCAACACTGTTTGTATTAAAAAATAGTAGTTCATTTTCAAATTTATAAATAAATATTGTCAACCCTAATACAACTGCCGCCGTCTTCAGAGAAGTTAGTTTAGGAATATTTGGTTTTAATTTAGTTACTTCATCACACATTTAGCAACATTGACTTTTGACATTGGAAACGTCAAAACTTATATTAATTAAATACGTTATGTTTTAAACTTAAAATAGTTGTAACACATTTGCTCAAGTCTATTATTCAAGTTACTGTTTTTAAATCTTTGATATCAATGTTCTATTAAAAGATATAATCATTTAAAGTCATAGGCAGATTGTCAAAAGTGACGGATGACGGCGTGATTCTTCTCAAAGTTAGACATGGCCTCTGGGATCCATTGTTTCAAGGCAGCATTTGTGCAAAGTTTTAATTTTTTAAACGAAAACTACTAATAGTAAAAATATGAGACACCCAAAAGGCACCAGATCTCATTAGCCCCCACATATTAAAAAAAAAAATTATAACAATCACTTGCATGGTTCAGGCTGTAGGCGATTACAAAAGTTACTTGATGCTCGTGATGAATCTATAGATAGAAATATAGATATATAGTGAATCTAATCGTTTAGTATATAGGACTAGCGAATTCTCGGCTACGCCGAGCATTCCCTAGAGCTCCGCTGTCAGTGCAAAAAACAAATGCCGTTCGACATGAAACAATTATTTCATATTTGCACGTCAGGCCTCACCGAGAGCTTTCATTAGATTGCAAACACGATATACTTCTAATAATTTTTTGCAAAAAACAAAAGCCGGTCGACATGAAACATTTTTGTCATTTATGTACCCCAACTCTCACCGAGACCTTTCATTTGATACCATACCCGACATACTTCTGACAACTTTCTGCATTAAACAAAAGTCGATCGACATGAAATATTTTTATCATATATACACGCTAGCCCTCAACGAGACTTTTCATTTGATACCAAATACCACACACTTCTGACAACTTTTTGAAAAAAACAAATACCGATCGACATAGCACATTTTTATCAATTCTGCACGCTAGCCCTCTCCGAGACCTTTCATTTGATATCAAACACGACATACTTCTGACAACTTTTTTGCAAAAAACAAAAACCGATCGCCATAGTACATTTTTTCAATTCTGCAGGCTAGCCCTCTCCGAGACCTTTCATTTGATACCAAACACGACATACTTCTGACAACTTTTTGCATAAAACAAAAGCCGATCGACATGGAACATTTTTGTCAATTCTGCACGCTAGCCCTCAACGAGACCTTTCATTTGAGACCAAACACGACATACTTCTGACAACTTTTTGCAAAAAACAAAAACCGATCGACATAGTACATTTTTGTCAATTCTGCAGGCTAGCCCTTTCCGAAACCTTTCATTTGATGCCAAACATGACATACTTCTGACAACTTTTTGCATAAAACAAAAGCCGATCGACATGGATCATTTTTGTAAATTCTGCACGCTAGCCCTCAAGGAGACCTTTCATTTGGGACCAAACTCTACATATCTTTGAGAAATTTTTGCAAAAACAAAAGCCTATCAACATTGACCTTTTTTCTTAATTCTACACGCCAGCCCTTATCGAGCCTTTTCATTTGATACCAAACACCACATACTTCTCACAACATTTTCCAAAAAACAAAAGCCGTTCGATATAGAACATTTTTGTTAATTCTGCACGCTAGCCCTCATCGTGACCTAGCCTAATATAACATTCACTGTCTTCAGTAACCTTTCATTTGGGAATATTTGTTCTTTGTTTAGTTACTTTATTAAACATTTGGCAACATTGACTTTTGTAATTTGAAAATACCCAAACACGACATTTTTCTGACAACATTATGCATAAAACAAATTCTAATCTACATGGAACACTTTTGTCATTCGTGCACACCAGTCCGTATTGTGTCGTTTCCTTAAAACTCAAGGACGACCTACTTTTAACAACTTTTTACGGAAAACAAATGCAAATCGACATGACACATATTTTTTGTCATTTTAAAACTGGCCCTTATGGTTTCTTTTCTTTTGATAACAAACACAGCAAAGTATTCAATTTATTTTATTTAGGAATATTTGATTTTTATTTAGTTACTTAATAATTTGGCAACACTGTTTGCATTAAAAAATAGTAGTTAATTTTTAAATTTATAAATTAATATTGTCAACCCTAATTCAACTGCCACCGTCTTCAGAGAAGTTAGTTTAGAAATATTTGGTTTTAATTTAGTTACTTCATCACACATTTGGCAACATTGACTTTTGACATTGGAAACGTCAAAATTTATATTAATTAAATATGTTATGTTTTAAACTTAAATTAGTTGTAACACATTTGCTCAAGTCTATTATTCATGATACTGTTATTAAATCTTTGATATCAATGTTCTATTAAAAGATATAATCATTTAAAGTTCACAGGCAGATTGTCAAAAGTGACGGATGACGACGTAATTCTTCTTAAAGTTAGACATGGCCTCTGGGATCCATTGTTTCAAGGCAGCATTTGTGCAAAGTTTTAATTTTTTACACGAAAACTACTAATAGTAAAAATATGAGTCACCCAAAAGGCACCAGATCTCATTAGCCCCCACATATTAAAAAAAAAAAAAATAACAATCACTTGCATGGTTCAGGCTGTAGGCGATTACAAATGTTACTCGATGCTCGTGATGAATCTATAGATAGATATATAGATATATAGTGAATCTAATCGTTTAGTATATAGGACTAGCGAATTCTCGGCTACGCCGAGCATTCCCTAGAGCTCCGCTGTCAGTGCAAAAAACAAATGCCGATCGACATGAAACAATTATTTCATATTTGCACGTCAGGCCTCACTGAGATCTTTCATTAGATTGCAAACACGATATACTTCTAATAATTTTTTGCAAAAAACAAAAGCCGGTCGACATGAAACATTTTTGTCATTTATGTACCCCAACTCTCACCGAGACCTTTCATTTGATACCATACCCGACATACTTCTGACAACTTTCTGCATTAAACAAAAGTCGATCGACATGAAATATTTTTATCATATCTACACGCTAGCCCACACCGAGACTTTTCATTTGATACCAAACACTATATACTTGTGACGACCTTTTGCAAAAAACAAAAGCCGATAAAAATTGCAAATTTTTGTTAATTCTGCACACCAGCCCTCATTGAAACCTTTCATTAGATACCAAACACCATACACTTTTAACAACTTTTTGCAAAAAAACAAAAACCGATCGACATAGCACATTTTTTGTCAATTCTGTACGCTAGCCCTCTCCGAGACCTTTCATTTGATACGAAACACGACATACTTCTGACAACTTTTTGCATAAAACAAAAACCGATCGATATAGCACATTTTTGTCAATTCTGCAGCCTAGCCCTCAACAAGACGTTTCATTTGAGACCAAACTCGATATACCTTTGAGAACTTTTTGCAGAAAACAAAAGCCGATCGAAGTGGAACATTTTTGTCAATTCTGCACGCTAGCCTTCAACGAGATCTTTCATTTGAGACCAAACTCGACATACTTTTGAGAAATTTTTGCAAGAAATAAAAGCCGGTCGACATGAAACATTTTTGTGATTTATGTACCCCAATTCTCCCCGAGACCTTTCTTTTGATACTAAACACGACATACTTCTTACAACTTTCTACATAAAACAAAAGTAGATTGACATGAAACATTTTTATCATATCTGCACTCTAGCCCACACCAAGACTTTTTATTTGATACCAAACACTATATACTTGTGACAACCTTTTGCAAAAAACAAAAGCCGATCGACATTGATCATTTTCGTTAATTCTGCACACCAGGCTTCATTGAAACCTTTCATTTGATACCAAACACCACACACTTCTGACAGCTTTTTGCAAAAAACAAAAACCGATCGACATAGCACATTTTTGTCAATACTGTACGCTAGCCCAAAATTTGTATTAATTAAATACGTTATGTTTTAAACTTCAATTAGTTGTAACACCTTTGCTAAAGTCTATTATTCATGAAATTGTTTATAAATCTTTGATATCAATGTTCTATTAAAAGATATAATCATTTAAAGTTCATAGACAGATTGTCAAAAGTGACGGATGACGGCGTGATTCTTCTTAAATGTAGATATGGCCTCTGGGATCCATTGTTTCAGAGTACCAATTTTACGCAGTTTTTATTTTTTTAAACAAAAACCACTCACAGTAAAAATATGAGTCCCCCAAAAGGCACTCCGGCACAATAGACACTACGACTTGGAAAAAAAATTACAGCAATTACTTGAATGGTCTAGGTGTTTGAGCTGGACAAAGAATGCCTGATCGTCGTGATGAGTCCAAATATAGATAGATAGATAGATATATAGATAGTGAATCAATCAAAATAGTATATGATGTACATATCGCTGAATTCAGAAAAATACACTTAATGGAATAACCTAAAAACAAACATACGTTTCCATTTAAAATAAGAAAGTTGTGTCCCATATTTTGAGCACTGGTTGAAAAAAAATTTTTTTTGCTCATTTTATTAGTGTTGTAAAATGGTGGTTCTTTGCTAATTTAACCAACCTCGTAGCTCTTATAGTTCTCGAGATAGCAATGGTGGTACTTTTAAATGGAACACCCTGTATATATATATATATATATATATATATATATATATATATATATATATATATATATATATATATATATACAGTGTGTGCAAGGAAATGCGGAACATAGGATTTTAACATGGGATTTCAAAACATTGCGGATACTCTCTCTCCTGATAGATTTAGAGCAAAACTGCAAGAGTACAAAATTGTTCAGAATTAAATTCTACGTCAGATAAAATCATAATTGTTGCAACAGCAGGCCTGTAATACGAGATATATTAAATATAAAATGTTATACAAATGCAGATCGACATAGCACATTTTTTTTGTCATTTTAAAACTGGCCCTTATGGTTTCCTTTCTTTTGATAACAAACACAGCAAAGTATTCAATTTATTTTATTTAGGAATATTTGATTTTTATTTAGTTACTTTATAATATGGCAACACTGTTTGTATTAAAAAATAGTAGTTCATTTTCAAATTTATAAATAAATATTGTCAACCCTAATACAACTGCCGCCGTCTTCAGAGAAGTTAGTTTAGGAATATTTGGTTTTAATTTAGTTACTTCATCACACATTTAGCAACATTGACTTTTGACATTGGAAACGTCAAAACTTATATTAATTAAATACGTTATGTTTTAAACTTAAAATAGTTGTAACACATTTGCTCAAGTCTATTATTCAAGTTACTGTTTTTAAATCTTTGATATCAATGTTCTATTAAAAGATATAATCATTTAAAGTCATAGGCAGATTGTCAAAAGTGACGGATGACGGCGTGATTCTTCTCAAAGTTAGACATGGCCTCTGGGATCCATTGTTTCAAGGCAGCATTTGTGCAAAGTTTTAATTTTTTAAACGAAAACTACTAATAGTAAAAATATGAGACACCCAAAAGGCACCAGATCTCATTAGCCCCCACATATTAAAAAAAAAAAATTATAACAATCACTTGCATGGTTCAGGCTGTAGGCGATTACAAAAGTTACTTGATGCTCGTGATGAATCTATAGATAGAAATATAGATATATAGTGAATCTAATCGTTTAGTATATAGGACTAGCGAATTCTCGGCTACGCCGAGCATTCCCTAGAGCTCCGCTGTCAGTGCAAAAAACAAATGCCGTTCGACATGAAACAATTATTTCATATTTGCACGTCAGGCCTCACCGAGAGCTTTCATTAGATTGCAAACACGATATACTTCTAATAATTTTTTGCAAAAAACAAAAGCCGGTCGACATGAAACATTTTTGTCATTTATGTACCCCAACTCTCACCGAGACCTTTCATTTGATACCATACCCGACATACTTCTGACAACTTTCTGCATTAAACAAAAGTCGATCGACATGAAATATTTTTATCATATATACACGCTAGCCCTCAACGAGACTTTTCATTTGATACCAAATACCACACACTTCTGACAACTTTTTGAAAAAAACAAATACCGATCGACATAGCACATTTTTATCAATTCTGCACGCTAGCCCTCTCCGAGACCTTTCATTTGATATCAAACACGACATACTTCTGACAACTTTTTTGCAAAAAACAAAAACCGATCGCCATAGTACATTTTTTCAATTCTGCAGGCTAGCCCTCTCCGAGACCTTTCATTTGATACCAAACACGACATACTTCTGACAACTTTTTGCATAAAACAAAAGCCGATCGACATGGAACATTTTTGTCAATTCTGCACGCTAGCCCTCAACGAGACCTTTCATTTGAGACCAAACACGACATACTTCTGACAACTTTTTGCAAAAAACAAAAACCGATCGACATAGTACATTTTTGTCAATTCTGCAGGCTAGCCCTTTCCGAAACCTTTCATTTGATGCCAAACACGACATACTTCTGACAACTTTTTGCATAAAACAAAAGCCGATCGACATGGATCATTTTTGTAAATTCTGCACGCTAGCCCTCAAGGAGACCTTTCATTTGGGACCAAACTCTACATATCTTTGAGAAATTTTTGCAAAAACAAAAGCCTATCAACATTGACCTTTTTTCTTAATTCTACACGCCAGCCCTTATCGAGCCTTTTCATTTGATACCAAACACCACATACTTCTCACAACATTTTCCAAAAAACAAAAGCCGTTCGATATAGAACATTTTTGTTAATTCTGCACGCTAGCCCTCATCGTGACCTAGCCTAATATAACATTCACTGTCTTCAGTAACCTTTCATTTGGGAATATTTGTTCTTTGTTTAGTTACTTTATTAAACATTTGGCAACATTGACTTTTGTAATTTGAAAATACCCAAACACGACATTTTTCTGACAACATTATGCATAAAACAAATTCTAATCTACATGGAACACTTTTGTCATTCGTGCACACCAGTCCGTATTGTGTCGTTTCCTTAAAACTCAAGGACGACCTACTTTTAACAACTTTTTACGGAAAACAAATGCAAATCGACATGACACATATTTTTTGTCATTTTAAAACTGGCCCTTATGGTTTCTTTTCTTTTGATAACAAACACAGCAAAGTATTCAATTTATTTTATTTAGGAATATTTGATTTTTATTTAGTTACTTAATAATTTGGCAACACTGTTTGCATTAAAAAATAGTAGTTAATTTTTAAATTTATAAATTAATATTGTCAACCCTAATTCAACTGCCACCGTCTTCAGAGAAGTTAGTTTAGAAATATTTGGTTTTAATTTAGTTACTTCATCACACATTTGGCAACATTGACTTTTGACATTGGAAACGTCAAAATTTATATTAATTAAATATGTTATGTTTTAAACTTAAATTAGTTGTAACACATTTGCTCAAGTCTATTATTCATGATACTGTTATTAAATCTTTGATATCAATGTTCTATTAAAAGATATAATCATTTAAAGTTCACAGGCAGATTGTCAAAAGTGACGGATGACGACGTAATTCTTCTTAAAGTTAGACATGGCCTCTGGGATCCATTGTTTCAAGGCAGCATTTGTGCAAAGTTTTAATTTTTTACACGAAAACTACTAATAGTAAAAATATGAGTCACCCAAAAGGCACCAGATCTCATTAGCCCCCACATATTAAAAAAAAAAAAAATAACAATCACTTGCATGGTTCAGGCTGTAGGCGATTACAAATGTTACTCGATGCTCGTGATGAATCTATAGATAGATATATAGATATATAGTGAATCTAATCGTTTAGTATATAGGACTAGCGAATTCTCGGCTACGCCGAGCATTCCCTAGAGCTCCGCTGTCAGTGCAAAAAACAAATGCCGATCGACATGAAACAATTATTTCATATTTGCACGTCAGGCCTCACTGAGATCTTTCATTAGATTGCAAACACGATATACGTCTAATAATTTTTTGCAAAAAACAAAAGCCGGTCGACATGAAACATTTTTGTCATTTATGTACCCCAACTCTCACCGAGACCTTTCATTTGATACCATACCCGACATACTTCTGACAACTTTCTGCATTAAACAAAAGTCGATCGACATGAAATATTTTTATCATATCTACACGCTAGCCCACACCGAGACTTTTCATTTGATACCAAACACTATATACTTGTGACGACCTTTTGCAAAAAACAAAAGCCGATAAAAATTGCAAATTTTTGTTAATTCTGCACACCAGCCCTCATTGAAACCTTTCATTAGATACCAAACACCATACACTTTTAACAACTTTTTGCAAAAAAACAAAAACCGATCGACATAGCACATTTTTTGTCAATTCTGTACGCTAGCCCTCTCCGAGACCTTTCATTTGATACGAAACACGACATACTTCTGACAACTTTTTGCATAAAACAAAAACCGATCGATATAGCACATTTTTGTCAATTCTGCAGCCTAGCCCTCAACAAGACGTTTCATTTGAGACCAAACTCGATATACCTTTGAGAACTTTTTGCAGAAAACAAAAGCCGATCGAAGTGGAACATTTTTGTCAATTCTGCACGCTAGCCTTCAACGAGATCTTTCATTTGAGACCAAACTCGACATACTTTTGAGAAATTTTTGCAAGAAATAAAAGCCGGTCGACATGAAACATTTTTGTGATTTATGTACCCCAATTCTCCCCGAGACCTTTCTTTTGATACTAAACACGACATACTTCTTACAACTTTCTACATAAAACAAAAGTAGATTGACATGAAACATTTTTATCATATCTGCACTCTAGCCCACACCAAGACTTTTTATTTGATACCAAACACTATATACTTGTGACAACCTTTTGCAAAAAACAAAAGCCGATCGACATTGATCATTTTCGTTAATTCTGCACACCAGGCTTCATTGAAACCTTTCATTTGATACCAAACACCACACACTTCTGACAGCTTTTTGCAAAAAACAAAAACCGATCGACATAGCACATTTTTGTCAATACTGTACGCTAGCCCAAAATTTGTATTAATTAAATACGTTATGTTTTAAACTTCAATTAGTTGTAACACCTTTGCTAAAGTCTATTATTCATGAAATTGTTTATAAATCTTTGATATCAATGTTCTATTAAAAGATATAATCATTTAAAGTTCATAGACAGATTGTCAAAAGTGACGGATGACGGCGTGATTCTTCTTAAATGTAGATATGGCCTCTGGGATCCATTGTTTCAGAGTACCAATTTTACGCAGTTTTTATTTTTTTAAACAAAAACCACTCACAGTAAAAATATGAGTCCCCCAAAAGGCACTCCGGCACAATAGACACTACGACTTGGAAAAAAAATTACAGCAATTACTTGAATGGTCTAGGTGTTTGAGCTGGACAAAGAATGCCTGATCGTCGTGATGAGTCCAAATATAGATAGATAGATAGATATATAGATAGTGAATCAATCAAAATAGTATATGATGTACATATCGCTGAATTCAGAAAAATACACTTAATGGAATAACCTAAAAACAAACATACGTTTCCATTTAAAATAAGAAAGTTGTGTCCCATATTTTGAGCACTGGTTGAAAAAAAATTTTTTTTGCTCATTTTATTAGTGTTGTAAAATGGTGGTTCTTTGCTAATTTAACCAACCTCGTAGCTCTTATAGTTCTCGAGATAGCAATGGTGGTACTTTTAAATGGAACACCCTGTATATATATATATATATATATATATATATATATATATATATATACAGTGTGTGCAAGGAAATGCGGAACATAGGATTTTAACATGGGATTTCAAAACATTGCGGATACTCTCTCTCCTGATAGATTTAGAGCAAAACTGCAAGAGTACAAAATTGTTCAGAATTAAATTCTACGTCAGATAAAATCACAATTGTTGCAACAGCAGGCCTGTAATACGAGATATATTAAATATAAAATGTTATACTTTCGTTAAAAATCAGATAGCCATGGAAATAAAAGAAAATATCTATCTGTCAGTTTAGAGAATTTTCGCTAATTGTAATATTTATTGTCTATAATTTAATATTATTTAAGTTGAAATTATATTTGCATTTCTTTAACAATGTGCTAATATTAAAAAAACAGTACAAATATAATTTTTAAAAATATTGAACACAAAGTAAGGTTACTAACTGTCACAATTGACACATAGATTTTTTCTTTTATTTCCATGGGTGTCTGATTTTGAACGAAAATGTTAATTTTATATTTAATATATCTCGTACTGCAGACGTGCTATTGCAACAATTATGATTTTATCTGACCTAGAATTTAATTCTGAACAACTTTGTACTGTTGCAGTTTTGTTCTAAATCTATCAGGAGAGAGAGTATCCGCAATTTTTTAAAATCCCATGTTAAAGTCCTATGTTCCGCATTTCCTTGCACACACTGTATATATATATATATATATATATATATATATATATATATATATATATATATATATATATATATATAAATATTTGATAAAATAAATTGTATTTTGAAGTTTATCCTTCATATTTTCAAATAAGAAACGTCAAAAACAAAATGCTCCATAGCCGAGTGGAAACGAGGACTGTTTCATAACATAAATAATCTACAAGACCTGGTTCGAGACCACCTCAGCCCTACTTTTTTTTAATTAAATTATGCAAACATAGACTTAATGTTCTGTCTAACATTGTTTGATTATTTTTTGTTAAAGTTTGTGTTCTTAAACTGTCAGTTTTAAGAAGAAAATGAATTGTTTTCTATCCACAGCACTCTTGTTTCAGACAGATATAAATAAAATACATATAAATCTAACCTGGATTTTTCTCAGTTATTTTGTTATATTAGTATATGATATGCTTATATATTTGAATTCAGAAAAAAATACTCTATCGAATAACCTAAAAATAAACATATGTTCCCATTTAAAATAAGAAAGTTGTGTCCCGTATTTTGAAAACCACTGGTCGAAAAACAATTTTTTTTTGCTCATTGTATTAGTCTTGTAAAATGGTGGTTCTTTGCTAATTTAACCAACCTCGTAGCTCTTATAGTTCTTGAGATAGCAATGGTGGCAAGCTTAAATGGAACACCCAGTATATACAGGGTGAGTCTGGGAAGACGCCCTCCCCCCATTCACTTTTTTATTATAAGCAGTAAAAAAAAATGGCTCATATAAAAGTTTAATTTTTTTACATATACTATTTGATGGCAGATGTAGATATTTTTTATAAAGTCAGGTTTACACGATACGACTATTAACTTTTATTTTTCAAATAGCAACTTATAATTATTTTAATAAAACAGAAACCGCCATTTTTTATCTCTTTTCAACGATGTATTATTTTTTATTAATGAATTTGAAAAATTTCGAGAAAATGAGATAATTTAAAAATATTAGAAATAATTTTTAAACATATATTATAGGTGGCTATACCTATATTATAATTAATTAAGTTGATTGTTGTATTTAATTTTGTTATTTTTTTGGCAATATTCTATTATTTATCTATTATTTAAAATTTAAAACAAAAACGAGATTATAAAAAATATTAGGATAAATGTATATTCCGTTGCCTACATATTTAGAAAATTATAATCGCCGCATATGAACATAATTTGTACTGGACATCATTAAAAATGATGACATAATTGATCACATTCAATTGTTCTTATCGTGGCCTGACTATAGATCCTTTGCTGACAGGACACCTAACATGTGATTTTTTTTCATTCACAGTCTTTACATATGCCTCGATTATCAAATTCCAGCAGAATCAAGCTTCAATAATAACAAACAATTTATTGTCAAATAATGCAAGTTTAGTTGTCATTTTACGATATAAAATATAATTCCCAAAAAATACTGTATTGGAGTATTTCTATGTAATAAACCCACTTTGTAACTCCGATACACTAATACTAACTGAGAATTTAAGAATAATGATCAAAATAACAGAATATAACTTAAAATTACTAGTAAAGGCACTATGCAATATGCAATAAATGAGTTTTTCCGTTTTAAATAAACCCAATTTATATTTTTACTAATTTTGTGTAACTATCTAAACTTAATGAATACATATAATATTAAAGACGTTAGTTTTATAGTTAGAAAACCCCTTTTTAAGGCAAGGAATTTAAAATAAATATGTAAAGTGGATAAGTACATTTGTCGCCTTCGATGGTAAAGCAAATCTACAAACTATACATACCGTAGCTTATTGTGTGGCCCTCACATGGTGTTCAACTTACAAATAGGTGTGAAACTATTTTTTTTTTTCAGGAAATTACCATACACAAGCGATTTTTAGTTATACAACTAGATGCAGTTGGATGGTTTGAAAAAGAAATTGATAGATGGTACAACGACATGAAAGATCTAACTAAATATCCATTGGAACTACTGAAAACAGGACACAAGGGGGAGGATACAACGTAAGTATTAAACATATCACTTTTATGAGTGCATTTGTTAAAAATAACGTTTGCCCTCATACGATTACATTTGTGTACCATGTAATTTTGATAAGTTGATAAGGTAATAATTGTACCTTTCAGAATTGTCAAAATAACTTAGGACAATTGTCATATCATATCAATATACAGACAGTTTACTGACAACAAACTACGGATGTTATGAATTCCAGGCCTTAGATGTCTTAAATTCCTCGCTCTCCTAGCTCGAAATTTAATGGACATTTGTGGCAGTTATAATAGTCACAACTATCCTAGGAATGTTAATAACTATTACATGTATATTACTGTAATTATGTTTTTCCTTATTTATATATGTATATATACATATATGTATATAAGTATTTATATTTCTACATACGTATCTATATACTTAGAAAAAATATTTATATACGTAGACACCGTATTTTAATATCAAAATTTTGGGGATTTTCGTTCAATTTAATGGCTTATAAGCATCAAATCAAATAATTAAGTGTAAAAGAAAAAGTATTGTAAAAATTGTGAATGGTATTAAGCCTGTAGAGCAAATAAATAGTGTTTTTGAGAATTTAACCTCTGAGAAGTCGATTCGGGTGACAAATCTCACCGTGACAAGTGAAGTGGACGGATTTTATAAGCCAAGTAAATAAGTTTTAGACAGGGGCGTATAAGGGAATATGGCAACGTATGATGCTTATACAACTAATGAGGGAAAGAGGAGAAGAGAGGAGAAGGAAGATAAGAGTGTGTTCCAAAAAAGTAAGAAACTTACACGCACTCCGAAAAAGCCTAGAAACACGGAAAAGCAAAGCAAAGCTAAGAAATACAAGTAATAAAGAAAAAACAAGAAATTGAAAGAGGATGTCAATAAAATTAGGGGTAAAATGGAGCACATAGAAAATGAAAAAGGCGAAATAATGTTGTAATGCAAGGTTTTTTTACCATAAGAACAAAATCAAAAATGAGTAGCTAAAGAGACAAAAGTATTTTTTGTGAATAATCTGCAAATTGAAGTAAATATATTGTATTGTATTGTATGTATACGAGGGTTTAAGCGTTTTGTCGCTTTTTGTCAACGCGACCTAGAAGATCTATTGTGACACAGCCCTTACTAAGTTTTCCGGAAGTAGTTCCAGATTTTTGATGAAGCCTATTATGGCTCCAGGAGTCAAGTACTTGATCTCCTCTGCCGTAAGATACCTCTTACCTAGTTGATTGAGTTTTTGCGCAGTTACGGCTGGGCATTCACACAGTATGTGTTCCGACGATTCTTCGTCCTCTTCACAGAGTCGACAGGTTTCATTTTCAGCTATACCAATTTTGTGTAAATGGTACTTTAAAGGACAGTGGACAGTGAGAATTCCTGTCATTATGTTAAGATCCTGTTTGCTGAGAGCTAGTAACTATTTTGCGTTTGTCGAAGCTGGGGAAATAAATTTCCGAGCTTTATTGAGGCCTGGAATATTTTTCCAATATGAGGATATGGCAGATTCCTCCCAGTTTTTGACCACCTTCTAAAAGTGGCTTTGTGGAAGACCACATGAAGGTTCCGGCCCATGGTATGAAAGTTTAGCCCCTTTTTTTGCAAAATCATCAGCTTTCTCGTTTTCTAGGATTCCTTCGTGCCCTGGTACTCACCATAGGGTGACGTGGTTTGCTTCGGATAGCAATTTGAGGGTCTCCCTGCAGTTCCAGACTAGCTTTGATTTACATGTGAAGGCATTCAATGCCTTTAAAGCTGCCTGGCTGTCTGACATTATATTTATTAATGCTTCTTTTAGACCTTTATCTAGGTTTATGTGAGCACAGAGATTTATTGCATAAATCTCAGCCTGAAAAATTGTGGAGCAGGTGCCTATGGATTCCTTAATTTGGCAATCTGGGTCAAGCACACCTACTCCAGTTCCTCCTGTGTCCAATTTTGAACCATCAGTGAACCAGGACACATAATCCCTTACAACAGGTCTTTCCGTAGCCCATTCGAGGCGATTACCAATAACAACCTTATACTTCTGGTCAAAATTGTATTTTGTTGTCATCTTATCACAGACAGACAAGGCCAGTTTATCTGGTTGTACTTCCCTTAGAATTTCTAAGGGGCCTACAGTGCCTGTTACATCGCCTCTTTTTTCACCTGAATGTGTAGGGTTTTAGCACCAGAATCACTTCCATTGCTGCAGTCGGACAGGTACTCATAGCACCTGTAATACTGAGGCAGGCCATGCGTTGTAGTTTCCGCAGTGATGCCTGTTCTGTGATTTGTTTCACTTTTGGCCACCATACAAGTGACGCGTAGGTGATCATGGGTCTTACAACACTAGTATATGCCCAATGGGTCATTTTTGGCTGTAGTCCCCAGTTTTTACCCAGAAGCCGACGGCATGTATTTAACGCCACTGCTGATTTCTTTGTAATCTTGTTGATATGTGAGTTCCACGTGAGTTTTTGGTCTAGAATGATTCCTAGATACTTAGCCTCTGTAGAAAACTCAATTCTAGTACCCTTAAAGTAGGGAGCTTAAAGATTTAGCTTCCTTCTCTTTGTGAAGGGGACGATTGTAGTTTTAGTAGGGTTTACACTAAGTTCATGTTCCAGGCACCACTCATGCACTAGATTTAGAGCTTTTTCTGTAAGGTACGAGATAGTAGTATAACTACGTCCTCTGACCATAATTGCAACGTCGTCTGTATATCCGTTTGCAAAATAGCCAGCTTTATTGAGCCTATTTAGGAGGTAATCAATGACAATATACCAGAGTAGAGGTGATAGAATCCCACCTTGTGGGCATCCTCTATTGGTTTTTATCATTACTGTTTCTCCTTCTATCGAGGCTGTAATCGTTTGACTTTGCAGCATGGCTTTTATCCATTCCACTACAACTGGGTTAAAACATTTTGACCTAGCAGCTCTTTCAATGGACTTATAGGAGGTGTTATCAAAAACACACTCAATATCTATAAATATTCCCAGAGCTATTCCCTTTGCCATTTAGGTTTTCTCTATTTTATATAGAGCCGTAGTTGTCGATTTTGCTTCCTGGTAAGCAAATTGATTTACGTTTAGTGGTGAAGCAGTTATCACTTCATTCCTATGATATTGATCTAAGACCTTTTCCATACTTAGGCTGGACGCTTGGACGCCCTCCACCTTTAAATATAAAGACTACATTAGTTTTTCTCCACAATTTGGGAATGTATCCTAACTTTAGGCTTCCCTTGTAAAGTTCGCAGAGTATTGGCAGTATTTTCTTTATGCATTTCTGCAAAAGTGTCGGAAAAATGCCATCTCCACCAGATGTCTTGTAGGGTTTGAAAGTATTTATCGCCCATTCAACTCTGTTTTCTGTAAAAATGTTATTAGTAGTATT
This sequence comes from Stenolophus ochropezus, assembly GCA_035578165.1. Lineage (NCBI taxonomy): Eukaryota > Metazoa > Arthropoda > Insecta > Coleoptera > Carabidae > Stenolophus > Stenolophus ochropezus. Next base: position 661,239 of record JAQOWZ010000041.1, read on the forward strand.
AGAATGACTGTTAATTAAGCTTAGCTTAGTTGTAGCTCCGGAAGAGTTGTCCTCCTCTTCAACTGACCACGACGATCCTGGGACGTGTGTGCTTAACAGAAGCTCCAATGTTTCCTTTGAATCTGTCGTAAAGTCCCCGTCTGGTTTCTTTAGTAGGCCTATTTCATTCGTATGATCTTTTGATAGGACTTTTTGAAGGCAAGCTACCGTGGGCGTTTCTGATAACCCCTCACAAAAACTACGCCATTCATTTCTTTTAGATCTACGAATTTCTTTATTATATGAGGTTAGAGCACTTCTATATTGCTCCCAGCTCTCATCGCTGCCACTTGTTTTAGTTTTGTTGTATAACCTTCTAACAGTGACTCTTTGTTTACTAAGCTCCTTGGTCCACCAAAGTACTTTCCTAGTACTTTGTCGAAACTTTACTGTACAACTGTTTTCATATGCTGTGTGTAGCGCATTATGAAAGTCAATAGAGGCTGTTTCCAATTCTTCAATTGTGTTTATATTAATTTTCATAAGTTCTTCCACTTCACACTTTAAGTGGCCTTCGTACAAGACCCAGTCTGTTAGTTTCGGATAACGAATTTGAGTTTTAAGTTCTTTATTAGCCTTTATTTCGAACCTTAAATATCTATGATCCGATATTGAGGCTTTATTTGAGACATGCCAATTATATATTTCAGAGCTAATTTGAGTAGTGGCTAACGTAATGTCCAATACCTCACGCCTGTTTTTAGTTATAAAAGTGGGTTTTTTACCCCTATTTATTATATCTATGTTAGTACTAGAAATAAATTCGAAAAGGTACTCACCCCTTGCATTTATGTCCGTACTACCCCAAACTGTATGATGTGCGTTTGCATCACATCCCAGGATGTGGGAAGTGGATGTAAGGAATATAAGGAACTTGGGACAAAAGTCTTATTTATTGGAGTTAGAAAGCGGGGAAGAAAAAAAATAATGGTTAATAAAAATAAGCTAAAGAATTAAAAAGAAGCGAAAAAAATTATCGTTGTTGATCTTTCGGTAAAAGACAGACAAATCCACACGAGAAAGAGCTCAAAGTGAAAAGAAAAGCGTGAAAAATGTAAAAATAGGGTACCAGAAGAATATAATAAATGGCGTGAAAAGAAAATAATGATTTGAAAAAGTGTCACATCCAAAAGAAAATAAATATCATTCGGTCAAAAAACTGACTGTAGACCAGACTACGTATACAGATAAAAGGACAATAAGAAGAAAAGTTAAAGGAACATCGATTAAAACTAAAGTTTAGAAAGGATCATGGAATTTAAGAGGAATAAATGAAGAAGGAGCACTAAAGAAAATAAGAATAATAATGGAAAAGTACAAATTACAAGTATTGGCATAGCAAGAAACTAAATAGAATGGTATAAGTTTCACAGAGGTAAATGGGTACACATTTTTTAATAGTGGGGACGAAAATAGATATTTTGGAATTGGTTTTTTACTAAGTGAAGAAATGAAGAGGTTGGTAATAAACTAAACAAGCCTATATCAGGAAGAATTTGTCTGCTAAGATTAAGAGGAACATGTAGAAATAAAAGTATGTTGAACGAATATACATACGAGTATGCCAATTGAAGAAAAAGATATAAAATTAAAAATTAGCTTTCATGATAAAATAGGAAACATAATAAAAAGAACACCAAAATACGATATAAAAATACCGTTAGGGGACTTCAATGCAAAAATTGTAAGGAAAGAAAATTTCAAGAACGTAATAAGTGAGAAAAGTAAACATGAAATTAATAACGAAAATAGGCGAATGCTAGTAGATTTTGCAAGAAACAATAAATTTAGAATAATGAGTACTTATTTTGAGCACAAAGATATTCATAAAGCAACATTGATCTTCATAAACGGGAAAACTGAAAATCAAATCGATCACTTTGTCCTGGAAAAGAAACCCTCCAAAAGTGTGCATGATTGTTGAAATTATAGGGGGAGCAGATGCAGACTCAGATCATTTTCTAGATATTGTCAAAATAAATCAACCGATCCCAAAATCAAAACAAATAAAACAGGAGGAGCTAAGGAAACGCAATATTTCAGAGCTAAAGAAAGAAAAAATTAAAGACAAATTTATTAAAGGCACAAAGGAACATATAAAAAATAAAACAAAATGAAAGTATTGAAGAAGAATGGAATACTGTACAAGCGGCGATAATATAAGCTGCGAAAAAAATCTGGAAAATAAGCAGAAGGCACCAAAAGAAAAATGGTTTGATGAAAAATGTAGACAAGCATTAAAGAGAAGAGATGTCAAACAACTATGCAGAAAGGAGAACAGGGATTGGATGGAAGTAAAACTAAGTACCATAATAAGGAAATACGAAATTCCTATTAGGAAGTTAAGAAAAATAAAATTATTGAGCAAGTCTCAGCGAGATACTGTAGAGGGAAAACGGGAAATTTAATAGGGAAAAAGGAAGAAACACTAAATAGATGGTCAGAGCACTTCCAAGAACTGCTAAGCTTAGATAATGAAGAACAATAATATGAGATGATATAGAAGTAAATAGCATAGAAAGAAATAACCAACTTATAGAAGGGACAACTGAACAAAAATTTTATGATATCAGCTATAAAAAATAATAAAAGTGGAGGAGAAAACGGAATACAGGCAGAACTATTAAAAGAAGGTAAAGAAGTACTACAAGCAAGAATTTACATTTTAGTTAAAGTTTGGAAAAACTAAAAAATAGCAGAAAAGTGGAAAACAGCAGTATTGTGCCCTGTACTATATATTACATATAAAATAATGGCGAAACTTATAAGAGTGAGATTGGACTAAAACATTAAGGATAATATAGGAGAATACCCAGGGAGTTTTAGAGAGGGAAGATCTACAGTTGACCAAATATGTACCGTTAAGCAGATCTTAGAGAGTAGTTGTGAACAAAATTTGGAAGTTCATATTTTGTTCATAGACTTTAAGCAAGTTTACGACAGGGCAATAAAAAAAAAACTTTTTTGAAGCCTTACAAAAATTAAATGTGTCAAGGAAATTGATAAATTTAATAAAGATGATCGTAGACTAGAAGCAGAGTAACAGTGGAAGGAGAATTACCTCATGAATTCCAGGTCAAAAGAGGTCTAAGGCAAGAAAATCCATTGTCAATAGTGGTTTTTAACTGCATACTAGAAATGATAATGAGGGAAGGTGATATGGAGAGAAACGGGATATAATATTACAAGAAAAATCAGTGCGAAACCTTTGCGGACGAAATAACTTTGTTAACAAGAACAAAACAAAAATTGCAGAAAGTTACCAAAATGCTGGCAGAGTGTTCAAGTACTTGTGGGTTATCCATTAATGAATCAAAGACAAAATATATGGCAATAGAGAAAAACCAGTAATCGATAGAAGGGAGTATAAAGTTCGAAATGGAAGACAAAGAATATAAATTTCAGAAAATGAACTCTTTTGAATATTTAGGACTCTTTAATTACCAACCTAAATGATGAAGATAAAGAAATAAACAAAAGAATAACTAAAGGAAGTAAAGCATATGGAATGTTTTTAAATACGTTTTCGAAAAACGTAGAAAGAGTAACCGAAATAAGAATATATAGTTCAGTTATTCGACCGACATTCTTCTATGGATGTGAATTATGGGTACTAAGTAAAAACAAAGAAAAGAAAGTAGACGTTTGGGAAAAAAATTACTGAGGAGAATTTTTGGAGGGGTTAATGAAGAAGATGGGACATGGAGAAAAAGAACCAACCGAGAAGTACAAGATATATACGGATTACCATTTATAAGCAACACGATTAAAGCACAAAGAGTAAAATGGCTAGAACATGTTGTACGGATGTCGGAGAATTTAGCTACCAAGCGAGCATTATTAGGCGGTGAAGGAGGAAGGAAAAGACGAGAAAGACCAAAGAAAAAATGATTAAACGCAATAAAAGAAGAACAAAGTGTGATAAACTGGACTAAGACAGCCAAAGAAATGGAAGGAAAATATAAGCCTGGGGCCCTCAAGGCCTGTAGGACCAACTTATATGAACAAAGAGGAAGAAACCTAAATTCTTAATTTATTAAAACATTATTCTGTTTGAAAATAAAAAATTGACTTTCACTAATCAAATTAAACACAATATAAGAAAAAGTGACGAATTACCAGTCTACACTAAATCATACAAATACCCTCAAATACATAAAGAAGAAGTACAAACCAAAATTTTAAAAATGCTAGACGAGAAAATTATACATCCTTCAAATTCGCCATGGTCCAGCTCCGTCTGGGTTGTTCCTAAAAAACTTAATGCTTCTGGAAAACGCTGCCCTTAAGATTCTTGTTCTCCCTCCTTCCCGTAGACTTTGGAATGCACTCGGTAACTCATTTAACAATTACCGGCCTGGTGGAATTTTTTCTCGGCGGCAGATTCTATGACATCGGTCTATATCGTTAATTGAAATGTTAACATTAAGTTTTTCACTACACAGAGTAACAATACGGTCGTCGATGTTTTCATTCAGTTTCGGGTAGTCCAAAAACACGAACAATATTCCTGCGTGTGTACTGTTCCAAATCGATATTCTCGGATTCCGCGCAACATTTCTTTAAATTTATGTTAGATTGTTTCAGTTTATTCACTTCTTCTTGCAGCACATTAAATATAGCCACGAAAACTTTTTGCACTGCGCTGAAGACTGCATTAACGATATCCTGAATAAAGGTTGTATCCGAACTTAAATTTTAAAGAGCATCACTGATCATTGCAGTGATTGAATTCTTGTCGTCACGAGTAAGCATTTTGATTGAGCGTAAAAACAACCGGTAAATAAATATGTTCACTTTTTGATTTTTTAATAAAAAATATTGAATGTACAATGCCAAAACACAAGAACACGTCTCTCTCAATTGTAAATATATTTACTGAATGTTACCAAATGTGTGCTGAAGTAACTTAATAAAAACAAATATTCCTAAATAAACTTTGCTCACGATAGTGGCAGTTATATTAGGATTGCCAAAGATAATTTACAAATTTATAAATTCACTACAATTCATTCCACGCAATGTTGCCAAATGAGTTATGAAGTAAATAAAATAAATTCAACATTTTGTTGTGTTTGGTTAGAAAAGAGAGCAATCGATGGTGTTTAGTAATAAAAATTTTTCTTGTCGACCGGCATTTATTTTCGCAAAAAGTTGGTCCATGTCGATCAGACGATGGGCTTTTGTTTTATGCAAAAAATTGTCAGAAATATATCGTGTTTGGTATCTTATAAAAGGTCTTGATGAGGGGTGGTTTGCAAAAATGTCAAATTGTTCTATGTCGATCGGCTTTTGTTTTCTGCAAAAAGTTGTCATATTTAGTATCAAATGATAGATTTCGATGAGGGCTGGCGTGCAGAAATGACAAAAATTTTAAAGTCGATTGGCTTTATTTTTTGCAAAGTTATCAGAAATGTGACGAGTTTGGTATCAAATGAAAGATCTCCTTGAGGCCTGGCGTGCAGAATTGACAAAATTGACACATGTTAATCGGCATTTTTTTGCAAAAAGTTAGAGATATGTCGTACTTGGTATAAATTATTGTATTCGATCAGAGGCTCAATTCTCGACATCGTTCGTATTCGCACAAATGCGAAAGCGAAGCGAAGCTCCATTGCGAACGTAACTCTAAAACATATTCTTGATAGCTTCGCGTATCGCACTAATACGAAGTGCAGCTTTTAGAAACGTTGCATGAGCCTGCTCGACAACTTCAAGTGTACTTTTGACTTGTCATTTTGCAAGTGAAGTTGCAAGGTTAGGTTTACTTTTCGATTTACAATAAACATGGAAATAAATAAAAATAATTTCAAAATTACGGAAAATCAAGGAAAAACTCTTATTGAATATATAAAAAAGAATGGTTCTATTAAATTCTAAATTTTCCGCAACATTTTAGTTATTTATGGTACAAGTGTGTTACATTACAGATAAGTTACGTGGGAAAAGTTTTTTTTTTTAAGTGAAGATTACATTTTATTATATTTAACAGCATTAACATAGGTATTAACATTGCTTGAATGTACGCATTCTTAATAAGGTAATTAACACACGTGTGCTATACAACATTTTATCCAACACATTTTAATCATTGATATAAAATACATATAAGATTTTTGACAGATGGAATTTCGAAATGACATTTAGGAACAAAATAATGTAGAGAAGGTTTTATAACGTAGTTACTATGATACGAACCAAAAAACAGTGAGCTAATATATTTAGCTCACTAGTGATTTGTGACCTACTTTATTTATCTAAAAACAGCATAGTTTTATCGTTATAATTACATGGTGTTGGATAAACATACAAAGACTCCGAAAAAATGAGAAGAAATTTCTAAAATACTAAATTCCATACCAGGTGCAAAGAAAAATTGGAAAAATTGGAAAAAAGTAAGTAATTTACCTGATATGAGTAAATATATGCACGATTTAAGTTATTATAACTTTAATTTTTCAGACATGGCAAGATTTACGAAACCGAACTAAAATGAAGTACACCAAAAATAATGCTGACAGTCGTGGAACTGGAGGAAGACCATTTGTGAAGAAAAGTATTACGGACACTGAAAAAGAAATCATTGAAATAATAAAACCAGTGTGCTTAGATGGATAGGAAGGGACAGAGGAATCCAGTGCAGTTATTAATTTGGCAGATGCTTGTAAGTAAATATACTTATGCCTGATTTCATAATAATATGTTAACGCACGTACTTCATTAATAAGTATTATAATTACCCATCTGTCTATATAATTTTTAGGCGAAGAAGCTACTCAAGAAAATGCACAGCACGGCATTCAACAAGATGAAGTACACAATGAAACCACAGTTACACCGAGAATAAATATAACACCGAGGGAAATTCTTAAAAGGTCAGTAACAAAATTAAAAAGAACAGAAGTAGCAGTAGAGAAATATCAGGAGACTTCAAGTCGTGAAACCGCTATGAAAAAAAATTATTATAAAAAAAACTACAAATTTTGAAAAAAAGAAATCAAATTTTGGAAGACAACAATAAGATATTCCAAAAGATAAGTAGTAATTTAAAGCAATTAATAAAGAAAATATATTACTGAAACTTAATAACTGAATTACTTTGTAGCTGCAAAAAAATCAATATATAGGTACTTTCCTAATATTTTTGCCCTCGTGGGTATTCCAATTAGAACGTTGATTATTAGAAATTTGGGATGACATGCAATACATTTTTACAGGATTTAATTTTTGTTTAGTTGATTAGTTATTAGTTATATAGTACAAATGTACTATTAGTTAATTAGCCAAAGATAAGCCTTTACATCAAAGATTGATATTTATTTTGACAACCACGGCAAAGGAACAGGAAATGATTTGGGAAAACAAAAGACTGCATCGAAAGCAGTACCAAACAATAAAAATTGGAACAGGGAATACTAGAAGCATAAAAGGAAAAGAATCTGAGCTTATCGAAGAATTCGAAAAATCAAAAATTAGTATTCTCGGATTGACCGAGATAAAAAAGAAAGCAAATGGAATACAAAGTTACAAAGGACATATTCTACTTTACAGTGGTGTAGCACAAGAAGAAAATGCAAAAGAAGGGGTAGGATGTCTAATAAGAGATACACTGGTAAATAAAATACATAGTTGGAACTTTTATTCAGAACGTGCACTATCAGTTACTATAGAAATAGGAAAATAAAAAACAACCATAATAGTTATATACGGACCCAATGAAGATGACAGTTGTAATAATAAAAATAAATTCTGGGAAGATATACAGTATATAAACGAACAAATTATAGAACCTGTAACTATAATAGGTGACTTCAATGCTCGAGTGGGAAACATAAACCTAGGTATAGAGAATGTACTAGGCAAGTACGGAGAAAGAACCATAAATAACAATGGAAATAGGCTAATTGATTATGGTATAGTTAATGACTTAATAATAGCGAACACATTCTTTTCTCACAAGGACATACACAAATACACTAGAGAAGTAATAAGAAGGAATGAAAAATCTATAATAGATTACGTTCTAGTCAACCAAAAAGATAAACAAAAAGTAAAAGACGTACGAGTAAAAAGGGGATATGAGATTGGAAGTGACCACTACTTACTAGAAGCTAAAATAAAAATGCAAAAGAATCTAGAAATAGAAAACCACCTAGGGAAACGGAAAGAAAAAATGATATTAAATGCATACAAACTAAAAAATGAAGAGACACGAGAAAAATATAAACAAGCTATAGACCAAAAGATATCAGTACTTGGGAAGTATGAGAATTTAGACATAGAAACATTATGGGAAAAAATTAAAAACGTAATCTATCTGGCGACTAAAGAGATATGCGGTATAAATAGAAATCAAAAAAAAAGAACAGCACATTGATGGAATGAAGAAATCAAAAGAGAAATAAAGTATAAAAAACAAACATGGAAAGAATATTTAAACAATAAGAATCAAGCTGCTTACCAGAAGTATAAAGAACAACGAAAGAAAGTGAAAGAATTAATACAATGGGGTAAAAGGAACGAGTGGGATGAATTTGGAAAACAATTAGAAGGAAATTACAAAGAAAATAAGAAACTATGCTACAAAACAGCAAAAAAAACTGAGAAACAAGACAGAGACTCCTCTGAAGCAAATAAAGAACAAACATGGAGACATAAATAATAATGATGCCGACATAATAGTAAGATGGAAAGAATATTTCTAAAAACTATTAGAAGCGGAAAAAACAGACATAGAAATCACCCCACTGATTTTAAACGAAATACAGAACGACGGAGACACTATAACGATACAAGACATTAAAGATGCAATCAAAAAAATAAAACTAGGTAAAGCTGCTGGATATGATGACATCAAACCCGAACAAATTAAATATATAGGAGACCAAGGTATAGAGAAATGCTACATGTAATATTTAACAAAATATGGAACGGGGATAATATACCAACTGACTGGGAGAAAACAGTAATTATGCCCATATATAAAAAGGGAGATAGCAGGAATTGCTCGAATTATAGAGGCATATCTCTACTGAGTATAGTACCTAAAGTTTACGAAACAATACTCACAACAAAACTACAACAGCAAATAGAACACAAACTAGAAGAATCGCAAAGCGCTTTTAGAAGAGGGTATTGCGCTCAAGATCACATCTTTACCATCAGACAAATTATAGAAAGAACCATCAATTATAATAAAGAAATATATATATGTGCTTCATTGACATCGAGAAAGCATTTGATAAGGTAGACAGGAACTTACTGTGGAACATCTTACAGAAATTGAAAGTGGGAGATAAATTAACAAGAGCCATACTAAATATGTACAAGAACACAAGGAACTATGTACGGACAGGGAACTACATATCAGGAGAATTTAAGACAAGCCAAGGACTAAAACAAGGGGGAAACCTAAGCCCACTCCTATTTATTCTGTACATGGACGAAATCACAAAGAGAGCAACAAAATTATCGAAGAAAACAACTGTAGGATACCTAAATCTCAACAAAGTAGAAATATCAGAACTCTTGTTTGCCGACGATATGGTTATATTTGGAAATACAGAACAAGCACTACAACGTAACATTAATATCTGACACGAAGAATTTGCGAAAGCCAACATGACGATAAACATTGATAAAACAAAAGTAATGGTAATAGGTAAGGAAGAGAAATATGTAGATATAGTCATCCACAATAGAACAATACAGCAAGTACAAAGCTTTAAATATTCGGGAAGTATAATAGAGGCAAAAGGAAGCTTTGAAGAAGAAGTAAACAATAGAGTCCAAACAACAGCTAGAACATACCATCAGATAAAAACAACCTTTCTAAGGAATAAAAATTTAACAATTAAATCCAATCTGACCATTTATAGAACCATTCTTCTTCCCAGTTTATTGTACGGCAGTGAAACTTGGACAGTAAATCAAAGACAGAGTAGCAAAATCCAAACAATGGAAATGAAGTGTTTAAGAACAATACTAGGAACAACCAGATTAGATAGAATAAGAAACGAGGATACAAGAAAACAACTTAAAGTAAAGTCGGTAAAACAACTTATAGAAGAAAAACAACTTAGCTGGCTCGGACACCTGATTAGATTACCACAGGGAAGATATGTAAAAAATGTATGGAAATCTCGCACAACAGGAAAAAGAAGTAGAGGAAGACCTCAAAAAACATGGGACGACACAATAGAAGACATATTAGAAAAAAAGGAAACAACAACTGGAACAGCATTCCAACTGGCAAAGAATAAACTAGAATGGAAAAACTTTGTTAACAAGTAGAAATAGACGAAACCTCGGCACCCCAAGGGTACAAGAGGACCCGACTATATATATACATATATATATATATATATATATATATATATATATTTATATATATATATATATATATATATATATTCTGTAATCGTACCATCCTGATCCACAGATAGTAAATTGAATGCACAATGCTGATCCACTTTTACAAACCTGAGCCTGTATATTGGATCAGGTTTGCTTATCAATGTGTACGAGTGAGATAGGTGCCCCCTGTTTAGTAAATCCAAAAAAAAATTTGGCTCAGAAAAGATAGAAACTTCAAACCTTAGTTCTAGCGTCTGGTTACAGAGAGCGCTGCAATCGTTTTCAAATATATACAACTTGTATAAACCCGTGTGCATCCGTACGGTAAATTCTGAGCCATACAAATGGCAACATGGCGTTCGCCGCTCTTGTCTGTGATAACACGTTGTTTTGCGTATCTGTTTTTGTAATTTTGTGTCAGTATTTTTCTGATGATTACTGTGCTTATTTTTTCTAAACTCATTAATTTTTTTTAAAATCATTGCGACACTTATTGTAGGTCTGTTAATAAATTATTCACAATATAATTCAACGTTTGCCTTAAGATATTGGATTGATATCTGTATAATAAATGATAATACCGTTTCATAATTTGCACTTTCTTTGCTACAGTATAAAAATATTGTATTTATTTTAGGTAATAAAACAGTTTTTAATATTTACAAAATAGTATAAAGATATATAATTTGTGTCCTATGTTTCATTTTAATTGGGACAGGCAAATACATTGCTGTCATCATATGTCAAAGTCAAAACGTAACCATGGATCCACGGCAACCATCCAATCCATCCAACCAAGGCTCCTAAAAATACGTGCGATAACTCATTCCATGCGGAATAATGTCTAGTAAAATGCATACGAAGCGTTTATCAGCACATGACAAATTGCAAAAGTTATAAACAATTAAAGGTGAAGATAAAAGAGGTATTTAGTTTTTCAGTGATATCTCGGAAACTATTAATATTTTGAGATTTTAAAAAAAGATTCTTAAAGACGAGGAAATTTCCAAGAAAAAAGCTTCTGAGCTCCGGAACTCTATCTCCATTATTTATAACTTTAATTTAACGCTGAAAATGAGTCTCCGCGCGACATTTTAGGTTGCGCGCGCGATGTCAAAAACCGAGTACGTCACATTAAATTTTTTTTTAGATATTAAATATTAATTGAAATATTTAAAAAATTATGGTGTATTCAGAACACTTCTAAGAATTTATTCCCTTTGGATATTTTACTTAAAAGTAATGTATCAACTAATTAGACGATGGTTAATTAACAAAATTTTCTCGAACTTTCGTTTTTATTGTTCATTTCAAAAAATGCTTAAATAATTGTCGTAAAAATTTTTCGCTTCGTGGTCACCCTTCTCATATACAGACTTAACAAGACCACGTCATAAAATTTTTTAAAAAAATAATACTTTGCATGTAACAATTTTATGAAATTAACAAAAAATTAAAAATTTTGCATTTTTGGACCAATTTGTTCATTTCATAAAATTATTATAAACAAAGTAAAATTTATTTACAACTTTCATGGCGTGATCTTGTTAAATATGTATATGAAAAGGGCTCCAAGGAGCGAAAAATTTTTACAACAATTATTTAAGAATTTTTTTTAATGAACAATAAAAACTAAAGTTCGACAAAATTTTGTTAATTACCCATCGTCTAACTAGTAGAAAAATTAACTTTAAATAAAATTTCTAACAGGAGTAAATTTCTTGAAGTGTTTTGAATACACCATAAGTTTTGAAATTTTTTTAATCAATATTTAATACCTTAAAAAATATTTATTGTGATGTACTCGGTTTTTGACATCGCGCGCGCAACATAAAAATGTCGCGCGGAGACCCATTTTCAGCGTTAAATTAAAGTTATAAATATTGGAGATAGAGTTCCGGAGGTTAGTAGCTTTTTTCTTGGAAATTTCCTCCTCTTTAAGAATCTTTCTTCAAATTTCTCAAAATATTAATAGTTTCCAAGATATAATCGAAAAACTTAATACCACTTTTATCTTCACCTTTAATTGTTTATAACTTTTGCAATGTGTCACGTGCTGATAAACGCTTCCGATCCATTTTTCTAGACATTATTCCGGATCGAATGAGCTATCGCACGTACTTTTAGGAGCCTTATGTCTATTTTTCACCATTTTCAACTTATTGCTTGAACTAACTCTCGGTATATTATATTTTAAATAAGATTGTGTGCTACATTCTTTTCTGCAATTTGTACATATTCTTTAAATTTGTCGTATTTTAATAATATTACTTCTAAATGTTAATTCGTTTATAAAAATGTTGTTTTTCACAATTTTAAAAGAATATTTAAACTTTTATTGCGCAACAAAGTATTAATAACCTATCTGGTACATAACGTCGAAAAATAAAGTAAAATTAATTTCAAATTAAACAATTAAACATTAATCTGAATGAACATTATATCTACAAAATGAGTATGACACAAACAGGTTATTTCTCTAATTTTGCTCGGAATGTTTTAATTTCTAATAGTACGAAATCTCGACCATTCTATCGTATCATACATGTCGTTCAGGTATGAAAAGCCATACAAGAATCCAGATTCAGTATAAAAAAAACTTTAAAAATCACAAAAAAAATGTTTCTTTTTTTAAATTATAAACTCATTATCTTCCAAACTATGACAATAGATTGCCTTAAGTATGTAAAAAATCTTATGTTATTTAAAGAAACTAAATCATTTATAAAAAATGAGAAATATTTTTTTATAGTGAAGTAAATTTGGTATCGGATGAGTACGGGGCAACGAAATTTGATCCTATTGAAGGCTCAAATAACCTTCACTGAATAAAACATTCAAAATTATTTTTGAGTTGAAATTTTTTTAAATATTTGTACTAGAAGTGTTATTATAGATTAATGTTATCATGTAAAATAGTTATTTGTGTAGAAGAGCGTAAAGTGAATCTTTATTGCTCGTGCTCATCAATCGAGCTAGAGCAATAAAGATACTTTACGCTAGAGATGCATACATAATTTTTTCTACGACTTTACTAACGAAATAAAAAAATAATAATACCTATTTAGTAAGTTCAATTCAATCTTAACCAATTTCCTGTTTTGTGTTGCTGTATCCATGACGATATTTATCTAAACGAGCAAATTAAGAACTTTACCGCTAGTTGCTATGGAGACGCGCCGTAATAGCTATTTATGCAATAAGTAAGGAAACAAAGGTGGTTATTTCACGCATGCGAAAATTACAAAACGAGACGAAGGCGAATTTTGTAAGAGCAGAAGTTAAATAACCATCCAGTTTCCTTACGTATTTCATACAATATTTTTTTTACTTCCGTTCAAATAAATACAAAAATGTATGTAAAAGTTACGAATTTTTGACATTTTAAAGACATTTGTAAAACAAACACGAAAGACAGTACCTTGATTGCGCGTGACTAAGTAACTACATCAAATTTGTTGGTTATAGACAGATAAACGAAATAAATTAAAGTTGTCATTTAGATCTTTTAAACTTTCTAATACAAGTCAATGTAATAACTATATATTAATATTTGTGAAGTTAATAAGAACTAAATATTATATATTTGTAGCTGTTAATGTTTCTATAAATGCTCAATTTCCAATTTAAATTCGCGTGAAATAATAGAGTCAATAACCTAACTGAAATTAGTGAAATAAAGGGTCTCATATGACACGGAAGTAGAAATAGTATATTACATGTGAGGTGGGAAATGTTTCATTACAGCCGAGGGCTTATTATATGACCGAGAGGCGAAGCCTCGAGGCTCAGATATAGCGCAAGGCTGTAATGAAACTCCCAACGAACTATGTATACTATTTTATTCACAATTATCCAAATTAACTTCTACTTGTATATCGCCTTTTTCCAATAAACTAAAGTAATGTACGGTAGTAGTCTATGAAAACAAATGTTTAAATATGTTTGATAGGACTGATCACCTTACTTTTAGAGATTTATGACAGTATTACTAGGCAACCATAGTAAATACTTCCCCCCCAAGGGATTTTAAAGTATTTCCCACCCGTGAGATTGTCATTGCAGTTAAAAATGACATACGTTTCCCACCTTTGACAGGTTAGGAATTGACATATTACAATAGTGGTTGTGAATAAAAGTATTTTTTTGCTCGTTCCTCAGTAGTCATTAACTTTACGATGACAAAAGAGGGCATAAATATCAACTTTTCATGGTGGTCGTAAAAAAAAATATTTATTCATTTTTGTAGAAGCTATCGCAATTTAAACTTCCGCATTGCAGAAAACAGTTAAAATGAAGACCATTTTAAATATATTTTCTTATTTCAAAAATCGGAGGTTTGTTTTACGCGTTAAATTTCGTATATTTCGATCTTTTAGTCTAGGCAATAAGTTGAAAATGGTGAAAAATAAACATAATGCTCCTAAAAATACGTGGGATAGCTCATTCGATCCGTAATAATGTCTAGAAAAACGTTTTGGAATCGTTTATTAGAACATAACAAATTACAAAATAGTGTATAATATTTATACAGGAAAACTAAAAGTGCCTACATAAGTATTGTATGCATAATATTAGTTTAAGTTAAAAAAGATCTAGATTTTACTGCGGAATTTCTTTTTATTTATTTTTCTTTCTGTATTTGCGTTATTATTAAGAGAAAAATTAAATAACTAAATATATAACTTAATTTTTAATAATGAATTTTCTCCCACACTGCTAACTACTTACGAATTTCAAAATCTTTCAGCATTATAGTTCAGTTAACGCATGTAAGTATGGCAACAACGCAATGGATCAGAATAAACCGTGTGATATTATATTTGCTGTATATTGGATCAGAATGGACTGTCGTCATTAGGATTGACATGATATGTGTATATACATAAAAATTTTAGTATTGAATTTTAAAGTATATATAGCTCACAACGCTACCTAAAGTAACAAATAAAAGATATATGGCAACAGCTAAATAATAATTTAGTTCCTGCGGCTTATACTGGCCTGGATTCGAATTGTATGAAATAACAATTGGATCGAAAATGATAGAAAGATGTATATATATATATATATATATATATATATATATATATATATATATATATATAGATTATGTACCTAGTAAATAAAGTTTTTATTTTTATACGTGAAGATATTTTGACAATAAACATATATAAGTTCTATGAATTTAACCAAAGCTTTGATTAATTATCCTTCTCCTTGCGATTCGTCATTGTGCGAGATCCGGATTCACACGCCTTATATTATCGTTTCCTCTTCATCTGCTGCATTATTATTTCATATTCCTTCCATATTTTTCAGAACCGATATACTAAATACAATTAGACTAAGTCGGGAGGTATTGTTCTGGCAACAGAATTTCTCAAATTATGAAAATATAATTCTTGCTTACCAAAATGTAATACTTCATCTTCGTTATCATTATCGGGCATTTCTAAATTATAAATTATACACATATTATGTAATACCACACAAGTTTTTACAATCTTGCTTGCTATTTCGGGTTTATAATGCAGTACTCTATGTTTCAAGAGACATCGAAATCGCATATTTAGTAATCCATGGCTTCGTTCTATTATGCTCCGAACTTTTTTATGTTTTGTATTATATCGATATTCAGCAGTGTCCGACTGAGGTTCAGGATTTATAGGAGTTAATAAATAAGTTCTTAGTGGATAGCCGGAGTCATCTTAAATTAAATAAAGAAATTAGAAATATACATTACAGTTTTATATATTTAATAAGTACCTAATAGAAAATAATCGCTATGTCCATTTTGTTGCAATTCCTCGACAGCTCGTTAAACATTTGATGTGTCCAAATGTAGGAAACGTGGGTGCTTCCGGGAAAGCGGGCATTAACATTTAATATTTTTAAATCGGCGTAAAAAATCTGAAATATTATAGTTTATGAATATATTTTATTATATTTAACAGCATTAGCATCAGTATTAACATTGCTTGAATGTACGCATTCTTAACTTTACATTAACAATACTAAATTAACTGTTTAAATTAGAAATAGCTTGAGATGATCAAGATAGGTATATTTAAATAAGCAAAAGAAAAGAAAAAATATTCCTTGATCTTTTA
Source organism: Stenolophus ochropezus (assembly GCA_035578165.1). Lineage (NCBI taxonomy): Eukaryota > Metazoa > Arthropoda > Insecta > Coleoptera > Carabidae > Stenolophus > Stenolophus ochropezus. Next base: position 677,747 of record JAQOWZ010000041.1, read on the forward strand.
AGGTAATTTCTATGATTTAAAAATTTATAGTGAATCAAAAATAATTATTATCAAAATTTTGAATTAAGAAAACCATCAAATGTGTTTATAAACGTTATAACAAAAAATAAATTGACAAATTTTATTAATTTAAACTAAAAATTCAAGCAATATTTCTAATGTTCATACCAGCTGTACATTTCAAGAATGGTAGATTTTACAATTTACATATACATGTTCAGGATATTCTGGATCAACAATCCTTGGTGGAAATATAACCACATGTGTACAATCAATACAACCGATCACACCATGAAATTCATATTTCTCGTAAAATCTGAACACATTGGATTGAGATTAATTTGGTTTGGTGTATTGATTGTAAGGTGATTGATTGTTGAAAGGTTTAGTAAATTGTTGATTAAGAAAGGATTGTTTATTATGTGGTGTAAAAATTTGGTTTGTTTGGGGTAGCGGTCTGTATGTTATTTGTGGGTGTTGGATTTTTTTGTATTGGGTGTAAGTGTTCTGTTTTGGTCGAGGTTTTGGTTAGTATGTTGTACGTGATGTGTACTGTTTTTATTCTGTGTACAGCTGTATGTTTCTAATTGAAAGTCGTTTATTAACATGTTTGTTGCTGTGTTCATGTCTTTCAAGTGTTTTGTTCTCATAAGAGTGCCCAATGGCTCTTTGAGCCCACGGAGTAATATTCCTAAGGTGTAATTTTGAAAATATTTTCGTAGGACAGGTTTAGCCGATTTGGTACAGTGTGTACTGATGTATGAAATTTCCAACTTTAAAAGGTCTTGTACGCGATTATAAAATTCAAAGGCCGATTCGTTGCCTTGGCGTAAGTACTTGTTTTAAATCTTCCCAATTGGTTATTTTAGTGCTCGCTCTATTTAAAGCAGATATATTTCTGACAACTTTATGCTAAAAACAAGAGCCGATAGACATGGATAGTTCTGCAAATCAACCCTTGTCGAGTACTTACATAATATACCAAACACGACATACTTTTGCAAATTTTAGCAAACATTTTGACGTTTGCTTAATAAGTTTAAAATTGGATTATATATTGGATTTTATATGTTCATTGATAAGGCTAATATATTTTAATTTCATTGATGGAGTATACAATTTGTAAAACTATCATTATTAGTTTAAGCTAATTATTATAATCCTTTTGGAAACCTGGGGCCTGTTTCACTAAAATACAAGTCTTATAATACAAGGATATCACTTGGCAAAGCTTGTCAAATTTTCGATATGTGCCAATAGAATTTATAATTTGATAAGCGTTGCCTAGTGATACACTAGTATTACAAGACTTGTAGTTTTGTGAAACAAGCCCCTGGTAGTTTAGATTATTAGATTATTAAATAAATTAAATAAAACAATTAATGTTAATAGGTAAAAAAATTATTATTATCTAATTTTTAATAACGTAAAATTCTTAAAAATATTATATTTAGGGATATAAATGTACTTATATATGACAAGTATTTAGTAGTAGTGTAAGACGCAGATTCTAGCTTAGTCTAACGAATTAAGAACCATTTCTACAAACAACGAAAGTAACTCTGAAATATATACGTCAAACTACAATATAAATTTTAAATATAATCCCCTACACTCAATTATATTCCAATTAAATCTAGAAATCTCTGACCATATATACTTCAACAGTGATAATGTAGATAAACTAAACGACAACCTAGTTAGTGCTATTAAAGATTTGGCTACTTACTCGAAAATGATAATAATTAAAAAATCGTCTCCAAATAAAAATTCGCCTAAAGAAAATAAACCGTGGTACAACTGCCATTCTCTTAAAAAAATAGCAAGACAAAGCCTGAGAGCTTACAACCGAGATCGTAACGACATAAACTTAAACGCATACCAAACAGCAAAAAAACTATAACAAAGAAGGAACCGCATTTAAAAAACTCTATTTTTCCCAATTGCGCTCTGTTTTAAGTAACATTAAAAATAATGCATAATTTTGGTCCGTAATACACTCACTGAAACCCACCATTTATAAAACTAATGCAATTAGCTTATCAGAATGGGAAGAATTCTATAATAACATTTATCCCCAACATGAAAGTCCTTTTCCTCCCACCTTCTTTGATTGTCTTCATCCTGTCTTAGACATCTCTATAAACCTACAAGAACTTGAACTAAGTATTACCAAAAGCAAAAACAATAAATCACCCGGCACAGATAATTTAAGTAGTGAATTTTACAAAAACTTGTCCCCAAAATGGTTACACTATATAATCAATGGCTGGTATTCTGACCTCCCGACTAAGCCCGACTAAAAGAAAACGACTAATATTTAGTCGAGCGACTAAGGAAATGCATATGTACCGCGCGACTAAGTCCGACTAAGGGAAGTCGACTAAAACATAGTCGGGCGACTAATATTGATTGTACTATGCGCAGCCGGATTGTACTATGCGCAGCCGGATTGTACTATGCGCAGTCGACTGAGATAGACGTGCTTAGTGTGTTCTGGCAAATTGTGATTTTTTTCTTTTTAACATTTTTTATCACCTTCGCTTTTTGTGTACAAAATGCTTACTCGTGACGATATTTCTACAATCACGACAATGATCTCCAAATCATGTTCTAAATTAAGTGAGAACAACGAGTTTATTAAAATAGTTGTCAAAAAAGTGACTGAAGCAGTTCAAAATGTGTTTGAGGTGAAAATAAAAAAGCTTGAAGATGAACTTAATATTATTAAACGTGAAAACATCGAGATGAAAGTGTCGTGTGTGAATTACGAAAAATCCCTGGATGACCTAGAGCAGTATACGCGCCGAAATAATTTGCGTATATTTGGTCTCCCGGAAACACCAAACGAGTCCATTGATGACTGTGTAGTTCATTTCTGCAGGGATAAACTTAAAGTAGAAATTTCCAAAGACGATATAGACCGCTGCCATCGCTTAGGAAAACCCAAGAACAACGTTAAACGGCCTGTTATAGTGAAGTTTGTGAGCTACCGTACGCGAAGTAAAGTGTTCAGCGTGAAAAAAAGATTGAAAGATACTGGTATAACGCTCCGAGAAGACCTCACTAAGTCCAGAGTGGCCCTCCTCAAAGCAGCAGCAGATAAGTTTACATTCAAAAATGTGTGGACCTTTGATGGTCGCATATTTGCAAACATTATATCTCATGGAAAACCCAAAATACTTTTTATTAACAACCACAGTGACCTAAATGTTAATGATTAATGCGACAGTTCCATCTTATTCTATTCACTATTTTTTCTTGCTAGTAATAGTAATAAATTTAATCTCATTGTACTTCTCTGTGTACAGCTGAGCCAGAACGCATTCGGTGTCAATGAACGCTGTAGTGGTTATTTCTTGTTTGTTTTGTTTTGTACAAAATTGTCAATTTTTGATTTAAAATGTTAAACACACCTGTTTCTCATTCAAAGGTCTATGACCGGAGCAATACTTTGTTTACATGTGGTCAAATCAATGTTAGATCTTTAAATTCTTGTTTTTTAAAATTTAAGGATTTCATATATGAGCATAATTTCGATATTCTTGCAGTTACTGAGACATGGATATGTGACACTTCCCCATCTGATCTATTTTGTACTGATGGTTATAATCTTATTAGCAAATGTTATGTCATCAACTGCGGCTTCAAATATTTCTCCAGCTTTTCATTTACAATGTGGTGTGCCACAAGGATCAATCTTAGGACCATTATTTTTTCTTATTTATGTGGCAGACCTGCCCTCTATTTTTAGCTTTTGTACGGTGCATTCGTTTGCTGATGATACACAGATTCAAGCAACCATAAATCCTAAACAAATTAATCATCAGTGTGCAATCATTATCAATGAACTTGAACACTTAGTGCTATGGATTAAGAATAATGGTCTTAAAATTAATGCAGCTAAATCTTCACTCTTAGTTTTTGGTAGTTGTGTCACACCTAGTATTGTTCTGGACGGATTAATTCTTCAACGAAGCTCAAATACTAAAATTCTAGGCCTAACACTAGATGAAAGTTTGAATTTCAGGGAACATCTAAATAAAAATATTATGGCTGCTACATTAAAATTACGTCATCTCCATCATTTTAGACATGAGCTTAACTCTGAAATAAAATTGTTTGTATAATTCATTGGTTCTCTCCGGGTTTGATTATTGTGCTTGCACATATTTTCCAAATCTCACACAGACGGACAAAAATAGAATTACCCTGATTGAAAATTCTTGTCTCAGATTCGTATAGGGTGTTCGAAAATATGACAGGATATCTCAGTATCGAAGTTTAGCTAAATTAAAATATATGAAAAATAAAGTTGACATAGCATATCTCTGTCTGGTACACAAAATTAGGTTGACTGGGACTCCGTCCTATTTATATGATAAATTGATTCCCAAAAATTATAACTACTCTCTTAGAGTAAAAGATTTATATATCGTACCATGCTTTAGAAAAACTAAATTTAAAAGTTCATTTTCATTTCTTGCGCCCTCATTATATAACAACATCTCCTTTTCTTTGACATCTCTATCTGTAAACTCTTTCAAATATAATGTTAAACATATGTTTTGATAGATGTTATAATTGCAATCTCTATGAATCTCCATTGTTTATATATCTTATGCTCTTAATTGCATTGCTTGCGTATAGATGCTTTCTAAATTTATTGTTTATTGTTTTTATTGTAACTTTTGTATGGGTTAGGTGGAAGAGCAGCCTTCGGCTGAACTTCATCTTTAACTGAAGTCAATAAAATTTATTTATTATTATTATTATTATTAATAAATATATTTAAAGCAGGTGATTAAGTCCGACTAAGGCAAAGTACTAAAATTTAGTCGGAAAATTAAACAAGGTAGTACTCTTGTTTGAAATGTCAGTTAACCTAACTTATCGCATTTGTCACAAACAAAATATTAGAAATGACTACTTAGTCGGGCTTAGTCATATGGCTAAGAATTGACAACCGACTAAATAAGATAGTCGGCGACTAGTTACACGTCCTTAGTCGCAAACTTTAGTCGGGAGCTCAGAATACCAGCCAATATGTTTAATACCATTTTATCAAAAGGACAAATACCCAAGTCATGGTCATCCGTTCAAATTATTTTATTACATAAGAAAGGTTCTGAACTAGACCCCTTAAATTATAGAGGTATCGCATTAATATACTGCATATCCAAGATTTCCACCCGTATCATTTACGAAAAATTATATCACTGGTGTGAAACAAATAATCTTCTGAGTGAATTCCAAGCCGGCTTCAAATCAAATCGATCTCCCAACTACATCTTAGATTAAAAAAGCAAAAATGCTATGCGATTTTAATTGATTTTCACAGCGCATTCGACAAGGTTAACCACAATATTTTATGGGAGAAACTATTTCATTTTGGAATTTCCTCAAATTTAATGAAACTATTATCTAACTTATATTCAAATGCAGAACTTCAAACTAAAATTAATTAAACCATTTCTAATAAAAATATTAAAATATCAGAATGAGTTTTTCAGGGAGAATTCTCAGTCCTTTATTATTCACAATTTTTATTAATGATCTTGAGGAATACTTTCGTAAAAATGGAATAAAAGGCTTAAATATTGATGTAATTTGGCACCAAAGGTTTAGTACGGAGTGTTTACATCGTCCGTCGCCATCTTGTGACGTCATTTTTTACTGGGACCAAACGCTTGCTACGCACGGTGTAAACGTACTTATTTTTCTACTATATAAACCCCGAGCAGGAGGTCAGGAGGGCAGTCGGATATTAATAAGTGTATTGAATGTGAATAGTTAGTGATATAAGTAAATAGTTGGTGGAAATAAATATCGTGTATATAAATAGTGCATGGTGCTAAATATTTAAATAAATAATCTTAGTGTTTAAGTTTTTGTTAATAATTGTTATTCTTAAACCAGTGTTTATGTTGTTAATTCATAGTGTAAGTTATTTTTATTATCTTTTACAATTCATATTTCGTTTATTAAACTTAGTTATATAAATATTAGTGTTTAAATTATAGTTTTACACTTCACCTAAATAAATAAACATTACATATATGATATATATGAATTTTGAAGACAATTTAATTTTCTACTGATATTAATTTTTATATGGTCTGTTTCAGATACATTTTGGACAGACTTGTCTGTTCTCAAGTGGATAAAGTGGGATGTGGCTATACTAAAGAAAAAGCGTAAGTCATTCCGTGGGCAATGTGAAGCTGGAACAACCACTTCGGCACAACTCAATGAAACTAAACGCGAAATGTAGTACTCATTAATTACTAATTATTTACACTAATCTATAATTTATTACTATTACCATTACCGAGAAAAGGGTGGTTGTTCCAGTTTCTGAGTGAAGCTAGCACAACCCCATTATTTTTAATTTTTTTTATGATATATTTAGTACTCATTAATTACCAATTAATTACAATAATCTATAATTTATTACTATTACCATTACCGAGAAATGGGTGGTTGTTCCAACTTCTGAGTGAAGCTAGCACAACCCCATTATTTCTAATTTTTTTAATGAAATATTTAGTACTCATTAATTACTAATTAATTACACTAATCTATAATTTATTACTATTACCATTACCGAGAAAAGGGTGATTGTTCCAGCTTCTGAGTGAAGCTAGCACAACCCCGTAGAAAAAGTATATACCTATATACACCATTATTTACTACTCATCAATTACTAATTAATTACACTAATCTAGAGTTTATTACATACAATTTAAAAACAGGTACTTGTTAAAATTAAAAATTTTTAAACGTTTTTTTGGAGTATCCGCTACAATTAGCAGTGCCTTAGTTAGTGCGCTTCGACCCGCTTAGTGAAGTGACAGATCTTGGGTTCCTCTGTCCTGTAATTAGATTTTGGTCTGTTGGAATGTGTAAATTAGATAAAGAAATAAATAAACAAATACACCAAATATGTTTGTAGGATACTGTAATTAATAAATATCAAGTAGATTGTTGTAGTAAACAACAATACCTTCTCAAATCCAATATACCATTTTAGAAGGCTTATGTTGGAGTAATAAATCGTTACATAATAAATAAACACCGCATTTATTAAAATATTATATTTTCTAGCAGGTTTCACTACAAATCTGCATGTAGGATACTGTAATTCATAAATATCAAGATGATACAATTCCTTTTTGAATATACCATTTTAGGACGGTTGTGCTGGAGTAATAAATAGTTACATAAAAAATAAACATCACAGTTATTAAAATATTATATTTTCTAGGAGGTTTTATTACAAATCTGCATGTAGGATACTGTAATTCATATATTTTAATATGATTGTTGCAGTGAACAGCAATACCTGTATAAAGATACCATATTAAAAGGGTTGTGCTGGAGTAATAAATTGTTACATAAAAATTAATCACCGCAGATTTGATATATTATATTTTCTAGGCGTTTTCACTACAAATCTGCATGTACGATACTATAATTAAAAAATATCACCATGATTGTTGTAGTAACAACAATACCTGTTTAAATATACAATTTTAGAAGGGTTGTACTAGAGTAATAAATTCTTACATAATAAATAAACATCGCAGTTACCAAATATTATATTTTCTATGAGATTTCACTACAAATCTGCATGTAGAATATTGGAATTAATAAATATCTCGATGATTGTTGTTGAGAACAACAATACCTGCATAAAGATATCATTTTAGATGTGTTGTGCTGGGGTAATAAATTGTTACATAGAAATTTAATACCGCAAATTTGAAATAATATATATTGTAGGTGTTTTCACTCCAAATCTGTGTGTCGGATACTGTAATTAATAAATATCAAAATGGTTGTTGTTGTGAACAACAATATCTGTTTAAATATACATTTTTGAAGAGTTGTGCTGGAGTAATAAATTGTTACATAATAAATAAACACTGCAGTTTTGAAAATATTATAATTTCTAGGGGTTTTCACCCCAAATCTGCGTTTAAGATACTATAATTAATAAATATCACGATGATTATTGTAGTAAACAACAATACCTGTTTGAATATCCCTATTCAGAAGGGTTATGCTGGCGTAAGAAATTGTTACATAATTAATAAATACCGCGGTTAATTTAAATATTATATTTTCTACATATCTGCATGTAGGTTATTGTAATTAATAACTATGAAGATAATTGCTGTAGAAGACAACAATACCTGTTTAAATATATCTATTCAGAAGGGTTGTAGTGGCGTAATAAATTGTTACCTAATTAATAAGTACCGCGGTTAATTAATAGTATATTATTTAACAAGCATAATATGTAGGCTATATTACACGAGGATGTAATTAAAAATACGAGCGGTAGCGATTATATTTAATATCCGAGTGTAATGTAGCCATATTATGCGGGTCAAATACTATACTTTATCTACAACTAACAGGCATATAAAAAATCTGATATTATTTGTAAAATATTCAGTTAAGTGTGAGTAGTTCATATATAGCTTAACAGATGGCGCCACAGTAGCACTTAAATGTCAAAATAACTATTCAAATTGTATTTATTATACTTTTATAATCATTTATATTGATATTTATAATAAAAAATATATTATTAATAAATTAACAGTTTATTAAAATGTTATATGTTAAATTATATGCTCTATTTATTACAGAAAAGTGTAGCGTGTAATATATCATTTCATATTACACTTGTGTAATATGAGTAGTATATTATATGTAGTATCACACGTATAATGTACCCATATTTCAATAGTTGTAGATAAAATATTATATTTTCTAAAAGGTTTCACTACAAATCTGAATGTAGGATACAGTAATTAATAGAAATCAAGATGATTGTTATAGTGAACAACAAAACCTTTATAAAGATACCATTTTAGATGTGTTGTACTGGGGTAATAAATTGTTACATAAAAATTTAATACCGCAGATTTGAAATAATATATTTTCTAGGCGTTTTCACTCCAAATCTGTGTGTTGGATACTGCAATTAATAAATATTACGATGATTATTGTAGTGAACAATAATACCTGTTTAAATATACCTATTCAGAAGGGTTGTGCTGGGTAATAAATTGTTACATAATAAATAAATACCGCAAATTAAAATATTATATTTTCTAAAAGGTTTCACTACAAATCTGAATGTAGGATACTGTAATTAATAAATATAAAAATGATTGTTGTAGTGAACAACAATACCTGTTTAAATAGACCTGTTTAGAAGGGTTGTGCTGGAGTAATAAATTGTTACATAATAAATAAATACCGCGAATTAAAATATTATATTTTCTAAAAGGTTTCACTACAAATCTGAATGTAGGATACTGTAATTAATAAATATCAAGATGATTGTTGTAGTGAACAACAATACCTGTTTAAATAGACCTGTTTAGAAGGGTTGTGCTGGAGTAATAAATTGTATTGTTGTTTACTACAACAATTATTGTGATATTTATTTATTGCAGTACCCTACCTACAGATATGTTGATATTATTAGAAAATATAATTTTTTAATAATTCCGGTGTTTATATATTTTCTTACTATTTATTACTCCCGCATAACCCTTCTAAAATGGTATATTTAAGCAGGTATTGTTGTTCACTACAACAATCACCTTGATATTTATTAATTTGAGTATCCTACATTCAGTTTTGCAGTGAAACCTTTTAGAAAATATAATATTTTAATCAACCACGGTATTTATTAATTACGTAACAATTTATTACGCCAGCACAACCCTTCTGAGTAGGTATATTTAAAAAGGTATAGTTGTTCACTATAATAATCATCGTGATATATATTGATTATAGTATCCTAAACAAAAATTTGGAGTGAAAACACCTAGAAAATATAATATTTCAATTCTGTAGTGTTTAATTTCTATGTAACAATTTATTACTCTAGCACAACCCTTGTAAATAGGTATATTTAAACAGGTATTGTTGTTCACTACAACAACCATCTTGATTTTTATTAATTACAGTATCCTACATTCAGATTTGTAGTGAAACCTTTTAGAAAATTTAATATTTTAATTAACCGCGGTATTTATTAATTATGTAACAGTTTATTACGCCAGCACAATCCTTCTAAAATGGTATATTTAAACAGGTATTGTTGTTCACTAAAACAATCATCTTCATTTTTTTAATTACAGTATCGTACATTCAGATTTGAAGTGAAATCTTTTAGAAAATATAATATTTTAATCAACGGCCGGTATTTATCAATTAGGTAACAATTTATTACGCTAGCACAACATTTCTGAATAGGTATATTTAAAAAGGTATTGTTCTTCACTACAATAACATCGTGATATTTATTAATTATAGTATCTTAAACGCAAATTTGTAGTGAAAACGCCTAGAACATATAATATTTTCAAAACAGCAGTGTTTATTTATTATGTAACAATTTATTACTCCAGCACAACCCTTCTAAATAGATATATTTAAACAGGTATTTTTGTTCACTTCAACAATCATCTTGATTTTTATTAATTACAGTATCCTACATTCATATTTGAAGTGAAACCTTTTAGAAAATATAATATTTTAATCAATCGCGGTATTTAATAATTAGGTAACAATTTATTACGCCAGCACAACCCTTCTGAATAGGTATATATAAACAGGTATTGTTGTTCACTACAACAATTATCTTGATTTTTATTAATTACAGTATCCTACATTCAGATTTGAAGTGAAATCTTTCAGAAAATATAATATTTCAATCAACGGCCGGTATTTATCAATTAGGTAACAATTTATTACGCCAGCATAACATTTCTAAATAGGTATATTTAAACAGATATTGTTGTTCACTACAATAATCATCGTGATATTTATTAATTATAGTATCTTAAACGCAGATTTATAGTGAAAACGCCTAGAAAATATAATATTTTCAAAACAGCAGTGTTTATTTATTATGTAACAATTTATTACTCCAGCACAACCCTTCTAAATAGGTATATTTAAACAGGTATTGTTGTTCACTACAACAATCATCTTGATTTCTATTAATTACAGTATCCTACATTCAGATTTGAAGTGAAACCTTTTAGAAAATATAATATTTTAATCAATCGCGATATTTATTAATTAGGTAACAATTTATTACTCTAGCACAACCCTTCTAAATAGGTATAATTAAACAGGTATTGTTGTTCTCTACAACAATCATCTTGATATTTATTAATTACAGTTTCCTAAATTCAGGTTTGTAGTGAAACCTTTTAGAAAATATAATATTTTAATCAACCGCGGTATTTAATAATTAGGTAACAATTTATTACACCAGCACAACCCTACTGAATAGATATATTTAAACAGGTATTGTTGTGTACTACAACAATTATCTTGATAGTTATTAATTACAATAACCTACATGCAGATATGTAGTGAAACCTCCTAGAAAATATAATATTTTAATTAACCGGGGTATTTATTAATTATGTAACAATTTATTACGCCAGCACAACTATTCTGAATAGGGTTATTCAAACAGGTATTGTTGTTTACTATAATAATCATCGTGATATTTATTAATTATAATATCTTAAACGCAGATTTGTAGTGATAACGCCTAGAAAATATAATATTTTCAATACAGCAGTGTTTATTTATTATGTAACAGTTTATTACTCTAGTACAACTCTTCAAAGATGGTATATTTGATTTGAGAAAGTATTGTTGTTTTCTACAACAATCTACTTGATGTTTATTAATTACAGTATCCTACAAACATATTTGGTGTGAAAATTCCGGCAAAATAAAATATTTCAACAAATGCGGTGTGTTTTTGTTTATTTATTTCTTTATCTAATTTACACTTTCCAACAGACCAAAATCTAATTACAGGACAGGGGAACCCAAGATCTATCACTTCACTCAGCGGGTCGAAGCGCACTAACCAACTAAGCCACTGCTACTTGTAGCGGATACTCCAAAAAAACGCTTAAAAATTGTTAATTTTAACAAGTACCTGTTTTTAAATTGTATGTAATAATCTCTAGATTAGTGTTATTAATTAGTAATTGATGAGTAGTAAATAATGGTGTATATATATACTTTTTCTACGGGGTTGTGCTAGCTTCACTCAGAAGCTGGAACAACCACCCTTTTCTCGGTAATCGTAATAGTAATAAATTTTATTTTTGCGTAATAAATTAGTAATTAATGAGTACTACATTTCGCGTTTAGTTTCATTGAGTTGTGCCGAAGTGGTTGTTCCAGCTTCACATTGCCCATTCCGTGAATATGAGATTAATACCTTGTTTCTGTAACTATGATCTGTACTTAGTAAAAATATAAGGCCTGTAGATTAGATGGACCTGTAAGTAACATCGTTACAGAGTTACATTATACATGATTCTGTACGAAGCACCGCAACATTCACAAAAGTAACTCACATTTTACAGTCATCACACTGAAGCTAATTTCACGTATATTTACAATTTAATTCATTTTAATTGCCACTGTCATCTTTACTGTGAGATAATGGTCATAAATTAAAGGCAATGAAAGTAAATACCTACTTACTTTATTTACTACTTTAAAAAATGATGAATTATATTTATCTGTTTTAAATTATACTAAAATTATTTCTTATATTTTAATTCTCGGAAAAGGAACAAAAAGTTATTTTAGATAATTTCTAATATTCTTTATTTATCATAGAGTGGCATTATGGTCAGAACCACGGTATCAATGGTTTACCAAAATAATTTAGCCTGAACCATAAATCTACTCGTATATACAGAATAATAAATATCTTTTTAATTGTGTGAATATTTTATAAATTTTCTGTAACCAAAACCTATTAATACATATACCTGTTTTTATATTCTCCATTCGTTTACCTCGTAAAAAGGAATCTTTGTTAGTCGAATACTAGGTTCTAATTATACTTGTAGAGGTAGAAATAGATCTTGTACCAAGTATTTAATAAGCCGGAAAGTAGTTATGAATTCTTACATATTTAAGAAAATGTTTTATTACAATGATTAATCTTTTACATAAACAATAAATAGTATAGAAAAAATTATTAGAATTATTCATTTTAACAATTTAAGTTACAATTATTGACAACCTGTAAATTTTACGGGGTGATATCTGTTATCATAATATTACAGGCAATTGTTTACAGGTCTGTAACGATTACAGAGTGGCTACATAATCGTAATTTTTCTACAGTTTTCCTATTTCCAAGGTTACAGTTTTCACAGGTCTTACAGAAATTTACAGAATCGAAGCTTTAGTCTACAAGTTACCACCGCGCATTAAATCTAATAAATTTCTATCACTTACTCTAAAAGTAATTTCGCTAATTGGTCTACGAGTATTATGAATTGCGATTACAATCACATGATGTGTTTGGGTTTCGCTGTTCCCATCGAAAGTTTTCCACGTCGCTTTGTGAACGCTCTTTCGCTCATAGGGTGACCAAACGGCCTCGTTTCCGAAGATATGTGCTCTTTTTCAAGGTGTCCTCGGAAGTTTTAATATTTTGGCCAAGTTTGTCCTAGTTTTGGGTTTTACGGCAAAAATTATGTTCAGTATGCATATTAGGTAATTTCGGGAAGAAAACAAGACCTGAACTAGATATAGTTATGTGCTTGAGCTCAATATATTTTTATATTTATTATTATCAATTGTTCAACTTAACCAAATATTTGCGGCACTCTAGCCGTGGTATTGCGCAGAGAGAAAAACCAAAAAGTCCGTAGGTAGAGCAAGTATACAAAATATAGGTTACATCACTTTAACCGTACACAATACTTGTTCACAATTTTATAAGTCTACCATTATAAAAGAAATAGGAGCATCAGCAAAATATTTTAAAAAATGTTTGTTACTTATTATTTTAGAAGAGTTTTTTTTTATATTTCATTATTATTGTATTATTTTTGTTTTGTTAAATAAATAAATAAGTTAAAAAATGTAAATGTCCATTTTGCGTACCAAGTAAATTCACTACCCGTGAAAGTCTTAGCCACTCTACTCACAAGTATGTCAAACACAGAAAAAATACACAAACACAGAAAATATAAATTGAAAACGCTATATTTTGTCAAGAATTTCAATTTAAATATTTTACAACGTGTCACATCAATTCAATGGATCAATCTTTTTTTTATATATAATTCAGATTATTTATTTTAATCAAAAATACAAAACTAATCATGGCCACCTTAGAAAAAAAAGGGAATTAAAAGAAATGACAAATTAATGACAGTTGGTGTCAAAGGTGTCAAAAAAAGACATGTCTCCGACATCCTTCTACCTGAGGGACGGTGTAACAAGTGCCTCACTCAAATAGGAGACAGGTAAACATAATACTTGCTATAACTAAAACTATATAAGTATATTTGTTCTTTTGGTTTTCTACTATCATGTACGCTTCTTGTAACGTATACTCTATTGGATACTCTGCTTTTATTCATTCCCGTACATACACTATTCTCATTATATGAACGCATTCTAGTGGATAAAGACATTGAATTGGACGCAGTAGCTGGCCATCCTGCGTCTGCACATGAACTAGCCGAGTTTTTCTATCTTTTCCTGGAAGGAGTTCTTCTACACGTCCAAGAGGCCATTCTAATCGTTATATTACGACACTCTTTTCTATTTGATACCTGTTTCAGTTGGCCAAGATATTCGATGCGGAATCTGCGGCGTAAATCTTCTCTTAATTTCTGCATATATCTCATTCACTTTATCACAGTCAGGGACCTCAGCATCAGGTAGATCACGAAGAAACATGGCCTGAGTTAAAGTATACTGCTTGATAGTCTGCCAGTTCAAATCACGAAAAGCATTATCTGCACCTGAAAAATTTGTACCGTTATCACTAAATAATATCTTTGGTCTCCCGCGGGCGATAAATCTTCTTAAAGCTTGTAAAAAGCTGCTGGTCAACAAAGAAGATATTAATTCTAGGTGAACGGCTCGATATACGCCACACGTGAAGAGACATATCCTAGCTTTTTCTTTATTTCGTAAGTACACTGGGCCGGCCAAGTCGACCCCAGATACTTCAAAAGTAGCTGCATCACGTACACGGTCGATTGGTATCGTCCTTTCGATTCCAGGTTATCCCTAATACTGGTGTAGTTACGTTATTAATTAAAGAATTGTCTGTGAACTCCCACCCTCCAAGATTAAACTTTCCTTCGGCCATGAACTGATTCGCTTCCTGAATGAATCAGTAGTTAATACATGAGAGTTCTGGCTCATAGGTGCGGGGGTGAGGTGGTGCTGAGGGTGTCGGGGGGGGGGTGGTGGTATGCGGGTTGCAGTGACGTCATAGCGGTGGGATGCGGGTGCGGTGACGTCATAGCGGTGGGTTGCCGAGTTGTCAAGACGTTGGCGGGTCCTTAAGACGTTGGTAGAGTCTTCAAGACGTTGGCGGGGTTCTCAAGACATTGGCGGGGGCTGTGGTTTAGGCCCGCATTTGACCATATGGTGGGTGACTCATCCTCAAGACCAGCATCTCTACACCGCATTTTTCATGCACCCTGGATTTGCAATGTGACATACCAGCATCTACACATATGTTGTGCGTTGTGACACCTGAATCTGATCGCAAATATTTCGCAAGACCAGCATGTCAACACATGACTTCGCCCAGACAGACAAATTTAATTTATGCACCCTGGAAATCGGCAATCTGACTTACCAGCATCGACACATATGTCATTATCGTGCACATTGTTTAATTTATTCACCCTGTGACGATGAGTTTTATTTTCATTTTTTAATTAAAAGAAATTATTAGTTTTATATTTATTTATTTACAAAAACTATATTACAAACATGGTAAATAAAATATACTAACGTACTACAATAATCGTAGGCATTACTATTGGGTGACATAAAACTTATTCGTTTATTATTATATGAAATTAAAGCTATCTTATTCTGTCTTATCACATATTTTTGACTTAAATACTATTATCATAAATTATTTTTAGTTTTTTTGTTAGAATATACAACACTTACAACAGTATATATCTGTACACAAAACAAATTTACAATTCTTTTTATATTTTTTCATTTTATTTATCCTATTTTTGAAAATAGAGTATGCTTTATGAAAATAAAATCTCTTGAGAGACATGCTCAAGTACACTGATGTAGGACACGCACTCTGGTTAATACTTGCCATAGCAATGCGTTTATCTGAATGTTTAAAAATCGTCATAGCATTCATTATAAGAAATAATTTTAAAAGTTGTTAAAATATAATATCAGAGAGAAAATGTATATTAGCAAACTACCTGCATTTTTCGCAGACAAATATAATTTATGCACCCTATAAATCGGGTGATTAAAATTGGCTATCTCTTTATGGAGGATGCAATATGGGTTGGAGTGGAGGGGGGGGGGGGGGGTACATTTTATGGTATAAAAGCTGCAATATTACACATTTTTAAATTAGTTTACATCGAAACATTTAACAAATAACAACTAAGTACATTAAAGCAACATGTCTGTTTTTGAAATATTCAACAAAGTTGCCCAGGTTAAAGAGCCCATATCCCTGAATGATCTGAAGAAAGGGAAAAAATATAAAGTATTGAATATAAGACGTGTGAGTACAAAGTATGGAGAGAAAGTTGTTCTAGAATTAGAGAGCAACATTTTATTCCTCGGTTCACGGTTTAACCAATTAACCGACGAAAATATAGAAGAGGGTATCCAACAAGCTCAAGCTGGGAAATTGTATGTGGTTTCCAATGGTAAAATCGGAAAAGTAGTGGACTTGGCGTTCTGTTCACTATAATCAGCAGCAGCAGCTACGCAGCGGTGAAGTGTGAATAATAATATGAAGATGGTTTATCGAAAAGTGAATTATAGAAACAATTTAATAAGTGATATAAATAAACATTTATTAAAACTGAAACGTTTGAAACAAGATGTTCATAATTACTATGTTTTAAAAAATATACTTAACAATATTAAACAGTTAAACATAAACCATGAAAGTGTAGTTCAATGAAACAGTCAAAGTTCATTACATGTTTGTATGGACATTCGCTTACCAAACAGCGAGACAGAGCCCATGGATACAAATAGCTATTGATAGAGCACACTTTAGATATAAGATTGATAGTTTTTATGAACCACTTTTAAAACCTATATTAGAAAATAGAAATATGAAATATTTTTATGTATAAGTATTATGTAATAATTTGTAACTATTATTCTCAATAATAAAATGATAAAACTGTATTGTTTGATTTTTACATGTGCTTACCTTCATTAATTCAATCCTATCGAAGTTAGATACAGATGTTAGGAGATGGCAAGTAAAATAAATAAAACATGAAATATTTAAAATTAAAATTTATTTTTAAACTTGTTACATTAAAATTCATATTACATAAAATTATTTAATACATTGAATACAATACTTTTTAATTGGGTAGAAATTCCCGACTTGATCAGTGTTGATGTCAGTAATTAGCGGGTGGTCAGTACAGCGCCTATAGTTCTGGAATTCCTTATCATCTTGCCAGTTCTTAGGAAATTTGTCCCATTCCCCATCTATTTGACGTGGGATGCAGGCCATAATAAACTCTTTAGGCAGGAATGATAATTCCTCTTCAGACATAAAATGTAAAATCCCCGTATCATTAAACTTTTTAAATGAAGCCAATGAATTAAAACGTTGCTTGTACCAGTCTTTTAATAAGTATACATTTTTTATAGCACAGTTCTGCAGATGTGATTTACATATATTTAATTGAAAAGATTCACGTAATTCTTTTAATGAAGGACAACCAAAACATTCAATATTAACAATCTTTAATTTATGTAAACCTAAGATATTATTTAACCATTTAATTTTATCAGATCCCTTAACATAAATTTTGCAAGCACCACTAAACATGCCTCGCACAATATTGTTTAAAAGACTGTAATTTATATTGCCTGAAATCCATTCTAAATGATGATATTTATTCGATAGCCAAAGCACATTTTTCTGACTTTTAGTATTTAAATTAGAGAAAGGGTAGGGAGGTAAAAATATTTTAAAATCAAGTGAATTCGTATTAATATTTAAAACGGCAATTTCTTTACATATAAATGTTATGGTGTCATCAGCCTCAAATATTTGAAACCCTTGTAAATCTACTATGTAAACAGTCATGTTTATACAGTTAGAAGTTCAGAAGTGAAATGGGACAGTAGAATACTTTACAAGAGTTATATTATTAGTATTATATTCATCCTTGATTAGGATGATAACAAACCCCCCCCCCCCTCACTTTTTTTTAATTCTCATTCAACATGTGTTTTACTTATCCAGCTATTATGTTTATTATCGAATCCAAGCCATTTAACAAATACCATATCACCCTTCTTTTTAAGAATTTTTTCAACAAGGTATATATCAGGATACTTTACTTTCTGTAATTCGTATTCATAAAATCCCCCTTTTATAATTTGGCAAGTCTGATCTTTAAGAATATAAGTAAGAGGATTTGTTAATTGAACTGAGTATATAGTAAAAATTTCATTAGACCAATTAGGAGTATAACCTTTTGCAAAAACCCCTCTATATTTGTTTATACGCACAAAATCATTCTCTTTAAATTTTGTTTTCCCAACCATTTTAATATTACTGTAAACATTGTCAAGAAGTAATTGTTCATGTTTTCTACTAACTTCACTAGGTTTCATATTAATGGTTCTGTGTTTTGTATTATTATACTTTTCTGTAAGTTTAGGTAATAAATTCAACCACTTATATGTACCTTGTAAGCTAAACTCTTTCCACATCATTGATTTTAAAGTGCGATTAACTCGCTCAACAACAGATGCCTTTTTAGTACTATAGCTTGAATAATGATTAATATTATATTTATTCATTAAATTTTGAAAATTTTTATTATAAAATTCTTTGCCGAGATCAGTTTGTAAATTTTGAGGAATTCGATTACTACTAAGCAAAATATTTTTCATAGCTATTGAAATTTCAGAACCTGTTTTGTTTTTTATGGGTTTAGTCCACAAAAATTTAGAAAATACATCAATAAAGCTAGGTTCACAGCTCTAACATAAACATTGTTTTTGGTCGTTGTAATTGAACTTTTGTTATCGACGTAAGCATAAAAAATATTATCATTCACAGCTCTTAACACAAGCATTCGTCGCTGTGAATGTTTGTTCACATTAAATAAAAATAAAATGTAATAAATACGTTTAGATATAATATGTTCTTGGATTAATAATGATATTACTAATATAATAACGTTATAATTTATTTAATCTATATAAATGCAAAATAATATCAAAAAATTATGTTAAAATATACAGGTGAACAAACCATAATATTTTTAATATAGCAATTTAAATTTAAAAATATTTATTTATATTAATAAAATGTAGCTACGTTTCACATTAGAAATGTATAAAATAAAATGATATTTATTTAAAATTAAATAATATTTTTTTTGACATGTGGTTCTGTTGACAGAGCAGCTATTCCAGCTATTCTGCTTCTTTTTACAATAGAACCTACTATTATTTTCGTTCTATTATCCATTTTTTATTAAATAAAAGCAAAATACAAATGACAGATATCTGACACACAGATTTGGTCACACTACGCACATTTACTGCTCATGAAAAGGGATAGCCTCTTCTCTGTCCAACCGAAATACGTCGAGATACTATGTCGAGTATATGAAGTTTGCAAACTTTACGCTTGTGCGCTGCGACTACGTCTACGTCGAGAAACAAAGTTAAGCGATGTGAATGCTCAGCCGTATTCACGTTCGACATATATTTACGCTTACGTCGAGAAACAAAAACTACGACTACGTTAAGAGCTGTGAACGTACCTTAACAACTAAAATGTAGCGATATCCTTTATTTATTCTAGCATAAGGAATCATTTCAACCAAATCAGCCTGGAATAAGTCATTTATTCCTTTTGTAATTACACGCCTCCTGGGAAAGTGTACTCGTGCTGTTTTATGTAATTCTTCCACAATTTCACGTTTAATTTTCGACATAGTTAACAGATGTTTCTAGTACGATTTCCACATATAAATCACTCGTATTTAAACTTATAGGACTAGGATATATTATCAATTTATCGTCTTTTACAACATGTTTATTAACTATTATTGAGATACGGGGTTCTTTATTAATTCGATAGTTTAGTAGCTCCTTTGGATTACTTAAATTAATTTGAATTATTTTACCAGTACAAGGAAAATTGTAAAAAGATAAATTAGAGCTGTTTATTATATTATAAATGTCACCATCTAGTTTTAATTTTAAATTAATAACAATGGTAGATTTTAAATTATTTTTTACTTTAGACAATTCTATTCGGAATTTATTTTCAAGTATATTTATTTTCTTTATACAATCTGATTCTAATTCCTTAATTTGTTTCGAAACTAAAGGTAATATTTTATTAGTATATTTTTTAGTATTATGATGCTCAATATGACGTCCGAACTTATCAAGAGTCATTATTAAACTGTCACTATTCTATAACTCCCGCTTCTTTTAACTCTTCAATAATGGATATAATTTCATTATCGTGACCTGTATGACCGGCATCACGTGATGCAATTAAAAGACGTAGTCTATTAACCAATTCATTAATATTGTCCCAGTATACGTACTCCACTTGTTTTTTAGTAAACGTTTTCAAATAACTACCACCTGACGTTGAACCTGTTCTTTTTGAAAGCGAACTTAATTTTCTAGATTGTAAAACTCTCCTTCGAGGATCTAACATTGGAGCTATTACGGTAGTATACTTATGTGATCTTGATCCTGCTAATTGTTCATTTTCACTATAATTTCGATTGGCGGCATTTGTTCTTTTTACAATATCAATATAATTTTTTTGATCAGCCTGGGTGTATCCCAATGGCTGTTTTTTAAATAAGAGCTCATATAAGCCTGGTGTGCCTAAATATTTCAAATTTTGTAAAACTAAATCTTTACCCTGAATTTTTAACTCAGAATTACCGATATAAAATTTATCTGTTGCAGCATCATGTCGCACGCCATACTTGAAATCAAATAAATCCTTATCATCTTTTAACATATCTTCAATGTATTGTCGCGGTAGTGGATCATACTGCTCCAAATACTCCCTGAATGAAGGTTCCTGGGTTAAATTCAAAATATCGTCTCTAGTTATTGATGGTTATTTAACCTGTTTGAGATGTTTACCTTACGGCAACTAACTACCAACTGAAACCTCTTAGCTCATGTCACTGTTATTTATTATAATGTACTGATCAAAGCCTTTACGATAACGCCCTCTATTTAAGTCACTTTCTTTGTCAATAACCACGAATCCATACTTATCACACCAACAAAATGAGCAGAGATTCTTAAATGTTTCATATGACATATCTGTATTCACGTGATCAGAATATACATGTTTTAAATTCATATCGTCTTGTTTAAATAATACTAATAAGTTCGCATTATCTCGTATAAGATGTTTGGGGATTCTAGTATAAGTCTGACATAAATAAAAACAATCTATAGCCTTATGGCGACCCATAGAAAAGTATTCTCTAATTACATCTTGTTTATCACACGCTACATCATCAAATATAAATACTGAATTGTATTGCGCATTGCACGGCTTCTCAATATCTACGTTTTCATTATACGCAAAGTAACCTACTCCTTCTATAGGTTCTAGTAACATTTTTAAATACTCATATTTAGGCTGGAATAATGATTTTGAGTATATGTAGATATTAGAAAAACATAAGCCATTTTCATGTTCTAATAGTGCAATCATAACATTTGTCTTACCGCATCCGGATGGACCGGCTAAAATACATCTTACAATATCTGGTAATAATATACTATGGCGCGGCTCACTACTGACATTATTAAAATCATAATTCTTTACGTTGAGGCTATGACTTTGTTTTACAGTATGCATTTTGATATAAATAAGAAGATGAACGGTACATGAGCACAGTTCGTCATTGACTGCGGAAGAGGTAAGACGTGCGTTCCTTAAATAGTCATGAAGCGGGTGCAGAAGAGGAAGAAAACTGGCGGAAGTTTGTCTTTCCGCAACGTGGTCAACCGCGCACGGAAAGCCATAAAGAGAAATACCAGTGGTTCTGATTTAAATAAATCTGCAAGAATAGCTTTACGAACGGTCAAGAGAATAAAGCGAAAAATTAAAAATCCAAGAATTATATCAGTACCAAAAACCGGAGGGTTCCTTCCCCTAATTCCAATTTTCGCCGGCTTGAGCGCTCTCGGCGCACTCGGGGGTGGTGCAGCAGGTATCGCCAAGGCTGTTCACGACGCTAAAGCTGCTACCGAGCAATTAAAAGAAGCTCAGCGCCATAATAAAATGATGGAATCTATAGCTATGGGGAAAGGTCTATACTTGAAGCCGTACCGTAAGGGACTTGGACTATATTTAAAAAACTCCCAATAGATTTACCATCGCGGGCATTAACTAATATTGATCTTGAAAAATATGCTAAACTATTAAAAATCCCTTTCTTTAGAGGAGTTTTCATGAGAAATAATTTACCAAAAAAAGTAAATCATAACGAGTATGCAATAGTTAATTTGGATAACAGTAACAGGCCAGGATCACACTGGGTTGCATACAAAAAACATAATAATTTAATATCATACTTCGACAGTTATGGAAACCTGGTACCACCAAAAGAACTAGTTAATTATTTCGGAAACAGGTGCTCAATACACTACAATTATGATAGATACCAACCTAATAACAGTGTAAGGTGTGGTCATTTATGTTTAGCATTTCTTTATGAACAAATCTGATTACTCCTCAGTATTGGTTGAACCGTCATGTCATACACGTTTACGCTCTTCGGTACTAATTCAATTATAACTCAGACCTTTTATCCACCAATTACACTCGATGAAGATTCGGAGTATGTTCTCGGTTTAATAAATTTTGAAGTTTATAATGCGATACCAAACATTGATAATCAAAATAATAAATTTTATATTGGTAGTCGTGTAATAACTATTCCAGAAGGTTCTTATGAAATTGATGATATAAATAAATTCTTAACCAGTAAGTTAGATGCTGGCACTGAATTAAACATAGTAGCAAATAATAATACTCTTAAGTGTGAAGTTAGAAGCAATAAGGAAATAAATTTTATACGAGACAATTCAATTGGTAATATTCTAGGGTTTAAACCTCGTCGATTAGCGGCTAATATATCACATGAATCTGACAATCCAGTTTCTATAATTAAAGTAAATGCAGTGTGTATTGAGTGTAGCATAACTACAAATTCTTATTCAAATAATAAAAATGTGCACATAATTCATGAATTTTTTCCGCGCGTCCCGCCAGGATTCAAAATTATAGAGGCACCAAATCAAATTATCTATCTACCAATCAGCACACGAGTAATAAATTCTTTAACCCTTAAAATAGTAGACCAAGACGGAAAGTTAATTAATTTCAGAGAAGAAGTCATCACGGTAAGACTACATCTTAAAAAACAAAATGGGGATAAACTTTAATCATACTACTCGCAAACATATAAATACTGTTCGAAAGTGTAATTACATCATTCATAAGAAGACTGTTGAAGGGTTAACACCCGTCAATTATCAGTTTCTAAGATCTCTTGGGTTTAAAGTTCAATCTGGATAATAATAGACCGAGAAAGCGGATAAAAGCATTAATTATTTGGATTGGAGTTAAATATAAAAAGTCTAAAAATTTTATTCTCTGCATTCACCAAAATGAATGCTAATATTTTGAGCGTGTCCGAAAAGGCCTTATTTGATGATTCAATCAGTCATGCGGAAAAACACACACATCAACCGTATGCATCTACAACTTTAAACAATAATGATGAAATTCGCATACCCATACAGCAACAAGATTTGTACACTCTACCGTGGAATAGTTTACTTTATATTGAGGGTAAACTTCTCACACATGACAACAAACCGTCAACTACAGCTAAATTGGTTAACAACGCATTTGCATTCTTGTTTAGTGAAATTCGATATGAAATTGGTGGAATAGTTATAGATAGAGTTCGTAATCCTGGCGTAACTTCTTGTATGAAAGGTTATGTGTCTTATAACACGAATGAAAGCAAACGATTACAAATTGCTGGTTGGTCACCTTTAACTGATAATACAAAACATATAATTGATGACAACGGCAATTTTAACATATTGTAGCGAACCCAGGGTCGCGGCGCGGGCGGCGGCCGCTAGCGAGCGGGTCAGAACACGTCCGTTCGCTTCCCATTGTTTTGATTTCAAGGAATCAAAGAATCTTCTAGAATGATGTATTTTAATATAAATACCCCGACCAAAAGATCGCGAGGACAGTCGTGTGTTAATACGTGTAGTGTACAGATGGTGATATAAATAAAGAGAAAGTGATATAAATAGTGTTGAAATAAATATTGTGTTGTTTTAATTGTTTAAATAAATTATCTTAGTGTTTAAGTCTTTAGTAATAATAATTAGTTCTTAAATTAGTGTTTATATTTGTTAATTCTTAGTGTTAGTTATTTTTCATTATTTTTTATAATTCATATTTCTTTTTATTAAACATAGTTATATAAATATTAGTGTTTTAATCAATTTTACACTTCACCTAAATAAATAAAACGTTGCAATTGGTGTCAGGTGTGGGGTTAAATAAATACTGTGAAGTGTAAACTAAAAATAAATAAAATGGCGTCTAAACAAGTAAAATTAAATGAATTAAAAGTGGCTGATCTCAAGAGGGAGCTGGAGGAACGAGAGTTGGAGACATCGGGAACCAAGTCTGTTTTACAACATCGTCTACGGCAAGCTTTGGTAGAAGCTGGTGAAAATCCTGATGACTTTTTATTCGAAATTACGGGTAGCTTGCCCGATTTTGGTAAAATTATGGAGGAAAAGTTAGCGGAAAATTCTAGAGCATTGAAATCAGAATTGATAGAAAATTTAGAACAAAAATTGACGGATAATTCTCGAACATTGAAAGAAGAGTTGCTAGAAAATTCTAGAACTTTAGAACAAAAGTTGGCGGAAAATTCTCAAACATTGAAAGAAGAATTAATAGAAAATTCCAGAAGTTTAGAACAGAAATTGGAAGAAAAATTAACAGAAAGTTCTAGAATATTGAAAGAAGAGATAATGGAAAATTCTAGAACTTTGGAAGAGAAACTAAACGAGCAATTGAAAGACAGTTCTAGGATATTGGAAGAGAGAATAGAAATTTACGAGAAGAAAGTTGAAGAATTACAGAAAAATGTCTCCAAAATTACGTCACCAACGGTTTCAAATCCTGATATAGTTAAGACGGATGAGATTCAAGGAAAGAAGCCAGAAAAAGAAAATAGTTCCAGAATCCATATAAAAACACCAGAATTCGACGGCAAGACATCGTGGCCGAATTATTTAAAACAGTTTGAAGCCGCTGCCAAAGCAAATGGCTGGACTTCCAAAGAAAAAGCTACAGCGCTGACAGTTTCGCTGCGTGGAGAAGCTATCGATATCCTCCAGACGCTAAAAGAGGATGAACAAGAAGATTACGAACAACTTGTTAAGAGATTGGATATGCGATATGGCAATGCGCATCTGGAGCAGGTGTACCAGACGCAACTGAGGAACCGATAT
The DNA here is from genome assembly GCA_035578165.1 of Stenolophus ochropezus. Taxonomy (NCBI): domain Eukaryota; kingdom Metazoa; phylum Arthropoda; class Insecta; order Coleoptera; family Carabidae; genus Stenolophus; species Stenolophus ochropezus. The sequence goes on from JAQOWZ010000041.1 coordinate 703,409, forward strand.
CAGAGTTCTAAAGAAAACCTTCAAGAATTTGAAGCCGACATAGCTCGTTTAGTTCGTCTGGCACACCCTACAGCTCCTGACAGCGTTTTGGAATGCCTAGCCACACAAGCCTTTATCTATGGGGTCCGAGATAATGAAACTCAGCAGGCACTACGATTGGCTCGACCAAAAACTCTGGTTGACGCACTTTCATATGCCTTAGATCATGAAGCAGCCAAACAGGCTTCACGTAACCAATCGCGAGTGCGAAATATCGATGCTGAGAGTATCGAGGATCTAGATGATAGGATAAGACGTATTACATCCGAAATTCATGCTTCTGGAAGAAAGAAACTCCGCTGTTGGAATTGCGGTGAATTAGGTCACCCGCAAAGGCTCTGCAGAAAACAACAGAAGAAAGCAGAACCAAGAAAGAATGAAAAGGAGTCGGGAAACTAAGCCGGGTTGATGCGAAGGGGCAATCGTCGACCCGTAAACCAGTAGCCCCAAAATCTATTAGTTATGTCGCATCCATTCATCATCAAGCTAACAGCATCTATGTAGACGGCTCTATCGACAGAAGGCCGTTTAAAATGTTGTTGGATACGGGTGCGACAAAAACAATAATCAGACCCGACGTAGCAAGAGAAATATGCAGAAAACACCTACTTCCAACAAAGTGGCAGATACGCACAGCCACCGGAGAACAAGCTACCGCATCTGGAGAAATAGATCTGAGCATCACTGTTGGAAAAACGTGGATTAAACATCGTGTGCTGGTAGCTGATGTAGAAGATGAATTCATTCTCGGCATGGACATTATGAAAAAGCATGGATTTAAACTTGACCTGAAGAATGGAGTGATGATGGTCAATGATGAAGAATTGGTATTAAATCCACGAGACGACAATGCTATGCGAGTACTAATAACGGAAGATGTAACCCTCCCAGAACGAAGTGAATCAATCGTGGAAGCACAGCTAGAGGGTAGCTTCTGTGAGGGAAACATTGTCATGCTCCAGCCGAAAAACGATGATGCCAAAACTGGGACTGGAGTTGTAATTGGAAAAGCCTTGCTCAAAACCGACAAGGTTATCCCAGTTCGAGTAATGAACATAAATTTTTATCCCGTTATACTAAAGAAAGGGACCATAGTAGGAGAATGCTCAACGGTATCATCGATTATTCGAACTGTGACGGCCAAAGACAACACATCCTGTGCAGTCCCGGATATTCTGTTGAAGGAGCTGTCAACATCGTTCCAGGACTTGACCGCCGACCAGAAAACCAAGGCTAAGGGTTTAATTGGCAACTTTCAAGATGTGTTCCAATTGGACAAAAAGGACAAAGGAAGAACCAATGTAGTCCATCATAAAATAGACACCGGAGACGCAAGACCCATCCGCCAAACAGCAAGAAGATTACCACTGGCGAAGCGGGAAGAAGCAGAAGAAATTATAGAGGACATGAGGACGGAAGGTGTGATTGAACCTTCAAGCAGTCCATGGGCTTCACCAGTGGTGCTAGTGAAGAAGAAGGATGGCTCTACAAGATTTTGCGTCGATTATCGTCAACTTAACAACGTGACGAAGAAGGATAGCTACCCGCTACCCCGAATAGACGATACTCTGGACACATTGGCAGGATCAAAGATTTTCTCTACTCTTGATTTAAAGAGCGGATACTGGCAAGTGGATTTAGACCCAAGAGACAAAGAAAAGACAGCTTTTACCATCGGTACCGGTCTGTGGCAATTTACTGTTATGCCATTTGGGCTCTGCAATGCCCCAGCAACGTTTGAACGACTTATGGAAACCGTGTTGGCTGGACTGTCCTGGAAAACATGTTTGGTTTACCTCGACGATATTATTGTGGTAGGAAAAACGTTCGAGGACCACATGAAGAACTTGGAAGAGGTTTTCCAAAGATTAAGGAAGGCTAACCTGAAACTCAGTCCAAAGAAGTGTCACTTATTTCAAAAAGAAGTTCATTATCTTGGACACGTAGTTTCTGGTAAGGGTATTGCAGTTGACCCGGAGAAAATAAGGGCTGTGAGTGACTGGCCAGTACCGAGGGATAAACATGAATTGAGAAGTTTCCTTGGTCTCTGTACATACTACCGACGTTATGTACCTGGATTTGCCAACATAGCGAAGCCATTGACAAGGCTTACTGAAGAAGGCAGAAGATTTATCTGGGAAATCGACTGTCAAGCCGCATTCAAACAACTTAAATATTCCTTGACAAGCGCACCTGTCCTAAGTTATCCTTTACCAGAAGGAAAATTCGTTTTAGATACAGATGCCAGCAACGTTGGAATTGGTGGCGTTCTTTCCCAGATACAAGATGGACAAGAGAAGGTTATTGCCTATTTTAGTAAGACCTTGTCAAAACCAGAGAGGAATTATTGCGTCACCAGAAAAGAACTTTTGGCAGTCGTGAAATCCGTGGAGCACTTCTACAAATATTTGTACGGTAGAAGATTTCTTATAAGAACTGACCACGCTGCTTTGAAATGGCTGCTACAATTTAAGAATCCTGAAGGTCAGGCAGCTAGATGGATTGAAAGATTGCAAGAATATAACTTTGTTATTGAGCATCGAGCAGGTACAAGCCATCGTAATGCTGACGCATTATCAAGAAGACCTTGCCAAGACGAATGCAAGCATTGCAGTCGTCTAGAAGAAAAACTCTCTACCATCGCCAGAACAACAGTAGTGAATGATAGTTGGCAAACGGAAGACCTTCGCAAGGACCAAGAGAATGACTCGGACTTGAAAATCATACTGGATTGGAAACGTGGCGATAGCAGACCAGTATGGGAAGATGTTGCACGACACTCACAAAGTGTAAAATCGTACTGGGCGCAGTGGGATTCTATTGTGGTTGAAGAGGGCCTCCTGAAACGTGTCGTAGAAAATACTGAAGGTACTGTGAGTAGGACCCAGCTGATAATTCCTAGGAATAGAGTACCGGAAGTATTGGAGGAGATCCACGACGGATCTGGACATTTTGGAGTGAATAAAACCCTTGAGAGAGTGCGCCAACGATTTTACTGGGTAAATTGCAAAGAAGATGTTAAAGAGTGGTGCAAGAAATGTGTGGTTTGCGCGGGAAGTAACGGGCCACATAGGAAAAGAAGAGCCCCAATGCGCCAATATAATGTTGGAAGTCCCTTCGAACGCATTGCGATTGACGTGGCCGGACCATTCCCAGAAACTGATGAGGAAAATAAATACATAGTGGTAGTAATGGACTACTTCACTAAGTGGGTTGAGGCCTACCCATTACCCAACCAGGAAGCCGTAACGGTCGCTGAAGTTTTGGTTAAAGAATGCATCTGCCGATTTGGAGTACCGCGAGAGATACATTCCGACCAAGGAAGGAATTTCGAGTCCGCCCTGTTCCAAAATATCTGTAAGATATTAGGAATAAAGAAAACCAGAACTACTGCATTACATCCGCAGTCTGATGGCATGGTTGAACGGATGAATAGAACAATAAATCGGTATTTGTCAAAGGTAGTCTCTAACCATCAACGAGACTGGGACCGACATCTTCATCTGTTCTTGTTGGCTTACCGTTCATCAGTGCATGAGACAACAGGGCAGACACCATCTAACATCTTATTCGGGCGGGAGTTGCGCTTACCATGCGACCTGGTATTTGGCAGTAAACCCGGTGAAGATCTAGCCGGGGAGGACTATGTAACGGACTTACGGAGAAGAATGAATGACATCCATGAACAAGTCCGCACAAACATTCAAGGTGCCAGCGATCGGATGAAGGACCAGTATGACGTCAAGGCTGAAAAAGGTGGTTTTCAACCTGGGAATTTGGTGTGGCTTTACAATCCACAAAGACGACGTGGCTTATCACCGAAGCTGCAAAAGAATTGGGAAGGTCCCTACGAGATCGTAAAAAGAATAAATGATGTGGTCTACAGAATTAGGAAAACACCTAATGGAAAGCCGAGAGTAGTCCACTTCAATCGGTTAGCCCCTTTTGCTGGTGATAATTTTGACGATCATCGTGGAGCGACGGTTCGTCGGGTTATAGCTGAGGAACCCACATTTGATGACTTTATGGAAAGTCATTCCACTGGTCACAAAGCATGGTATGGCGTGACACGAGAAGAACAACGAGATCTGTTCACCGTGTCCCCAGAATATTCCCTCGCTCACTGTGTAGCGAAAGACATTAAAATGTCCCGCGGCATCGCTTCAGTTTTCAAAAGAAAATTTGGACGAGTACAAGAACTGGCCAACCAACGTCCAACTATCGGGAAAACGCTACAACTGAAGGATGATAACATAGAACACAAGCGGTACATTTACTATCTCGTTACGAAACAATACTCACATCAGAAGCCGTCATACCGCAATTTATGGGACTCGCTGTGCGACATGAAGGACCATCTGTTGGAAAACGACATCATGAAACTGGCAGTACCGAAGATAGGCTGTGGACTAGATGGTTTGGATTGGAGGATTGTTAGAAGCATGTTAGAAACAGTCTTCCGCTTTACCGGAGTGGAAATTCTAGTTTGCAGCTTCAACTCTACCGGCCAAGAGGAGCTCAAACGGACCGTCGACTGTTACTTCTTCAAGACTTCCAGATGCACCAAGGGTGATGCATGCAGATTTCGTCATAACGAACTGTTCCGGGACGAAACAGTCTTAAGGAGGGGGCAATGTAGCGAACCCAGGGTCGCGGCGCGGGCGGCGGCCGCTAGCGAGCGGGTCAGAACACGTCCGTTCGCTTCCCATTGTTTTGATTTCAAGGAATCAAAGAATCTTCTAGAATGATGTATTTTAATATAAATACCCCGACCAAAAGATCGCGAGGACAGTCGTGTGTTAATACGTGTAGTGTACAGATGGTGATATAAATAAAGAGAAAGTGATATAAATAGTGTTGAAATAAATATTGTGTTGTTTTAATTGTTTAAATAAATTATCTTAGTGTTTAAGTCTTTAGTAATAATAATTAGTTCTTAAATTAGTGTTTATATTTGTTAATTCTTAGTGTTAGTTATTTTTCATTATTTTTTATAATTCATATTTCTTTTTATTAAACATAGTTATATAAATATTAGTGTTTTAATCAATTTTACACTTCACCTAAATAAATAAAACGTTGCAATATGTATTCCATTAAACATGCTATTGGGGTTCTGTGAAGATTTCAAAAAAAATATTTTAAATTTACAACAAGAATTAGTCCTTATTCGAAGCAGCACAGACATGAATGCGATTGAGAATAGCGCAGCAAACGAAAAAATGAAGATTGAGTTAAGTAAAGTTCATTGGAAGATTCCACATATATCTGTAGCTGATGCCGAGCGATTAATGCTTATGAAGTATATGGAGAAAAGTGTTAATTTGGAGATAGCATTCCGCAGCTGGGAGCTTCATGAATATCCACTACTACAAAAAACGCAGCGACACACATGGCCAATTAAAACGACAGCTCAATTAGAAACACCGCGTTATGTCATCGTGGGATTCCAAACTGATCGCAAAAATAAACTAAATAAAAATATGAGTAAATTTGATCATTGTAACTTAACTAATATTAAGTTGTATTTAAATTCTGATATGTATCCTTATGATAATTTAAATTTAAATTTTAAGAATAATCATTGGGCAATGCTGTACGACATGTACACTCAATTTCAATTGTCTTACTATGAGCGGTCATGTGAACCTATTTTCGCGCCAGATGAGTTTTTAAATACAGCACCTCTAGCAGTTATAGATTGTTCCCATCAAAGTGAGACATTGAAGTCGGGTAATGTTGACATAAGATTAGAATTTGAAACTAATGAAAATATACCCGATAACACAGCTGCATATTGTTTAATAATCCATGATAAAATAATTAACTATAATCCGTTAACAAATATTGTTAGTAATATATAAATGTATTTTGTATTATTTTTTGGATGTAAAATAAATGTTTTACAATAATTAGATGACTTTTATTTAAAAACTGTAATAACACCTGGTAATAGCAAAGGAGGCGTGTGTTACTGATGATATCTAAACGAATGATTACCAGGCGTCACCTCACAGACGACCAATGCTACACATGAAGTATCATCTGCTGTAATGCACTTTGGAATGCACACAGTATAAATAGGGTTAAAAATGAATTTTTAAATAGTATAAAACAATTAGTCATCATTACAACATGGCACGAGTATTTTCTGCGAGTGTTGTTATTCCCGAAGAACTTATCGGGTACTGTGACTGCTGTTCCAATAACTGGCTACAGCTTCAAGAATATAAACAATATTGTGAACACCTCGAAAAGTGCATCACGGATCAACAGGAATATATACAAGCTGCTAATTTGTCACTTGAAGTACTACAAAATTTTGTACAAAAGCAGGCGATGGAAGAGACGATGGCTCAAGAACAACATGCTGAGCACAGACCAAATGAAGACGCAGAAGAAGAAATTGAAGAAGATGAAGAAGATGCCGAAGAAGACATGGTGTGGATTGTGCACCGCACACCAAACATTGATTTTTTTAAAAACTGTGTATTATGTAAATGTAATATGTGTACAGAAGTAAATAAGTATTTTTAATGTAAGTAAGCATTTATTTTAGAATATATATTATTTTTAAGAATCAAAAAATTAATAGCTCATTTAAATAAATTATTATAATAGCTATGATTTCTAAGGTTCTTTATTCCTTCCCTACTCTTAGCGCAATTTGTAAAGTTGTAGCTTGCAAGTTCAGACATGTATTTTTGAATGATGTATAAATTAAGATAATTAATGGGTAATGAATTATTTATAAATTGGAATGCACTGTTTTGATTGGTTACTGTGTCTGATGCTACACACTCAGCCCTTCAGAAGCGCGACGTCATTGCAAATCAGTCATTTGAGCTCTGTTAGGCGCACAGAACAGATCGCGATGTCAAGCGTTGCTAAAGTAAGCTGCAAAGCATTAAAGACACTTGTCGACGGAATTAAAATTTTAAAAACTCAAGACGAATGTATAAAATGGTTAAAGCTTATTAATAAGTTTATTTTATTAATTAGCCGGGCTATAAAACAAAATGGTGATATTAATGGTAATTTATTTCAGTTGGAATCTAATTTAGCTTTATTTAAATTTTACCGCGAAAAGTTAAAACAAATAAAACGAGGTATTTATGGCGGTGGGTTAAAGTCAAAAAAATTAGTTTGGCAAGATCTACAATCCTGTTTTGAATCTCGAATATGTACGGGAATTATCGCAAATTTAAATTACAAAGATCCTTCATTATTCTTAAATAAGTGTTTTAGAATTTTTTCTAATAAAATTAAAGAAGTTCTTAAATCTTCAAATATGAAAGTGAATTTAACCTTCAGTGCAAATTTTATATTACCTAAAACAGGTGTGGTCGAAATAAAATCTTTCAATACAGCCAATAGTATTATAACCAAAACGACAAGTGTCAGAGAGTGGTTTCGTGACAACGTGAGTAAAATACTAACAAAATTATCTGAGTTTCAGGAGCGCGATTCGGGGTGGGCTTTGTTTGAAATTTTACATTTAAAAATTAATATTAATAAATATACACCTATTTTAGGTGGGGAATATATTGATTTACCGCTTGATATTAAAAATAAACATGCAATAATCAATTTAAAAAATGCAGATGAATACTGCTTCTTGTGGGCTATAGTTTCCGCTCTATATCCTGCAAATAAAAATTCAGATAGAGTGTCATCTTACCCGCATTTCAGTAGAGTGTTGAAATATGAAGGCATAAGTTTTCCGATACATTTAAACAACATTCCCAATTTTGAAAAAATGAATAATTTATCCATAAATGTTTATACATTGGAAAAATTCAGTAAAGAGAAAAATGAAGTTGTGCCGTTGTACTTGACTAAATTCGAAGGTAGTAAATTTATTCATTTATTAATGTTATCTAATAATGATTGTATTGACGAAAATATAGAAGTGGATGATGACACTGTTAAAAGTGTAAGAAATAATACTAATTATCACTTTATGTGGATTAAAAATTTATCTAGACTACTAACTAAACAAGTATCAAAACATAACGGAAAAATATACTTTTGTGATAGATGTTTAAATCATTTTATTACAGAGACGGCTTTTAATCAGCATTTAATTGACTGTAAATTAATCAATAAATGTCGCGTTGAATTACCTACTGAAGAAAACAAATATTTAAAATTCAAAAATTATCATTATCAGGATACTGTACCGTTTGTAATATATGCCGATATAGAATCTATTTTACAAAAAACTGAAGATAAAGATAACAAAAATTCAATCAAAATTCATAAGCATGTTCCAAGTAGCATTGCATATTATTTAAAATGTTCATATGATAACAATTTTTCAGATTTTAAATTAAACCGAAGTGAGCACTGCATTGATTGGTTTTCAAATGAGCTTTACAAAATTTCACAGTTTATTAGTGATAAATTTGATAACCCAGTACCCCTAAAAATGACAAGAGAACAAGAAATAGAGTTCTTAAGAACAAAAATTTGTTACATATGTCAAAAGGAGTTCTTTGTGACTGATATAAAAGTTCGCGATCACAATCATTTTACGGGTTTTTTTCGGGGCGCGGCGCATCAGTCATGTAATCTAAATTTTAAAAAATCACATACTATCCCAGTTGTATTTCATAACCTCAGTAATTATGATGGACATTTCATTATTAAAAACATAGCTAAAAAGATACCAGGAGGAGTGTCATTACTTCCAGTAAATAAAGAACGCTACATTTCATTCACAAAATATATTCAGGGCTCAAAAATAAATTTCAGGTTCATAGATTCTTTCCGATTTATGCCTAGTAGTATTGAAAAATTATCATCCTATTTGAAAGACGATGAGAAGCCGATAACACAAAATTTCTGTAAAGACATAAACCAGTTTAAGTTACTGACAAGAAAAGGAGTATTTCCTTATGAATATGTTGACAACTGGGATAAGTTTGAAGAATCTTTTTTACCTGACCAGAATGAATTTTATAGTAGTTTGAAGCATGAAAACATCAATGACCAGGATTATGAACATGCTAAAAAAGTATGGGAGACATTTAACATCAAAACGTTAGGGGAATATTCCGACCTGTATCTAATAACGGATGTTCATTTATTAGCAGATGTGTTTGAAAATTTTCGAAAAAATTGTTTAGAAACGTATAAATTAGATGCTCTTCATTATTACACAGCGCCTGGTCTAGCATTTGATGCGATGTTGAAATTTACAAATATAAAACTTGAATTACTTACAGATGTTGAAAAATTACTATTTATAGAAAAAGGGATTCGAGGGGGTTTAGTCCAGTGTTCAAAGAGGTACGCAAAGGCAAATAATAAATATTTAAATGAATTGTACAACTCCGAAGAAGAAGATACTTACCTTATGTATTTTGATGTGAATAATTTGTACGGGGCAGCGATGAGTCACTATTTACCATATGGAGAATTTAGCTGGGTTAATATCACTGAATTTTATCACATAGACCTTATAAATCTTCCAGAAAATTCTGAAATCGGCTACATTTTTGAAGTTGATTTGGAGTACCCCAAATCTTTACATGAATTACATAAAGATTTGCCATTGTGTCCGGAAAATTTTACACCTCCAAATTCAAAGCAGTCTAAATTAGTAGCAAACTTATACAATAAAAAAAACTATGTTATACATTATCAAAATTTAAAACAGTGTTTGAAATTAGGGTTACAATTAAAGAAAATTCACAGAATTCTCAAATTTAAGCAGAGTCTTTGGTTAAAATCTTATATCGATTTAAACACTGAACTTAGAAAACAATCAAATAATGAATTTCAAAAGAATTTTTTTAAACTAATGAATAATGCAGTTTTCGGGAAAACGATGGAAAATGTTCGAAAACATAAAAATGTTAAATTAGTTACAAAGTGGGATGGCAAACATGGAGCGAAAAATCTCATAGCTAAACCAAATTTTCACAGCTGTACTATACTCGATGATGACGTAATACTTGTAGAAATGAATAAAACATCAGTTCTTCTTAACAAGCCTATTTATGTGGGATTTTGTATATTAGATATATCAAAAACATATATTTATGACTTTCATTATAATTATATTCAGCAAAATTTAAATTCAAATGCAGAATTGTGTTATACCGATACTGACAGTTTAATTTATTTATTTAAAAATGTTAATATTTATAATATTATGAAAAGAGATCTTCATAAGTTTGATACTTCAGAGTACCCTATAGATAATGTATATAATATTCCTTTAGTTAATAAGAAAGTCATCGGTTTAATGAAAGATGAAAATAATGGCAACATTATGACTGAATTTATTGGGTTACGGGCAAAAATGTATGCATATAAAACTTGTTCAAACAATAAGCATGAGGTAAGTATGAAGGCTAAAGGTATTTCGAAAGCTACATTGAAATCAATTTGTTTTGAAGACTATTACAATTGCATATTTAATAATGAAACTATAACAAGACTACAAATGTTAATAACATCAAAACAACATGTTGTATATACTGTTAGACAGAATAAGTTAGCTTTAAGTCCATATGATGATAAACGAATGATAAGTTTTATGTCACCAGATACTTATCCGCATGGATATTGTAGTACACTAGTTTAGTACATAGATATTGTATTTAAAATATTTGTAATATAGTTTCGCAAATAAATAAATAAATAAAATAGATGTTTTATTATTTATTCCTTCCCTATTCCCAGTGATAAATAAACAGTGCAGTGGCAGTGCAGATCTTCAAATGCTGGTTAACTTCATAAACAAACAAGCACATACTTGTTCAATGAACACTTGGACATTCAACCACGTGCTCGATGATTAGGGTGCATAAATTAAATTTGTCTGCGAAAACATTTAAGTAGTGTGCTAATTTCTCGTTCCCCCTTTTAATTACATAATAAAAATTAGCTTCGATACGGTGTCGAACACGAACTACTTGTTTATAAAGCCAGACCCTAAATTACTCGACTTTGTGGCTCGTGGCAAAATATGTGTCGATGCTGGTAAGTCAGATTGCCGATTTCCAGGGTGCATAAATTAAATTTGTCTGTCTGGGCGAAGTCATGTGTTGAGATGCTGGTCTTGCGAAATATTTGCGATCAGATTCAGGTGTCACAACGCACAACATATGTGTAGATGCTGGTATGTCACATTGCAAATCCAGGGTGCATGAAAAATGCGGTGTAGAGATGCTGGTCTTGAGGATGAGTCACCCACCATATGGTCAAATGCGGGCCTAAACCACAGCCCCCGCCAATGTCTTGAGAACCCCGCCAACGTCTTGAAGACCCTACCAACGTCTTAAGGACCCGCCAACGTCTTGACAACTCGGCAACCCACCGCTATGACGTCACCGCACCCGCATCCCACCGCTATGACGTCACTGCAACCCGCATACCACCACCCCCCCCGACACCCTCAGCACCACCTCACCCCCGCACCTATGAGCCAGAACTCTCATGTATTAACTACTTGAATCTAGTTAGTTCTTCTTTACTTGAAAGACTGGTAACGCAGTTATCAACATAGAAACATTTCTGAAGTTTTAAAATTATCTCTTTTGAATACAATGAAGTGGATTAGAGGGCGTAACTGAGTTTCAATTCTATCGTACAATGTAGATAATACAAATTTCGTGTTAGTAGAAGACACATTGTGCAAAACAAGTTTTAAAAGCTCTCTAATATAAAGTTCTATCAGAATATCATCTCTACCAAAACGTGATTTTAAGCCATCGATAGCTTTTGATTAATTTTCTTTTGTGGGTGGGTAACTTTCAATAAGTTCTTTCGCTCTTGAACCTGGTAATATCTCTTGATACAAAACTTTGTCTTCTAAGGCAATATCGTCATCTTCATGAATTTAACTAAATTGACTCCAGAAAGAAATCCAATGTTGAACATCGCCTCCAAACTTCTTTATTTCAATAGTAGGTATCTAAAATTTACATATCCTACCTTGGTCGACGCTGATATTTCTTACGACTGTACCTACTTCGTCTCTCAGGACAAAAACTTTCTGACATACAATACTCAGTTTCAAGTAGCGAACATTGTAGTCATCGCATGATATGAGTTCTGTAGTCAAATCTTCTTCACTGCTATTCTACTCCATCATTGTGTCGAACAATTGTTTGTCAGTCTTCTTTTACGACTGGTATTTGTCTTGAAGTACTCGCCACGAAACATCGAATCCTCGCAGAATTTTGGTGCGCATTCGCCTGCTTCGTGAACATCGCTCGTAACACAGACCGACACTTTTTTATTTGTTCCATACTTGTCTGATACTTGTATTTATACAGAAATAACGAAAGTCCTGTTATGGTCGCCACTAATTTTGCGTACCAAGTAAATTCACTACCTGTGAAAGTCTTAGCCACTCTTACTCACAAGTGTGTCAAATACACAAAATATAAGTTCAAAACGCTATATTTTGTCAAGAATTTAAATATTTTACAACTTGTCACATCAATTCAATGAATCAATCTTTTTTTATATATAATCCAGATTATTTATTTTAATCAAAAATACAAAACTAATCATGGCCACCTGAAAAAAAGGGAATTAAAAGAAATGACAAATTAATGACAGTTGTTGTCAAAGGTGTCAAAAAATGATATGTCTCCGACAGTCCTCGTTTTGTCCTCTTTTAGAAAATGATTAGTCCTACTTACTCACAAATCCATATGGTCATCCAATTCGTATACAATACGCACAACAGATACTCGCGCTATTTGCTCCTACGAATGCACCAACTTTTTCACATGCCCGTATGCTTGTCAATACATTTTTTGTTTTACTGGGTGTTAGTTTCAGTATTGATAATGGGTGCTCTTCAATTTAAAATTTTATTATTTATTTATTCATTTATTTTTATTTTTTTATTTACTTAGGAAACCAACACAGACATCCAATTATAGGTATCCACGAAATACAAATACGTTTTTAAAAAAAAAAATCCTATACAGTAAGAAGAACAAAACGAAACAAAATTATGTGTTTGAACAACGATATACCAATAACACAAATGACGTAAATTTAAAGACTACAAGAGGAACACATTGAATATACATTGATCATAAATTACATATTTAAAGCACGTTTGAATTTATATAGAGGCAAACAGAAAAAATCTAAATGTTGAAAGTTATAGTTGTAGCAATGCATGAGTCTTTGCAGACAAGAATTTTTATAGTTAATAGAATTACATTTCTTGGCGTAAAATAACTGTTTGTTACGTAAAACTACAGATGGAGTATGAAAATAGACCATATTCCTTAATTTTGCGCCTCTAGCAGCATTTTGAAGAACTGCCAAATGTAGTGCCAGGGTAGCCATAAGTAAGGTTGTAAATATTTTGTTTTCATCTTCAGTAATGGCGAGAAATTACCTATCTGATGTGCTCCAGTAATAATTTTGATTGAATTTTTCGATTAAGTATTTTTTTTTACAAAATACTCGTATTCTCATTTGTTTTGTTAACCTCCAATTAATGTTTAAGAATGTCCTGGGGAAAATCTCTAAGTAAATTAAAATTCTTGAAAGAATTTCACATTCTAAATTATAAGAAAGAGATTAGTAAACAAGGTGTTGATGCAGGATACTGAATGTTCAAGGAAGAAATGAATTTTAACATACATACGATGAAATGTCATGCCAAAGGAAAAGTGCAGGTTTCAATGAGACAGAAACATTATGAAGTAAATATTATTCTTAGCAAAGAGAACAATGGAAATATTATTTCCTCAACTTGTACTTGTGATGCTGGAGCAGGCAACTCATATACAGGTAAACATGTATTTTCCATACTGTGGCAAATATTATATTTAATAAGGCAAGGACTTCAACAAATACCCGATGAAGTATCTTGCACTTTGCGATCGAGATTGTGGGGAAGAGCTAATAAAAAAAAAGAAAACATGTGCATTTCAAAAGTTATAATTTATTAAACATTCTTATGTAAAGACAAAAATGAACACAAGGTTACACATTAGTGTGATACAGTAAAATAGGACTTCAACACTTGAAATACTCTAACCATTTATCCGTCTGGTTTAGTTATTCATCCTCTTGCACCCCATTTAGAAGCTTCACCAGATGGATTAGTACTTGAAGAGTCCGAAGTTATAAAACATGGTTTAATTGAAATTAAATACGTGTCAATCATAAAATGTAGAACAATGAAAATGACATGTAGCGAATATTCTTTCTGCTGTACTAAGATAAATCTATTATTATCAAATACAGGGGCAAATGTTAGCTACAGGTAAATACTTTTTCTATATAATATATAATTATGTATAACAACCAATTGTTCAATCTGCAGGTGTGACTTCGTAATTTATCTAAGCCATTCAAAAGAAATTTTTATACAAAGAATGTATATAGATTACAATGTCTGCAAGAATATGTATGCAGTTCTTACGAAGTCATACGAACAATTTGCAATACCTTATTTAAGAAGACAAAGTGGCGAAAAATATTCCTACCTGAGAATATAAATTAAGTTCTTTTTTTAGATATTATAAAGGAGTGAAGGATAAAGAGTGAAACATATTTTTTTATGATCTGTAGATTTTTGTTTTTAATTTAATTACATGTGATATTAAACATTTTTCTAATTACATATGATATTAAAAAATTTTGTAACATCAAATATTGTTTCAGTGCGGTTGTGTGCTAATCACATCAGATTATTTCAATTTATTTTTATCTAATACGGGTTCACCTATGAGATTTACAAGAATAGAACCCGTTTTCCAAATATTATTTTATTTTGAGGACATGGAATTTGGAAAAATATGTTTTAAAATTTTAAAAGTTTTCACATGTTTTATCACCCTTTCAACAATGATGTGTTCATTTGCAATATTCTTTGTTCGTAAGATTTTTTTTTTCTTCTAATAATTCTTTGATTAGAAAACCTCTATCTACCATAACATCATCATTTTCTTCAATAAGATCTAACAACCCACAGTCTTGAAAAGTATCCTTGTCGCTAGTACGGCCACTGTAAAAATCCGACACAAACATAACAATTTCATTGGGAGTTATGCCCAACAACCCTTTAGCTGTATTGTGATTTTTATATGTTGAAAAGGTAGCACTTTGTACTCGAAAATCTGATGGCGTATCAATATAAATTTCCGTACAATCTAGAATTATCCTAGTATTTGAATACTTTTCCTTCAGAGTACAATAGTACTTGCATTAATTGTATAGATAGTAAATCAATCCAAAAACTCCATATTTTGCTTACAGTTGATTGTGAAATTTCGAATCTACAAGCCAAATTCATTTCGTACAAACCTAAACGCAATCTGCTTAGGACTACGAAAAGTTGTTAAATAAACGTCAATGTTGCATTTGCATCTCTCCTTTTTTTCCTTAACAATTTCCGAGCAATGTTATAAGCAGGTTTAATGAAATTTATAAAAAAAATTAAAGTATGTAACATTTTTAAATCCTGTATGAAACTGTAGCCCATTTTTATTTGATATAACTTTATCTATATTCCAAATTGAAGAATACTTCTTTTTTATATATTTTAACGCTTCTTCGTACTTCACTTTGTAATGATCCAGGCCTTTGGTTTGTTCGCTTAACTGCAACAAATTATGTGTAAGAACAATACGAAAACAGAATATTACTACAACTTACTTTTTGCTCTGCATTATTAAGTTTAGAGTGTAATTGAAAAATTTTATCTTGGTGTTCAATGACTGTATTTGAAGAAAAATAGATATGATCCTGGTTTATTATGCTGCTTTTGTTTTGTACGTTCATGTAATAATAATTATTTTTCGGTAGCGTTTCATTTAACATTCCTATAGTGACTTCGGCCCCAATATCCAACAATGAATTGTTATTGTTGTTATTTATATATTTTATATGTGTTTTTCTTGCCACAGTTTCTGAAAAACATTTAAAAACTTACAATAATAAAATTAATAACAGTATTATTACGCTTACCATTTCCAATTAAATACTTTTTATAACTACTTTTTAAATTTTACAATGATCCCCACATAATTTACTATATTTTCCTGGCTGCCATAAATTCATTCTATTCCGGCCTTCTCGGTTTATTGCTTTTACGAAATATTTCCTTTCCTTTATATTTTTTGGAAAATAATGCAAAGAATTTCGAATATTTTCTACGGAATTTAATTTGCAGTTTGGAATGGAGCAGTAAGTTCCAGGCATAATTAATTTTTGACAAGTACGCCTTGGAACAACCTTACCAAAACTAGGTTATGGTTGTACTTGTTTGACATTTTAAGTGGTTCAAGTACAATATTTTTAAAAAATCTGCCAAAAATCTCTAAATGAAAATTACATTTACATACATTTACTTTACGATTATGGTCAAATATTGACGGAAACAGTTAAAATTTAATTAAATAGTGTTCATAGAATGTATTTGGTAATTTCATATTGTTTCATTAAAAACGTATTTCATGTTGAATATTGAATTTTTCCCATAACATAACATTAGCACGTGATTTCAAGCACATCTTAAATTTCATTCGTCTATTGTGAGCATGCGCAATTAAATTAGGAATATGATCTATTTAGATTATCAAGAATCGAAGTGCTATCTACCACCATAATGTGCAAGATTTTAAATAAAAACAGGTTAGCATTAGTTCTTCTTTGCTTGAGGGTTATCATGTTTAGTTTGTTTAAAGTAAGTTCATAGTTGCTTTCATTTAAACCAAATTTAAACTGAAGCAGCGAAACAAACTTTTTTTTAACACATTCGATTTTAACAATATTTTTGTTATATGATGGACTCCAAACTCGAGAAGCATATTCAACAATAGGGCGTACATACGTATTAAACAATAATAGAAATTAGTCAATGTTGATGAAGCTATAGAGTGAGCTTTATATAAATCCTAAAGTTTTATTTGCTTTTCTAGCTTCGGTATCAACTTGTTCATTTAATAGTAGTTTGGAATCGAGCATTACGCCTAGATCATTAAATGAAGCCTCAATATCGGATCATAGATATTTAAGGTTCGAGATAAAGGCTAATAAAGAACTTAAAACTCCGATTCGTATTGCGAAACTAACAGACCGGGTCTTGTACGAAGGCCACTTAAAGTGTGAAGTGGAAGAACTTACGAAAATTAATATAAACACAATTGAGGAACTGGAAACAGTCTCTATTGACTTTCAGAATGCGCTACACACAGCATATGAAAACAGTTGTACAATAAAGCTTCGACAAAGTACTAGAAATGTACTAAGTAAACAAAGAGTCACTGTTAGAAGGTTATACAATAAAACCAAAACCAGTGGCAGCGATGAGAGCTGGGAGCAATATAGAAGTCTACTAACCTCATATAATAAAGAAATTCTCAGATCTAAAAGGAATGCATGCCGTAGTTTTTGTAAAGGCTTATTAAAAACGCCCACGGTATCTCGCCTTCAGAAAGTCCTATCAAAAGATCATACGAATGAAATAGGCCTACTATAGAAACCAGACAGGGACTTTACGACAGATTCAAAGGAAACATTGGAGCTTCTGTTAAGCACGCACTTCTTAGGATCGTCGTGGCCAGTTGAGGAGGAGGACAATTCCTCCGGAGTTACAACTAAGCTAAGCTTAATTAACAGTCTTAACACTGCTAATAATATTTTTACAGAAAACAGAGTTGAATGGGCGATAAATACTTTCAAACCCTACAAGACACCTGGTGGAGATGGCATTTTTCCGGCACTTTTGCAGAAATGCATAAAGGATATACTGCCAATACTCTGCGAACTTTACAAGGGAAGCCTAAAGTTAGGATACATTCCCACATTGTGGAGGAAAACTAATGTAGTCTTTATACCTAAAGGTGGAGGGCGTCCAAGCGTCCAGTCTAAGTCATACATACCCATTAGTTTATCATCATTTATACTGAAAGGTATAGAAAAGGTCTTAGATCAATACCTTAGGAATGAAGTGATAACTGATTCACCACTAAACGTAAATCAATTTGCTTACTAGGAAGCAAAATCGACAACTACGGCTCTTCATAGCCTTGTCAATAAAATAGAGAAAACCTTTATGGCAAAGGAAATAGCTCTGGGAATATTTACAGATATTGAGGGTGCCTTTGTTAACACCTTCTATAAATCCATTGAAAGAGCTGCTAGGTCAAAAGGTTTTGACCCAGCTGTAGTGGAGTGGATAAAAGCCATGCTGCAAAGTCGAACGATTACAGCCTCGATAGGAGGAGAATCAGTAATGATAAAAATTACAGAGGATGCCCACAAGGTGGGGTTCTATCACCTCTACTCTGGTGCATTGTCATTGATGACCTCCTAAATAGGCTCAATAAAGCTGGCTATTTTGCAAACGAATATGCAGACGACGTTGCAATTATGGTCAGAGGACGTAGTGACATCACTATCTCGTACCTTACACAAAAAGCTCTAAATCTAGTGCATGAGTGGTGCCTGGAACATGAACTTAGTGTAAACCCTACCAAAACTACAATCGTCCCCTTCACAAAGAGAAGGAAGCTAAATCTTCAATCTCCCTACTTGAAGGGTATTAGAATTGAGTTTTCTACAGAGGTTAAGTGTCTAGGAATTATTCTAGACCAAAACATCACATGGAACTCACATATCAACAAGATTACAAAGAAATAAGCAGTGGCGTTAAATATATGCCGTCGGCTTCTGGGTAAAAACTGGGGACTACAGCCAAAAATGACCCATTGGGCATATACTAGTGTTGTAAGACCCATGATCATCTACGCGTCACTTGTATGGTGGCCAAAAGTGAAACAAATCACAGCACAGGCATCACTGCGGAAACTACAATGTATGGCCTGCCTCAGTATTACAGGTGCTATGAGTACCTGTCCGACAGCAGCAATGGAAGTGATTCTGGGGCTAACACCTCTACACATTCAGGTGAAAAAAGAGGCGATGCAACAGGCACTGACTCTCTGCAGAACGAAATACTTTATGACCGGAGATTTCGTAGGCCACTTGGAAATTCTATGGGAAGTACAACCAGATAAACTGGCCTTGTCTGTCTGTGATAAGATGACAACAAAATATAATTTTGACTAGAAGTATAAGGTTGTTATTGGTAATCGCCTCGAATGGGCAACGGAAAGACCTATTGTAAGGGATTCTTTGTCCTGGTTCACTGATGGTTCAAAATTGAACACAGAAGGAACTGGAGTAGGTGTGCTTGGCCCAGATTGCCGAATAAAGGAATCCATAGGCACCTGCGCCACAATTTTTCAGGCTGAGATTTGTGCAATAAATCTCTGTGCTCACATTAACCTAGATAAAGGTCTAAAAAGAGCATTAATAAATATAATGTCAGACAGCCAGGCAGCTTTAAAGGCATTGAATGCCTTCACATGTAAATCAAAGCTAGTCTGGAACTGCAGGGAGACCCTCCAATTGCTATCCGAAGCAAACCAAGTCACCCTACGGTGGGTACCAGGGCACGAGGGAATCCCAGAAAACGAGAAAGCTGATGAACTTGCAAAAAAAGGTGCTAAACTTTCATACCACGGGCCGGAACCTTCATGTGGTCTTCCACAAAGCCACTATAAGAAGGTGGTGAAAAACTGGGAGGAATCTGAAATTTCCTCATATTGGAAAAATATTCCAGGCCTCAATCAAGCTCGGAAATTCATTTCCCCAGCTTCGACACACGCCAAAGAGTTACTAGCTCTCAGCAAAAAGGATCTTAATATAATGACAGGAATTCTCCCTGGCCACTGTCCTTTAAAGTACCATTTGCACAAAATTGGTATAGCTGAAAATGAAACCTGTCGACTCTGTGAAGAGGACGAAGAATCGTCTGAACACATACTGTGTGAATGCTCAGACTTAACTGTGCAGAGACTTAATCAACTAGGTAAGAGGTATCTTACGGCAGATGAGATCAAGAACTTGACTCCTGGAGCCATAATTGGCTTCATCAAAAATCTGGATCTACTTCCGGAAAACTAAGTAAGGGCTGTGTCACAATAGATCTTCTAGGTCGCGTTGCGAAAAAGCGACAAAACGCTTAAACCCTCGTATACATACAATACAATACAATATATCTATACTGTGTAGTTTCTAAGTAAAATTTATAATATTTTTATTCCTAGTAAACGAAATGACCTGAACATTTATCTACATTTAAATGCAAGTCATTCTACAGTACAAAATTTTTTGGTTTGTATTCAACTCATTTTGTAGTCGTATGCAGTCTTTTACATTATGAATTGCAAGGCAAATTTTTAGGTCATTGGCATATAATAATTTTATGCGGCCTTCTATCTATGGAGCCGTCTACATAGACGCTGTTAACTTGATGATGAAGGGATGCGAAATATCTAATGGATTCTGGGGCTACTAGATTACGGGTCGACGTTTGCCCCTTCGCATCAACCCGGCTTAGTTTCCCGGCTTCTTTTCTTCCTTTCTTGGTTCTGCTTGCCTCTGTTGTTTTCTACAGAGCCTTTGGGGGTGACCTAATTCATCGCAATTCTAACAGCGGAGTTTCTTTCTTCCAGCAGCATTAATTTTAGACGTAATTCGTCTTATTTTGTCTTCTAGATCTTCGGTGTCTTCGGGCCTCTCAGCATCGATATTTCGCACTCGCGATTGATTACGTGAAGCTTGTTTAGCTGCTTCAAGATCAAAAGCATATGAAAGTGCGTTAACCAGACTTTTTGGTCGAGCCAATCGCAGTGCTTGTTGAGTTTCATTGTCACGGACCCCATAGATAAATGATTGAGTAGCCAGACATTCCAAAACTCTGTCAGGAGCTGTGGAATGTGAGAGACGAACTAAATGAGCTATATCAGCTTCGATTTCTTGAAGGTTTTCTTTAGAATTTTGATATCGGTTCCTCAGTTGCGTCTGGTACACTTGCTCCAGATGCGCATTGCCATATCGCATATCCAATCGCTTAACAAGTTGTTCGTAATCTTCTTGTCCGTTTTCTTTTAGCATTTATAGGATATCGATGGCTTCTCCATGCAGCGAAACTGTCAGCGCTGTAGCTTTTTCTTTGGAAGTCCAGCCCTTTGCTTTGCAAGCAGCTTTAAACTGTTTTACATAATTAGGCCACGATGTCTTGCCGTCAAATTCAGGTGTTTTTATATGCATTCTGGAACCATTTTCTTTTTCTGCATTCTTTTCTTGAATCTCATTCGTATTAGCTATATCAGAATTTGAAACCGCTGGTGACGTAATTTTGAAAACATTTTTCTGTAATTCTGCAATCCTCATGTCGTATTCATCTTTCAGATTTTTCAAATTTTCTTCTATTTTTTCTTCTAATGTATGTTCTAAATTTCTAGAACTTTCTTTCAATTGTTCTTTAAGTTGTTCGTTTAGTTTCTCTTCCAAGGTTCTCGAATTTTTCTTTAACTTTTCTTTCAGTATTCTAGAACTTTCTGTTCTAGAATTTTTATTAATTCTTCTTTCGATGTTCTACAATTTTCTTCAGATTTTCTAGAACTTTCCTCTAATTTTTATTCTAAACTTCTAGAATTATCCGTTAATTTTTGTTCCAAAGTTCAAGAATTTTCCATCATTTTTCCTTCCAAAGTTCTAGAATTTTCCGTCAAAATTCTAGAATTTTCTATAATTTTCTTTTAATGCTCTAGAATTTTTTTTAGATTTTCTAGAACTTTCCTCCTATTTTTGTTCTAATGTTCTACCAAAATCATCAATTTCGAATAAAAAGTCATTAGGCTCTTCACCAGCTTCTATAAGAGCTTGCCGTAGACGATGTTGTAGAACAGTCTTGGTTCCCGATGTCTCCAACTCTCGTTCTTCCTGCTCCCTCTTGAGATCGGCCACTTTTAATTCTTTTAATTTTACTTGTTTAGTAGCCATTTTATTTATTTTTATTTACACTTCACAGTTTGTTAACCCCACACTTGACACCAATTGTAACGTTTTATTTGTTTAGGTAAAGTATAAAATTGATTAAAACACTATTATTTATATAACTAGGTTTAATAAAAGAAATAGGAATTGTGAAAGATAATAAAAATAAGTAACACTAAGAATTAACAAATATAAACTAATTTAGAACTAATTATTATTTATAAAGACTTAAGCACTACGAACATTTATTTAAACAATTAGAACTACGCAGTATTTATTTCTACAATATTTATATCACTAACTATTTATTTAAATCACCAACGATCTCTACAATATCATTGTAATTCTCTCCTTGAAACGAAACTCTAGGGTGGAACGACTTGAGTATCGCAAAATGCTGCGGGATTCGGGTCAGCTATCTTTTTCTTTAAAAGTTTATTGTTACATTTTATCAGAAAATAGAGCATAATCACAAGTGAAAGAATGGTAACGCCGATGATCGAGCCCACTGAGAAATTGTTGTGAAGATCGATTGATTCGATGGGAAGTGCTTCTTGATGTTGGATTTGGTGTAATTTGTCTAAAGACACCTTGTCCAGTATTAACGTCTCCACTTGTAATACTGATGAATTTCACATGGTAATCCCTTCGAGGCTCATTGCATGACCAGGGGCCTATTTCACAAAACTACAAGTCTTGTAATTTATAACTTGATAAGCGTTGCCTAGTAATACACTTGTATTACAAGACTTGTAGTTTTGTGAAACAGGGCACTGGTATTATGGTTAATCCGTTGGCATAGACATTTGTTGATACTTTAATTGAATAATTCGGAGGAATCACAATTAAGAAAGTTCCATGAAGGGATGCGATAGAATTTTGCTTGCAAAATGTCTGTATTTTCTGTTGTTTTGTAAATATTGCAATGTAATGAGCTTCGTTGATTTTCAATATTACTCTTTCGGTAATTTTAATTGGTATTTGTTGACAATTATTAGCTGTTGTGTCAGTCGATAGGATTGAGGAAATACATTCTTCATCCTTTTGCAGTTGGACAGGATTCTAATTGTAGATCGATTCATTTTTCGTTGCTCTATCGGTATGCATGGTTGCTTATTGAAAGATAGGTAGCAAGTGGAATAATAGTTGATTGGTTTGAATTAGGAATAGAAAATAGGTAATAATGATGAAATGTATCACGATGTATTAAGAAAAAATCTAGTGAAATCATTTTTTTTTCATTAATAATGTGGAATTTAATTTTGATAACGTCATAATATTTTAAAAGATCGTTAGTATTTGAGTTTCAAAATAGTAATTGTTCATGATCATGATTGGAGTGCAATTATGTAATGATATCTTGTAAGGCCTGATAAGATATAAAGCTCGGGTGTACGGTTTCTAGGATTGCAAACGTTACTCTATTTTCTATTTCTTGTAAACAGTTTAATAATTAATCAAGATTATATTTTAATTGTTTCAGAATTTCTTGTGCATCTAAATAATAAGGAAAGACAAAATTTTGATTTATTTATTGATGGAATAACCTCGTTTGTTCTGTTTTCGATACTGTTCTGATTATTAATAATTAGGATCATGGAGTCATTGCTGTTTGCCATTATACTCTTTGAAAGCGATATTTGTTTATTTAATTTACTAACAATTTCATTTTCATTAGTTTCTTGTTTCTTAATATAGGGAATTTTTTAAGCGTCATCGATGTCCATATTTCCTGTAATAAATTTAATGAGTGATCCTAAGGGGTTAATGATACCACGTTTTTGACGTTTATCGTAATAGAATGATTTGAATTTTCTATTTACAATTTTTATTTGATATTTAAGATGTTCATAATAAATATTCTAAATGTTATATATATATATATATATATATATATATATATATATATATATATATGTAGTGTAGGAATGTATGAGAGGATGTTTTTATTCTGGCTTAAATGAATGTTTTTGGATGTATTGCTGTGTTCCGGTTGTATTTTTGCCGTTTTTAAATATTGGTAACCTGTTTCAATTTTTCTGGTTAGAATTTATTGTTAGTTTTACTTTGCTTTTGTTGGTTCTTTACATAAACTGTTTCAGGAATTTTAGGGAGTTCTTCGTGGTTTTTATTCGCATAATTAATAGTTCTGTGTTTATATTGTTCATTGGTTTCTTTGATGTTGTTATATAACAATTTAATTTTAATGATAATTAATTAATAAACTAATTGTTTTCCTAATTCAACATCTAAGGGTGAGTTTAAATCTAAATGGCTTTTTAAAATTTCGCAAGGTTAAAGTTTTGTAGCGTAGTGAATACAATTGTTGTAGGCTAGTAATGCGTAATTAATTTTTGTTTCAATTGGGTCTTTTTTGTATTCGTCTTGAATGTTTAGTAATCGAATATGTTCGACGAGTTTATTTTTTGAAATTTCTTCTATAAAACGTGTATTTTGAAATAGTTTTAAATTTTTTAGTTTTTTCGAATCAAAATTAACTTCTGATACTATAATATGACTAGTTCCAAAATTTAGAGGTTTGTCGCAAATTGAAATTCCTAAAATCGAGTTTTCTCTCTAGTATGTGCAGCCTCGTCATCTGATATGTCGTTATCGTTATTCTCTTCATCTGGTTGTACTACCAGTGAAATTCTATCCAGGTTTTTATATTCCTCCGCTTGCGCCGCGTGTCATTTATATTAATTTGGATTCGGGATATTGCGTCAGCGTTTTTATTTAGTGCGCCTGGTTTAAATTGAATTTTGTAATATAACTCTGCGAGTTTGGGTCTCTACCTCACAAGTTTGGAGTTGAGTTCTTTTATTTTAAATAGCCATTCTAAAGGTCAATGATCGGTGTAGATGGTAAATTTACGTCGGAATAAGTAGGGTCTAAAATGTTTTACTGCAATACGCCAACCCTGTAACGCCGAGAACGCCACCATATGGCGCCAAACTAAATTTGTTAGCGTGCAGTCATATGAGCAACAATTAGAATTTGATTGTTGACATTTAAAAATAATAAATTAAAAAAAAAATGCATAAAAATTGATTACTATGCACAAAAATTTATTACTATACACATTGTTTCATCCGTACACACAATTAAAACTTATTGAGAACAAACTGGATGAAATATTTAAAATAAAAGTAGTGAATCTTTGGAATTAATGTAGATAGAAAATTATCATCTCTTTCTACGAATAATAAAATGGCCAACGGTGATATAAAGTATGTGCATTGAAAAGTGGACTTGTATTTAATATTTGTTGGACTTCTTGAGTTAACCGTTACTATTTTCATCCAATTCTAAATCATTTACAGTTGACTTCTCATTTTATCTACAATGAATTTGTTTTGACAGGAATAAGGACATTTTATTTCCAGAACTTCAAATCCGTTTTCTGTTATAATAAAACCATCAGCACTACATGCTAAGTATGGTTGGTTAGATAATATTACAACACCACAAGTTCAATTTCATGTATAATATAATTAGATGAAGCTTGAAATACTGATCTCGCTTCACTTTCGGTTTCCAAGCCACAACGCAATAAAAATTTATCAATAACATTTTCATTATAATATTCATTGTCATATTTTCTCTGTACCACTGTAATTCTATTGGTACATATGTACATCTACAATGAGAGTTCATTGCAGAATATGTAGTATTATTAGGAATTGTATATCGTATGAAGTTTTTGTTACTGTTTTTATTTTTTTGACATCTACTTTCTACTTATTCTTTCTTTACTCTTTCAGCATAATTTAATGTGCTTTCTATTTTGCTATGAAGTATAATACTTTATGCACTCGTTTCAGACAAAATTTATTTGCTTATGTTCTGAAAATAGTATCAAGTATCAAGACAATTTCCAGACGTGTTTATGTAGAATTATTTTATTGAAACTTTGTGATATTTTTCTAACTGCGCTTGTGAAGCTTTGATACAAATCATAGACTGGTCAGTTTTGAACTGTATTTTCAGCTTTTACATTTATGCAACCTGCAGTCGCATGATTACAATATTCTTTTCCACATTTGCAGTTACAATCTGAATCTAATATTACTCTTACTACATTTATCTACCAAAAGAAATATATTTATTTCAATGTAATATTAATATTATGAATACAAATGGTACTTAAATAAATTACATTATTAAAAAAAAAATGTAACTACAATTTTTTTTTAATTATTTCATTTACGTTGCTGACAATGCTGACATGACAACTTTTACATAATTTTCGAACTTTGTTTATACTTTTGTCGTGAAAATATACTTAAATCGATTATTTACAACCTACATCGAATTATAACTTCCTAATTTTATCATAAGAAATAGTTCGTATCATTAGTTTTCTGGAAATTTTTACATAACTGTCATAACAAGCATAAATAAAAATTTGAACCTGCACGCCAACTATTGTCGCACTTTGCCACTAGTGTGGTTACCGTCGAATAAACAGGAACTGGGTTGGCGTATTGCGTAGTCACTCGCGTTTGTTGTCAAGTTGAACGGTTGGTTGATGTCAGGGTATTGCAATGATGTTTCGTTTGATAAATGATGCTTACATATGTTGAAACAATTTACATAGTCAGGGTTTTGTGTGTCAATTTTAGCGTTCATTTTTAAACATGCGGTCAATGGCTTTGTTAATTTTGCAAAATTGTTTATAAATTTGCGGTAGTAGTCTAATAATCCGAGAAAGGCTTTGATTTCACGTGTATTTTTTGGCAAAGGATAATGTTGAATAGCTGTAATTTTTGCGGGATTAGGCTTGATTTATTCTGATGTTATTAAATGGTTAAAAAATGTTACTTCTTTTTTAAAAAATTAAGATTTATCTGGTTGTACTTTGAGACTACTTTCATGCAGTTTTTGAAATATTTATTTTAAATTTACAATATGTTGTTCGAGGGATGACGAATATATTATTATGTCGTCCATGAATACCTAGAAAACAAAATTTATTAAGAAATTCTCTCAAGACATTGTCCATAACTCTTTAAAAGGTCGATGGAGCATTTTTTAAGCCAAATGGGGTTCTTAAGAATTCGTAATATCCATGTTCCACGCTAATGATGTGTTTTGTATATCGTCTGGGTGAATTTCGATCTCTAGTTGTAAAGTATTAAGTTCGTCCAAGTCTGTCTAATATGTCCGATGTGTTGGGAATGGGGTATCAATCGTCTATAGTTTTTTCGTTTGTCTTCCGATAATGGACAACTATTGGCCATTTCTGTTTTCCGGAGGCACCAGCCTTCTTTGGAACGATCCAAAGAGGTGATGACCATGGTGAGTCACTTGGGCGGATTATACCTTGTTTAACATGTTATTTATCTGTCTTTCAACTTTCGGTTTGTTGAACTGGGATTTCGTCTTATTATTCTAAGCTTAATTTTATTTTAAGTGTTTAGGGAGTGCCTTTTCGCGAAAAATATATCGGAGTATGACGCCACTAATTTTTCTACTTGGTATTTTTCTCAGAATTTATATGTTCGGTGAGTAACAACATATTCATTATGTCTGATTTTGTGCTTTATTTTTATCGTTTGGATTATTATTGACGATAGCGTTAAGTAGTTTAAATTGTATTATTATAAGGGTTGAGTTTTATAGGGTCGTATAAATAAATTTCTTAAGGTGAAATAGTGTTTTTGTAAATATCAACTGGGGCATATCTGTTTCTACAATGCGATAAGCATTCTCAAATTTCACAATTTGACACTTTAGTTTGTGGTATGATAATGTCGCCGTCTTTAGAGTTTACTGTTAGTTTTAATGATTCTAAAGTATGTGATTCTAATCGAGCAAAAAATAATAATTTTCTTATAGCTTCATAGTGACATAATTTTAATACCGTATTTGGAGTTTTGAAGAAAAAATAGTTTTAGTCTAATTGTACATGTAAGTCTTTTAAGGTACAATATTCGATTAAATTGTCAAATAAATGATGAAATTTAAAAAGGTAGAATTTTACGGTCTTAGCAACATTAAATTCCGGGAATTCTGGGATTTCAATACAGGAGTCTCTTTTAGTTGTTTGAAATATTGACGAGACTGTGAAGTTTTCTTTCTTCATGTTATTTTTAAAGTATTATTCTGCAATGTCCGGATTTAGAAAGGATTTTATTGCTCCGGTATCTATTAGTAATTTCAGGGATTTGATATTTTAATGAAAGGTAGGTCTTTTTTGTCGTTTATGGAATATTTGCTATATCTAGAAATGAGGATAATTCAGATGGGTTGCTGTTAAATCTAAATGCAATTTCTAATAATTTTGCTTTGAATTTTGGTATGTGTGACATGATTAACTTAGTATTTTCTTTTATAGCTAAGTTTAATAATATATTGTTAATTATAGTTAAATCCAAATCTGTATCTATGCTACTTTGTGAGTAATCTAAAAATAACTCGTTTTCACTATTTTCGCGGTGAATGAGGTAGAAGAAAACGAAGAGTCTGACATAAATAGGAAAGCAACTTACAACGCCAATGCGGTGATCTTCATCCCTGATAGATGTCCCCGATGGAATTCGCCAGGTATGGTCGCAGTTGCTTTCCCGATGAGTTCCATTACATTTTCATAGTTTTATACAAACAAGTAATTTGAGGTTGATATGGTACGCCGCGGGAACATCCGTTGGAAAAGATTGCTGAGTCT
This sequence comes from Stenolophus ochropezus, assembly GCA_035578165.1. Taxonomy (NCBI): domain Eukaryota; kingdom Metazoa; phylum Arthropoda; class Insecta; order Coleoptera; family Carabidae; genus Stenolophus; species Stenolophus ochropezus. The sequence goes on from JAQOWZ010000041.1 coordinate 731,964, forward strand.
GCTGGTTCAGGTTATGTAACGTATATATAAATTACATACATTCAATAAATATATTGTGTGTATATATATATATGTATATATATATATATATATATATATATATATATATATATATATATATATACAGGGTGTTCCATTTAAAAGTGCCACCATTGCTATCTCGAGAACTATAAGAGCTATGAGGTTGGTTAAATTAACAAAGAACCACCATTTTACAAGACTAATACAATGAGCAAAAAAAAATTTTTTTTCAACCTGTGGTTCTCAAAATACGGGACACAACTTTCTTATTTTAAATGGAAACGTATGTTTATTTTTAGGTTATTCGATAGAGTATTTTTTTCTGAATTCAATGATATAAATAAATCATATACTAATATAACAAAATAACTGAGAAAAATGCATGGTAGATTTATTTGTATTTTATTTACATCTGGCTGAAATAAGAGTGCTTTGGATAGAAAACAATTCATTTTCTTCTTAAAACTGACAGTTCAAGCACATAAAATTTAACAAAAAATAATCAAACAATGTTAGAATATGATATATCTATATCATTGAATTCAGAAAAAAATACTCTATCGAATAACCTAAAAATAAACATACGTTTCCATTTAAAATAAGAAAGTTGAGTCCCGTATTTTGATAACCACTGGTTGAAAAAAAAAATTGTTTTGCTCATTGTATTAGTCTTGTAAAATGGTGGTTCTTTGCTAATTTAACCAACCTCCTAGCTCTTATAGTTCTCGAGATAGCAATGGTGGCACTTTTAAATCAAACACCCTGTATATATATATATATATATATATATATATATATATATATATATATATATATATATTGATTTATAGATTTTTAATCCCTCAAGTTTTTCTATGATTTTTCCAAATTTGGCTTTAATTTATTTATTTGTACATTTTTTTATATGTTTGTAATACGTTTCAGCTGTGGCCATGTATTCTGAACTGGAGTAGTTTATTAACAATATACATCAATATATTTTATTAATAATATTTATCACAATATGTGATTTCACGCGTAAATTTGATTCGACATATCATGACTTATTTGGTACCCTATTATCTCTTTTAGGTTCTTATATTCATCATCGTATTTGTTTGGTTTATTATAATGGTTTCTCTTTTTCTCAATTCATTGCAATTTCTAATGTACCCCACGGTTCCAATTTGGGCTCTCTAATTCATTTTATGCTGCAATGAATTACTGTTGTCTTACACTTGTCCAACTTTGTCTTTAAGCTGTAAAAAGAAATTTTTATTCTCAGCCGTTTTAAACCTTTAACGTAAAATCAATTTACTAATATCGTAGTTCAGTGTTTATTAATATTTATAAAAGTTTCATTGTTTTGGACACTCGTAAAATTCATCTCATTATTTACTGACATTATTGTACCATTTCACTCATATTACAGCCCAATTATAAAACACATGGCATTTTTTTATTCACTAGTATTTGGTAATCGTTACGACAATATCCATCCATCCACACACGGATAGACATCATCGTGAAAATATTAAAATCTTGTTCTAGGGACTTCAAAACAAGCTTATCCATTGAAAGCAAACTATCCGATTTTTAGCATGATTCCAATACCTATTTTACTGAGTGGCGAGAGGAAAAAATAAAGGGGTTCATAAATTATTAATGTTACCACTTTCTGAAACATACTTCTAAAATAAATACAACACAATTTGCACATTAAGATTAAAAAATATTTTCTCTTTAAATTACATAATAAAAAGGTTTGACAAAGCTAAAAAATTACACTCAGTTCATAATAAAATATATGCATACATTAAACAAACTGAATCATTCATCTCAATCTCCTGTTACATCGTAACTCACACAAACAAAACATAACTGAAAAACACAATACTATTCAAACTTGACAGCTGTAATTTTGCATAACAAAAGCATCAGGTGAAAAAAGTGTGTGTGCGTGCGTGCGTCTGCGGGTAATTATTATTAAGGCAATTGTAGACTGTGTATTTATATTTATCAACTGACTTGTTAATTCTCTATTTCTAGGTCAAGTACTGTGTACACAGTATGCGTTTTCGCAGGCGCACAGAAAGAAATGTCTACAAAGCCTTGTGCGCTGGGGAAACCACTTTACATCCAGGACGAGCCTTGTACGCGCTGCGAAGCCAGCATGTGCAGCGAGAAGTACCGGGGTCTGTGCGGCAAAGATGTGCCCATCGACATGGAGTTAGGCAACCGCTACCGTCCGGATGACATTGTTTCTGCTTCCCGTACGTCTATAAATTCCTTCAATATATACAGTGTAATCAATATCAAGTGTTAGGTACTAGCGTACTTCTCAAATTTTATTCCGCAGAAATAAGTATTAGCATTTGCGTTCACAGGCGTCAATTGTTATTTTGTCAATGTGCTGTCAATGCTTTAAATATATCGTAGATTCTTCAGTGGCATAGCTACAACCAGGGCTCACCGGCTTCTTCCGAATCTTTACCTAAACCTCATATCAAGGACCAACTAACGACAAAATATAACTAGAGATAACTTCACTTGGTTTGTTATGTTTTCGGTAAGCCAGAAAGAGAAACATAGAGATAGATATAGTGTAAATATTGTTCGACTATTGCTCACTAGATGCGCTCGTGCTCTTAAGATTGATATTACAATTTAAAGTTTTAAATTTATTTGTGTTTAATTTTCATACCTACTAGGTAAAGACAAATAAATCTAAACTAAAATAATAAACTTTTTTAAGATGAAATGGATTCTAAAAATAAAATAATAACAGTACTTGTAACAATATTTAGTTTCAACTTACTTAAAAAAGTCAAAAAAAAATTATGATAATAATCAGTAAAATTATACTATTGTCCTAAAAACATTAGAAAGGTGTATTATAACAATTTATAGCAATGTGTAACTTGTACTTATTTGAAAAAGACAGATCTAATTTATAAGTTTCAAAAATAATCAAAACTTACGCGCGACTAACAAAACAAAAACCATAAACAAAAACAAATAAAAGAAAAAATGACAGCTACAATGATGCCACTAGCGAGCAATGCTTAAATAGTATTAACAACACTGGTGCCTCTAGTGAGAAACCCTTCAACAATACTTTTACTATATCTATTTCTATGTTTCTCTTTCTGGCTTACCAAAAACTAAACATTCAATATAGACGGATAGAGAATGTTTTCTCTAGTTACATTTTGTCGTTGGGACCAACTATATACAGATCTGACAACCACAGACCACATATAACTATCAGACTGATAATGTACACGGATTTCAGCTACAATTACGGGGGAGGTACTAAATCGGGGATAAAATTTGTGCGGCTAATTTAAATTTAAGTAGGTATTAATTAATTAGAATACAAGTTCAAATAAAAACAATATAGAGATTTGAATTTTTTTTTACAATGAAACAAAATAATTTATATGAGAATTGATAATTTTATCTTCAAATACTGGAACCGACGGGTCCTGTAACTCATTTGGGAAGAAATAAGATATTAGTTAATTGTAATCTGGTATTATGTAATGCAATATAATTTTGCATAAAATTTAAGTAATAACAATGTTATGCAACAAATGTAGCAAAATTAATAATAAATAAATCTTTAGATGTTGCATTACAGATAAAAAACGTAAACATATACAAGCCTAATTACAAAACAAGTACATTTTAAACTTATAACCTCTAGAAGAAAATTTACCCAAGACGAAACAAAACTCTAGAAATAATATACCAGAATATAAAATTATTATTCAATATTTAGACTTTGTCATAATTATACCTGGATACACTCACTAATAAACACAACTGGTATTTATTTGTCATAGACACTTGTATGAAAAACAAACTATAGCTTGGTAACATGACTATTAATTCAACTGTCACAGGCCTGCTGACATCTCCGTATCATTTTAAATGATAGAAGTGGGGGTTGCGACAGGGGCCTCTGGCGAGAATTCCAACACTGAAGCACAGAATAGTTTTATACACAAGCGACACTCCGTGTCTGTACCTTTGATGTTACCCTATTCAGTTCTATGACCTTGAAGCTTCGAAGGAAGCGGCGCAACCCCATGGGGGTGTTAAGCCACTATATATATATATATATACAGGGTGAATACTGAAAACCTTGACATAGGGAAATAACATGGGAAAACAGTTTTTTGCTGTTTCCATCTGTCCCGCTAAATAAAATCGGGTGTATATGGTATCGTTAGTTAGATTACTTAATTTTGCATCTAATAAAACCAAATGTTGTGTAATATGGCCTTTTCTAACTGAAATATTTGATAAAATAAATTGTATTTTGAAGGTTATCCTTCATATTTTCGAATAAGAAACGTCAAAAACAAAATGCTCCATAGCCGAGTGGATACGAGAGCTGTTTCATAACATAAATAATCTACAAGACCGTACATTTTACATTTTGATTTTATTTATAAAGATAGTTAATGTATCTTACTTTCTTTAACCAATACTCTGTATTTATATAATGTTTCTTTTTTCAGTGGTCCGCCGCCTTGATGGAAATCTGTTCTGGATACTTTTTTATTATTTATTTATTTGTTTTTAATTATAGTTGTTATACATGTTTCTAAATAAATTTGTTATTAATAATCTATTAAGTTTATTAAATTGATTTTAGTCTCCTAATTAAGGCATATATACTGTGACGAAGTACTCGTCACCTGGACTCACCTGTCATTTTTTCTGGTGGTCACTCTCTCCCTGACCGGCCGTCCAAGCCGATTTACGAAGGCCGAAACTTATCGGGTCCGAGCGAACCCCGCTAGCCGGACGTTCTTGAGCACCACACAGGGCGTCAGCGAGCAGTGGCGAGACGTAGGGGAAAACCACGTGCATCACGTCCAATCCGTACCACGTGCACGAAGAGAGAAACACCGCCGTCTTCCCTACAGCACCAAACACAGAGGAAACCACTCCACACAATTTAAACACTTATCTGACTATAACTTTCCGTATATTCTTGTTATTTTTACAGATTTTTACACTTTTTCACAAAATACTTGTTAGCCGGCACCGACTGCGCATACCCGTGCGTTGCCAAATTTGAAAACTCTGTAAATTGTACACTGTGTGTAAAATACTCTGTAAACCATGAAGAAGCATTAATACAATTTTTCTAAATTGATTATAATTTATTAAACAAAAATAACAATAGTTCAAGTCATTCTCTCTTCGTTTAAATATTTGTCTTGACCAGTTTCATTAAATTTTCGGTGTAACTAAGTACGGCCGACAAAGCCACAAAATTTAACTTCTTCTGCCAGTGTCAGTCCAAAAGGAATCTTGAGCTAGCGTCCGTACCGTTCCATCCGATTTATCGTAAGTTATTTTTTTGTATTTTCTGACGTGTCCGCCGATGAGAACTATTTTGATTGTTTTCTTGTAGTTTGCCCCGCGTCGCTTGCGAAAGTGGCGTCTACCTCAGCGACCCCGCCGCTATTTGTTTATTTTCGTATTTATTTTTTTCGCGTAGCTGTAAGGATCAGCCTGAGAGGTGGCAGCTACCTCGGCGATAAATCAGCCATTTGTTTAGGTCACTGTAGCCGTGCGTTGCGCACTTGTGCTTCGTACGGCATAAGCCGTACATATTATTTTTTTGTGTGTAAATAAAGATTATTGAAAGGTCTATAGTGTTTCCGGGCTAGCCCCTGGCCCAACTAACCTAGAGCACCCGAGGCAATTTCTCCCCTCTCCCTAGATACCGCAGTTATTGGCCCTCGAGACACCGTCCGCCTAGGAGGGGAGCGCACCACACGACGCAGACACTCACACACCCGCCCCAAGTGTGCGTCACATTGCATGAATATTAATTTATAACAAGTTAATTTTGCAGATAATATTATTAAGTGCATATTGCACTATGGCCTCAACTCAAGTCCACTCTATCCACAAATGTCAACCAACCTGTTCCTTTGCTACATTAATGATGACAAATCCTATAAACCTGTAGAGTTCTCAGTTATTTTAAATTTTTGTATTCTTATTTTCTTTAACTTTTTGGTATTATATTTTTTTTATTTTGTCTCTTTACAAAATGATGTTCTCATTTTTTTCATTTTAATGTAAGTTACTGGGAATAATGATGTCGACTGGATAGTTTAGCGGGTTAGCGCACATTTCTAAATCATTATGAAGTGTGACGAAGCGTCACGATGCAATTTTATTTTGACAGTATTTTTAAACGTAAATTTGTATCAAATTTACCGAAGCTCTACCTTCCAAATATTTTAAAACTATTGCCTAGATTTTGCATTCGAGTCAAGCAACCGCGCAAAGCCAGCGCGTGCATGTCTAGTAATGGCAGAACAATATTGAGTTTTATTTGTTTACATCGTGTTTTTGTGAAGTTGTTCTACAAACCATTACTCTGATTTTTTTTATTCGAACACCATAAGATGCAAGATAATGTTCTACGTAGTGTAGTGCCAAACACATCGCAGTAGTTTTTGTGAAAGTGGAGTTTTGAAAAACATCACCACCGAACATGTGTTTAGGTTGAAGTCAAATAACTCGATTCAGCTAATTTCATGCGGCGAAATTAACTCGTTTAGTAATTTAAGGCAATAGCAAGTGTATTGTTTTTATTACTGTTTGTATTGTATTTAAATGTTATTTATTTATATTTATTTCTATATAAACTGTATTGAATTGTGACTATGTTCACCACTGATGGTAGGTACGGAGGGGAAGGGGTGAACATTTATAAAAGCGCGGTCGTTGACCGACTCGTGGCTTTTTTTTAGTGAGTTTTTGGCCAAATAAAGACATAAAAAATAAAAGTTGTGAAGCAGAGTTTATTATTTGAATTATTTTCATTTGTTTTCCTATCCTTCCACTGGTGAACGTAAGGTAAGTGGAAGTGAAGTATTTATGAGAAAATTGGAGTAGTGTTTTGCCGTTTTTCACAACCTTATGTGAGCAAAACGTGTGTGTGAAAAAGTCGTTCATTTTCATCCCGTGCACGAGTTGTGCGATAGTATGTGAATTCCAATTACTAGGGGCAGAGAAGAACTAGTGATTGCGCTACGATAATTTTGGATGAATTTCGGCGTAGAAAGAATCCTCGAAACCGTCATTTTGCTACGTGAGCCGCGGAACAGGATTCGGCTTGTCCATCGGCCACCGACAGGACTAATCAAGGATAGTTCTGCTGAATTTGGTTTTGCGATCGTTTTTACCTCGCCCTCGCATCGTGAGCGAGCAACGCAAGTTGTAAGAATAACCGATTTTTATTCTAAATTTATTTATGCTTTTATTTACGTCTTTTTACTATCTTTTTTTGGAAAGTCGTTCCGAGATGTTGTGTTCAAGCGAGCGACCACAACCAATGTTGGAATCCGTACCTTGGACATTTTTCTCCATTGAGATATCCGTGGCCGTCGTCACTGGAAGCCTGTGAGTTAGACGTCTCTACCGTTATGTAGAGTGGCGACCGAGATTTGGCAACGAATAGTGCGATAGCGTTTGTATATTTTATTATACCGTGCCTGTCGACTAATTATTGTGCTTTTGCACGAGTTATTGTTTTGTAGGCTGTGACGACGTATTTTTCATTGTGTGATGCGAAGGTAACGCCGTAGTCCGTCACACGTTTTCGAGAACGATACGGACTGGCAACGCAACGACGTCACAGAAGTCATTACAATTTAAAGTCGTGAGCAACTAACGTATGATTTTTCATGAAGTAAAAATACAGTTACTAATTATCACACTCGGATACTATAGACTAGAGAAGAACATATATTTTTTTTAAATTATGCGCCATCCTAATTTATGGTAGACATATTTTGTGAAATGTTTCTATTTTTATAAATTATGCGCTAATTTATCCATTATTTTGTATTTACATTTTAGTTTATACATAACTTATTGAAGATATATTAACATTACCTTCATACGAAGCAAGACAAAAAAAATCCAATATTCACAATAATATATAATGCAAGCAAATTATTATCTGTCCAATTTCACTTTCTATTTGTTATTACAATATAAATAAGTATACAATAATAAGAATACAATCAAGCTCACAAGCTTTACTAAATGATGTAGAAAACACGGACGTATTCTTACACAATTAAACATATGAAATATATAAAACAGGTAGGTAACATAATCAGTGTATCTATTTCAAATATAAGTTATAAATTTAACATGGTTTTGAAGGTAAATAAATCTTATTTTCATTACATTGTCTGTAGACCAATCCATTTTTTTATTTCACAGAATTCAAGATATATGTTACATAAGCTATTATTTATTTATATGAATATTGCAAAATATTACTTTAAATACGCATCAGAAATACAATAGTTTACTTTTCTTCAAATGCCATTTTTTTGCAATTATAAAGTATAGAAATATGTTCTCTCAGTTATTTAGATGCTGGTTACTTTGAAGGCCGGTTAACAGAAAAATAAAGCATTGAAACTCTTACGAAAGATGTCAAAAATATACTGTTCATACAGCCAAATATAAAGTATATACTTTTATGTCCTGTTTTGATTTATAAAGAGTTACTTTTCACACACTAGTACTTGAAAAGTAACCGTTGTTAAGCGACATAAACACTTTCCTTGCACTACTGCGTGAAAAGTAGCCGTTGCTAGACAACGTAAACACTATTATCAATAGTTTAATTACATTGTAAAATTAATATTTATTATTATTTCGTTTGTAAGAAAAACGTTGTATGCAACACTTGTGTAACGTAATGTGTTTATCTCGTGCTATAAACAGCAATCGATTAAAAAACACTTACTTTACAGTAACACGCTTGCTCTGCGGCTCCTCGTTTTAGAGGAAATTATTTTAACAAATTAAATAATATGCCAGCTGTACTTGCAGCTGGCGTAATAAAAGAACAATGGTTGAAAAACATAGTATTGTAAAAACAAATTTTTGTAAGGTTTTAAGATTGCTTTTCGTTGGAACATTTGAGAGCAATAAAGTAAATGGTACTACATGGGGTTAAGGAAGCAATAAATTTTAAAAGCTAAATAGAAAAGGGCAGTTTTTGAGAATACAAAGGGAAAGCAATCTTAAAATCACATTTCATGATTGACAGCGTCCGGCGACAAATACTTGGAGGTCTCAAAAAGTCCGTTAGAGATTTTTTGCCTTTTCCAGCGTTGCCGCTCGGACGGGAGTCAGTTAATGAAACTAACGCTTGTAAAATATTTGAAATGACCAATGAGGGTGTAAGAAACACCCCTTTATTGGGAAAAGTGGGGTAAAAATTATGTGGAGTTCTTTCCACATAATTTTTAACTAAGGATTCTCTCCCCTGACTTCAAACTGAACAGATCTGAGTGATCTTCTTGTTACAGTCTTGCGAATCTTTCTAAATTTTGATAACTAAATTGTCTTAGTGACTTTAGATATTTTTGTGTTGTGTGTTGAAGCCGTCGTCGTCCGAGTCCAGATCGAACTTAATTAATTTTACGTATTTTAATTCATTTACTGTTTTTAACTGTAGAGTCCTATAATATAAACTAATAAAGTGCTTCATCCGAGGCTGACCAGTGATGAATAGTAAGTAGAATTAAAATTATTACTTTGGTGGTAGTAGTAGTGTGAGGTGTTGAACCTAGGCTGATATCATAGCAACTCTGAGGTCGCCCTATTTTATAAAATTAATTGTTGAGAGTCCAAATTGTTAGTATCGTTCTCCCATGCCACAAGAGTAGTTAATTATTATTAAGTTCGTTGTTATTAACTGTCTGTAAATAAATTGTTATATTGAGCAGTTCTGTTTGAATTTAGAAACCCCTAGTTATTCCTATTGCGAATTAAGGTATTTTAGCAAATACTGTCACATATAAATTTTGTCGGAAGACAGCCGTGTCTGTCAACATTATCTTTCGTCTGCTTCTATAGCGGCAGGCTAATAAATTCGTGATAGTGGTGCGTTACTCTTGATCATTATTAAGTCTTGCATTAATATAATTAGTGGATTACTTTGGGTCAAGTAAATTTTCTAAGCACCCCTTGTATGTCAGGTATTAGATTTCGTCCTAGGCGACCGTACCTGTTACATTACATACTAGTTCCATTGAATAACTATTTTCTCTAAATGTCATAAAAGAGAAATCTTTTGTAATTTGTCTTACAAAGTAGAAATTTTATTTCTACACCGCTGGAGTAGAAGCAAAATAAATAAGTATCCATTGGTAGTAACTAGAATCAGTGAATAAGAAATAACTTGTACAATAGTGTAACATGGTAGCTTGGCGGATGTGCATTTTTGTAAATTTTTGGTAGTGCAGTACTCCAGATGTTACGAAATGAATAGATTTATGGTTGAAGACGCACTTTTTGCGCCTTGAAGCTTGTTTTCAAATAAATAACTGTCCGTTTCCGATACGTGATGCACTCGGTGGACATCAATAGTTGGGTTATTTTTACCATAGTTCATACTTAGGGGATAAGGAGAGCCGGATAAACATAGGTTGAAAACTTCTGGATTTTTACCATTAAATGACCCTCCGAAGTTCGAAATCTCTCTCTCTTATTGTAGTATTCGACTGTTGTGGATGTCTTGACTAAATGTCAGACATACCTTGGTATTTCTTAGTGAAATAACCAATTAGTTGTTTTACTGTGTGTAAAGGCTCTCTCATCGTGGTGTAAATTTGTAAGTAGTTTTTATTATATTCTGTGTGGATAAATATTGATTTGTAGATCGATGTAAAAAGGTTTTCGAAATTGTTTGTAAATTAGAAAAGTAAGAATTTAGAGTTTGTATAGAATTAAGTTACGCGTTGTAGTTTATTTGAATTATATAAATGTTTTTGATCACGGTTGGTTATTAAAATGTATATAATTCTGTTATTGTTGGAATATCGTGATTGATTCAGCCCATCCTATTCCAACCCTTGTCTTTGTGACTTGGTAGCACAACGCGTATGTAAAAACTCTATTATTCTAAAATTACTACCCTGCACTAATTTGACCATAATTATAATAAACCGCGTCTGTTATCATTATTAAACATTCCCTTGTCTGCTACTGTAACGGCAGACTTTTAAATAAATAAATAAAGTGATAGTGGTGGCAGCGACTATCGTTACCCTTGTCTCGTGTAAAAGTTGTTCATTAATCTAATTCATGGATTACTTTTGAGGCAAGTAAAACTCATAAATTAAAACCCTTGTATCGGCTCTATCATGTAACTCATCGCTTATATTAATCGATGTAGCTTAATTTTAACTATCGACTATGTTTTAAGCGAGCATTGCTAAAATGCTTAATATATAACAAGTGTCGCTAAGACAATAGCTACACTTTAAATTTTACCGATGTCGATAAGAAATAAAAGTGACGGTAGTAACAATTTAGGAAAAAATATGTTTGACAACAGTGTAAATTTGTACATATGCGATTGTTTTGACATTTTTCTTGTCAAATTGATTGTAAAAAATAGGGTATAGTAACTCAAGTTAATGACATTTGGTTAGTTTTGTTCTGCCATCTATTGGTTGATTCCCAGAAGTTTAATAAAAATAATAATTTAGTTGGCTTTCAATTTTTATACAATACATTTGATTTTTTTGTAATAAATTGAGTACTTTAGAACGATTGACAAAAATGACAACTGTCAGAATATACTTCTTGAGAAATAGGTAGCAAATAAGTGAAAACAGTTATCTATTTCTGTGCAAGTTTTTGAGCGTTTAAATTTTGTGTAATGGAATAAAGAATAGTGACAAACATTTTAATAAAATTTTGTAAAAGATTTGGGAGGGAAATTGGAATATGCAAAACGACTGGAAGTTGAAGTGATGACACATCTAGCTATAATATTTGTTTTTGTTATAAAGACATAAAATCGAACAGGTAGATATTTCTAAATGAATAATACGAAACATAAAGACCGAAAATTTGTAGAAATTGTATACGCATGGAAATCAATGTCACCTTTTATTACAAAAATATGAATTTACTGAAACTATGCAATATTAGAATCAAAATTGAGAAGAGAGAAGAAAATAAGTTAAATTTTGACATTTAAAAAATGTCTTTAATATTTTAAAGACTGTTCGTTCCTTGTCTTTAATTATTAACATATTGGCGAGTATTATAAGCTATGATCGCTTAAATATTTGATACAATGATAAGATTTTAATACCAATGTCTTTAAAAACGTTTAACTACGTCGCTTAATATAAGCGATGTGTTACATGATAGAGCCGTATGTCAGGTGCTAGATTTCGTCATAGGCGACCGTCCCTGTTACAATATATATATATATATATATATATATATATATATATATATATATATATATATATATATATATATAGTGGCTTAACACCCCCATTGGGTTGCGCCACTTCCTTCGAAGCTTTCTAGATCCAATTTTATTGGAGTGTATCAATCTCCGTTCCTGTTTCTTAGATGTTCTTTATAATATTCCTCCACAACTCCCTATCTCTTGTTTTATTCTTCCAGTTGCTAATTCCAGCTGCTTTCAGATCTTCTTCCACTTTTCTCAGCCATGTTGACCTGGGCCTGCCTCGTCTTCTTCTTCCGCCTGGGCTCCACTCGACTATTGATCTTATTGTATCCCTTTCTTCTGCTCTCCATACATGGCCAAGCCATCTCATTCTTTGTTGTTTAATTTTTTTCACTATATTTTCTCCTTCTAATTCTTGTTCTATTTCATGGTTCATTCTTATTCTGTATTCATTTTCTGATACCTTGATTGGTCCAAGAATTGTTCGTATTATTTTGCGTTCTATTATTTTTAGATCTTCTTCTTCTTTTTTTGTCATTGTGATTGTTTCAGCCGCTTATAATGTTATTAGTCTTATTATTGATTTGTATATTCTGATTTTGGTATTTTGACGTGACAACGTCTTAAATTAGGTTGTGGCTCAGAGTCACTCATGAAAAAGTGTAACGCCCGCTCACGTCTGTTACGATGAGTCACCGAACGAGAGAGAGGCCCGCCGGACCGGCGAATGCCTTGCGTCTCTCTCCCACTCAAACATGATCGGTCCGCTGCGCGCGCAGCACTAGAGAATTAGGCGCGTTGAATCAGTGCGTGCTTGTGTCAAATATTCTACCGAGAAAAAGACGTTGTCACGTAAAATCTTCGCCCGTAAAACCGAGTTTACAGGCAACCGATTTTTTTTGTTAATAGTTTGCTTTTTCTCCGATTTTTATTCCTTTGTTTTCAGCATTCTTTCCTAGCAGCATTATTTTGGTTTTTACTTCTTTGATTTTTAATCCTATCTTATCTCCTTCGATCATTATTTCTTGCAGCATTTCTATCATTATATTCCTGTTCTTCGTTGCAATAACTATGTCGTCGGCATATGCTATTATTTGTCCTCCTCGTGTTCTAAGCGTTCCTTTATTTATTTTTCTAAGTACATATTCTACAGCTAGGTTGAACAATGTTGCCGACAGCGCATCTCCTTGTCTGACCCCTTTATTTATCTTGATCTCTTCTGTCTCCCCTTTTTGTGTTATAATGCTTATTTTATTTTTCCTCATTGTCATCGAGATTAGTCTTCTTAATTTTGCTGGTATATTTAGCTCCTCAAGTGCTGTCATAAGCTTTTTTCTTTTAATGGAGTCAAAGGTTTGCTGGAAATCAATAAATAGTATTTCTATATTCAGATTGTATTCAACTGATTTTTCAATTATTTGTTTGACTGTATGTATGGCGTCTGTTGTTGATCTGCCTTTACTGAATCCATATTGATATTGTCCAATTATGTTATTTTCTGCATTTACTAATCTCCTTTGTATTAATGTGGATAGTATTTTATATACCGTATTCAACATAGTAATACCTCTGTAGTTTTTACATACTTGCTGGTCACCTTTTTTATGAATTGTCACTATTTGTCCAGATTCCCATTCTTTTGGCATCTTTTCATCTCTCCATATTTTCTTTATGAGTTCGTATATTTGTTGTTGCAAGACTACCCCTCCATATTTTATTAATTCAATATTTATTCCATCTTTACCTGGTGTTTTTCCATTGTGACATTTTTTTATTATTTCTTGTACTTCTTTTAGCGTTGGCTCTTCTTCTATTCTATCTTGTTCATTGTTTTGGGTTTCAAATTCATTTTCATCTTGTGTATCTGTTAATAAATCTTTAAAGTGGTTAATCCAAATTTGTTTATATTCTTGTTCGTTTTCTGCTATTCTACCATTTATATTTTTTATGCCATGTACTTTGATTTTCTGTGTTTTATTTTGTGCTTGAATTTGTTTGTAAAATCTTTTTGTATTTCTTTTCTGCCTTTCTTCTTCTATTTCTTTAATCTGATTCTCTGTCCATTCTCTCTTGTTTTTTCTTATAGTTTTGTTGCATTCGTTTCTTATTTTTTCATATAGTTGTTTTAATTTTTTTTTGTTTGTAGCCATTTTATTCTTGCATTTTTCTTTTTATCTGCCATTTTCTTACATTCGTCATTATACCAGTATTTTCTTTTATCTTGTTTTTCTTTTCCTACCAATTTTTGACTTGCTTCCTATATGCATGTCTTTATACCATTCCATTTTCTTTCTATGTCATCTTCATATTTTATTACTTCTTTTAGATTTTTATCTAGTTCTTGTATATATTTCTCTCTTATACTTTCATTATTCAGATTTTCTGTATTCCATTTAATTTTTTTACTGCTATTTTTTGAGGTTCTTTCCACTTTTTGTCTTAGGGTTGCTGCTACCATAAAGTGGTCCGAATCTGCGCATGCTTCTCTGTAGGTTCTTATATCCGTTACTGATGATTGTTTTCTTCTTGTTATAAGTATATGGTCTATTTGTGTCTGCGTTTGTTGTTCTGGTGATATCCATGTTATTTTATGTTCTCTCCGGTGTTTATATTTTGTGCTGCTTATTATCAGATTTGTTCTTGTTGCTAGTCTGCATAGTCTTTGTCCGTTATCATTTGTATTGTCATGTATTGTGTGTCTTCCTGCTACTTGCTGTATATAGTCTTCCTTCCCTATTTGGGCATTAAAGTCTCCTAATACAATTATTGTATCTTCTTTTGGCATTTTTCAATTTCTTCTTCTAACACTTCATAGAACGTTTCTTTTTCTTCCGGTTTCGCATTCTCTGTTGGAGCATATATATTTAAAATTGATATTTTGAAAGATGTCGTATCTATTCTACCGTAGGGCATTTTTTCGTTTATTGGTTTAAAATCTATTATATTGTTTTTCAGTTCATTTAAAATAATAAATGCCACTCCGTATTGACCTTGTTTTATATCCCCTTAATATTTTACAATATAATTGTCTTTTACAATTTCTCCTGCTCCACTCCATCTAGTTTCTTGTATTGCAGCGATATTTATTTTATACCTCAGCATTTCTGCAGCTATTTCTTGCGTTTTTCCTGGTTGTAGCATAGTTCTGACATTCCAGGTACTAATTCTAATCTTATTATTATTTTTTGTTTTTTTACCTTTCTTTCTATTTATTTTCTTTCTTTGACTTGGAATTGCGGGTGTGTGTGTTGGTGCCATTTCATTGTACTTATTTTCTAATTCCTTTGTATTAGTCATTTTCGTTACCAGGTTTCCTGTTACTTTATTTATGTTTGGTTGCTATGATTGTTTTGATAAATTATTTTTTATTGGTCTTTCATCGTAGCTATTTGTTCTAGGTCTACTTGTGAATTGAGGTCTGACACTTGAAGTTGTTGGTATGTCTGCTTTATTGGGTTGTTGTTTTTGTCTCTTTGCATCTTGTTCTTTTTTGTTTTTGTCGTTATCTTCATATGTTTTTGGACTTTTCTTTTGTTCCTTTTCTTCAGAATGCATTCGTTTTTCGTCGTTTTTTTCTTTTATTAATATTGTTGCTTCATTGTTATCTATTTTTATTCCATCAACATATAAATGATTGTATTTCAAAACTGCATGTTTACCCTTTTTTCTTATGTCTTTCATCAGCGGTATCATTACTTTTCTTTCATCTGCAATGTCTTTTGGATAATCTTCTGATATTATTATTCTTGTTTCTTTTAAATACTTTCGGTTTGCCAAAATTTGTATTAATTTCCTTCTTGTTGTTAATTTTATTAGAACCGGTCTTGTTTTATTTGCCATTTTTCCTAGTCTATATATATTATCAATATCTCTGTTATTTATATATATTTTTATTGTGTTTTTTATTAGATCTAAATAAGCATTTTCTAGTTGAAATTTATTTCTTTCTTCTTCTATTAGACCAAAAATTAAAAGATTTTTTTCTCTGTTTATTTTTTCCTGTTCTTTCCAATTTTTTTCTATTTTCACTATTTTACTGGTAAAATATTCTAAATTATTTGCTGTGATATTGAATTTAGTATTTATCTCTTTTTGTATGTTTGCTAATTCCTTTTTTAAATCGGCTATTGCATCTAGGATTATTTGAGCATCCATTTTGTTAAATGAAGGTATGCAATTCTCTTTACTTGCTAGTGTTGCTTGCTAGTTTTGCTTGGTGGTGTTCTATGCGTCGTCAGTTCAGTTTGTGTTATCACCTTACTTGATTCGGGCGGTAACCTGATATCTGCCGCTGGCTCAAAACACTACTTTGCAAAATGCAATTCTTGATTATGCTTTGCTGGCAATGTAGCTCTCTTGAAAGAGTATGTGTATAACCTACAAACGGCTAATAATTTTTATTTGCTTTTTAATCTTTTATCTGACGATACTTATCTTTTCCTTTATATCTTCCTTTGGGGTC
The DNA here is from genome assembly GCA_035578165.1 of Stenolophus ochropezus. NCBI lineage: Eukaryota > Metazoa > Arthropoda > Insecta > Coleoptera > Carabidae > Stenolophus > Stenolophus ochropezus. The sequence goes on from JAQOWZ010000041.1 coordinate 748,712, forward strand.
TCTTCTTAGTAACTTGCTTTATTTTTAATAGCTCTCTATATCCTTGTATTTTATATATTTTTTAAATTCTTTACGGAGCACAAACTCATACGTGTTGACACCACGACACACACACTACTACTTAGAGTTTGTATAGAATCAAGTTGCGCATTGTAGTTTATTTGAATTATATAAATGTTTTTGATCACGATTGGTTATTAAAATGTATATAATTTTGTTATTGTTGGAATATCGTGATTGATTCAGCCTATCCTATTCCAACCCTTGTCTTTGTGACTTGGTAGCACAACGCGTATGTAAAAACTCTATTATTCTAAAATTACTACCCTGCACTAATTTGACCATAATTATAATAAACCGCGTCTGTTATCATTATTAAACATTTCCTTGTCTGCTACTGTCACGGCAGACTTTTAAATAAATAAATAAAGTGATAGTGGTGGCAGCGACTATCGTTACCCTTGTCTCGTGTAAAAGTTGTTCATTAAACTAATTCGTGGATTACTTTTGAGGCAAATAAAACTCATAAATTAAAATCCTTGTATGTCAGGTGCTAGATTTCGTCATAGGCAACCGTACCTGTTACAATAGCAACCTGTAATATCGCTCTCAATGTCTCTATAAAACTAGTTATCCTAAAAATAAATTTAGTAAAAACCATGAACACCTGACTTAAATTGATATTCTACAAATTGAACGTCCAGTAGTAATTTTTTTAAATATCTACGTTTAAAGAAAATATAGAAAGTCTCATTCTTCGCTCGTCCTGCAAACTTCTACGCTCACCATATAAAATATCAATTTTTTCTCTTAATAACACAATATGCTATTATTTACTATTTCGAGGCAATGTTTCTCTATTAGCTAATTGCTATTGTAAAAATTACAATCTATCCTATACTGACAAAATTAGACTCTTATCCTACATCCAAGTCACCAGTCTATGAAATAAACTCGATGAAATTTTAAAATACATTTTAGCGGTCAACAACACGTACTATAAATAAAACTAATATTTGGACTTCTATTATCTTAATTGCTACACACAAATACACTATAACACAACGTTTCAGTAACTCACGATCTGTTACCGAAACGTTATGTTATAGTGTATATGTGTGTAGCAATAAAAATATTGGAAGTCAAAATATTAGTTTTATTTGGAAACGAGTCTTATCTTATAAATTCAAAGACAAACGTACTATAAAGTTGTCTGGGACAACGGAATCAGGGTCACGTGTAATAAAATTTGGCTCCAAGGTACTGTGATAAAGTGCTCGTCACAAGGACACTTACCTGCCTCCCTCAGCGCTCCAAGCAGTCACGAGCACCTGATTCCACGAAGTCCGAACCGCACATCAAGTTAAAGCGAACCCGCCGTCCGGACCAGAAGCCGCCGACCGCTACAAAAACCGTCAGTAGGCTGTACGACAACTCCAGCAGTCTCTCGAATTGCCAAAGAGTCGCCGAAAAATACTTTGGCAGAAGCACATGGCACGCGGTAGAATTTTCAAACCACGTGGGATCAAATTTTCACAAAGTTTCACCTACAACCACAGAGCTGAAGAAAACCATAATAAAGACTTGGTAACACTTACCGATTCTCACTTCCTAGTTTTTCTTGTTTTTTTACAGTTTTTCATATTTTCACAAAACCACTTGTCAGCTGAGCCACCGACTGCGCATGGCCGCATTATCGCCAACCTCAGAAACAACAATTCCTAAGACCGAAATCCCGTCTACATTTTACAAAAATATGTAATTGAGATCAGAATGAATATGAAACTCTGGAAAGCTAAGGGAAGTGATTTCACGATTTTTATAATAAAATTCAATTTATTAAACAAAAACGACAACACAAAAAAGTCATTCTTCCTCACTCTATAATCAGTAGCTGCATGTTTAATTAAAATTCGGGTATAAATACGACCGCTGGGGCCGTATTTCTTCAGTCTGTGACGACTATAACGTCTAACATCTAGCCGAGAAAAGTAGCAGTCCGCATCCGTACCGTGTCGTACCGAATCGAATCTTTTTCGTAAGTTTTCTTTTTTTATATTTTTCTGCATTCCGCCGCTATCAGAGGATACAGGCAGGTGGCAACCACCGCCGATGTTCATAACCATTAGTTTGCTGCATTCCGCGCCTGAGGGGAAGTTGTGCTGGTGGCGTCCACCGCGAACCCCTTCGGCTGCAGGGCAGATCTGTTTGATTATTTAGTTTCTTTTTTCACTTTTCTACATTCCGCTGTTGTCGGAGAAACCGTGCTGGTGGCGTTCACCGCGAACTCCTGCGGCTGCAGGGCAGATCCGTTTGTTTATTTAGTTTTTTCACTTTTCTACATTCCGCTGTTGTCGGAGAAACCCTGCTGGTGGCGTCCATTGCAAACTTCGTCGACGGCTGGGTAGAACCGCGGTTAGAGTTTTCTTTTTTGTTCACTTTGTACGGCTAAATTATATAAGTGTAAATACTTTTTTGTACAATAAAATATTTAAATTACTCTTGTCTGTCTGTGCTAATCCCTGGCACAACCGACCTAGAGCTCCCGTGGCACACTTCACTTCTCCCACAGGATCCACAGATTGGCGCCCGAGTGAACCCGACGTCCTGGGGGAGAAATACGACATCACGGACCGACAAAGGTAGCAGCGGCCCAAGTGATCGTCGCAGTACAAGAATAAATTTGAGCCGCCATAAAATCTTTGGAGACATCCACAAACGCTTTATCCATAATACTATTATGTAACATCAATTCGAAATGTCGCTCTCCTACATGTTTGATTACAATTCCCTTTGGCTGTACCGTGTGTTCTAAAAAAGTGTCATCACAGGAATTTAACATGGGAAAATAGATTTTAGAAAAAAATGTCCACGTAACAATTAAGTAACCATACTTCATTTTTATAATCATTCGTTTTTTATTCCTACTTTAAATTTCAGACATTATCATCGAGTTCTCATTTTTAGTTTTTATGCTATAGGCATCGGTGATTCTTATTTTTATATTTAATTCTGTTTTAATGAAATTGTGGACATTTTCCTTAATATTTGATTTCCCTGGTTTTAGTCTCTTAATCACAACGTTATTTATTTTGAGTCTTTTTTCATAAACTTCAATTTTTTTGTCTTCTATTTTATTGTTTATTTCCATTTTTTCTTGTTTTAATATTTTTTATTTTTTGTATGGACTTGTTTTTATTTATTTCCTGTTTTAACTCTTCCTTGATATTCTATATTTCATTTCATTTAGTTCTTTTGTCATTTCAAGTATTAAGTATTTCAATTCATCCATTTTTATGTCTTAATTATTGTTTCATTTTGTTGGGGTTATTTTCGTTCTTTTACTGTTTGTAAAACACACACGCACACACACGCACACACGCACACACGCACACACGCACACACGCACACACGCACACACGCACACACGCACACACGCACACACGCACACACGCACACACGCACACACGCACACACGCACACACGCACACACGCACACACGCACACACGCACACACGCACACACGCACACACAGTGTGAAACATGGCGGAAGACGAGGACGCTGTGTTGACGAGTGCGCTTGAATCTTTGGTTAACGTAACGGAAAAAAGTGGAAATTTGAGGAGTGACCTTAAACAAAGTATATTGAGTGCAGTGTCTAAATTAAGAAAGCTATTTTGTGTCCTAAAAACACAGTTGAATGAAAAGTCAGATGAAATAGTACGACTTGACAGTGAAAAAACTGAGTTGAAGTGCAAACTACAATCCGGACAACTATGGCCATCTCTGAATGAGAAGCGCAACCATGGCGAAGCAAAAATCACCCTAGCGGATATAGTAAAAACAAGTGTCCAAAAAGAAGAAAACTGCAAAACTTTCAAACTAATTGTCAAATCGAAACAAAACAAACATGTAGATGAAATTAAAACACAAATAAAGAATAAAATAAACCCAGTACAACTTAAAGTAGGCATAAAATCACTGAAATCACTAAGGAATGGTAATGTACTAATAGAATCCTCAAGTGAAAAGGAAATAAAAATATTAACGGCGAACATAAACGAATCTTGCAGGGAAAGTTTAGAAGCCACGGCAGTTCAAGTACAAAATCCTAAAATGATAATCTTTAATGTTCCTGATGAAATAGATGTGGAAAATTCAGAGCACGCTCTATATGCACAAAATACAGAACTAAATCTAAAGCCTGGAGATATAGCACCAAAATTTCTATTTAAAAATAAGGAAGGTGTAAAAAACTTAGTTATAGAGGTTACTTCAGAAATAAGGAATAAACTGAAAAACCTAAAATTAAAATTAGGATGGAACAGATGTAACATTGATGATTACATATCAATAAGGAGATGCTACAAATGTTGTAAATACAATCACAAAGCAGAAAACTGTCGAGGTAGCATAACATGCCCGTTGTGTGCAAAAGATCACAAAATGTCAGAATGTAAAGTAAATAAAGACATGTATAAATGCATTAATTGTGAAAACTGGAATAAACACAGCAATCAAATAAAAATAAATGACAATCATTCATCCCTCGACAAAAAATGCCCCTGCTATCAAAACGTATTAAAAAAGTATATTCAAAACATTAATTACTAAATACAATGCAACAAAATCAACAAAGAAATCATACAAATGATTCAACAAACGATTCATTTAAAACGAAAACAGCATATGCAGGTAGGGATAATTATAAACAAGATATTAAAATAATACAAGTTAATTTGCAACACTCTAAGGCAGCTACACAAAATATTCTACAATATATGGACCAATATTCTATAGATGTAGCACTAATACAAGAACCTTACGAAACTGACAACAAATTAAGAGGTATACCAAGCCAGTATAGAACATTCTCGCAAGGAAATGGACACAAAAGAGCGGCAATAATAGTAAGAAATAAAGATTTGAATATAATACTAATAAGTCAATTTTCAGACGAGGATACAGTGGTAATTCAAATAAATTATAAACACTCACATCTATACGCAATTTCGTGCTATTTTGATATAAAACAAGACCTAGCAATAAACCTTCGACATCTAGAAAACATTGTAGAACATGTTGAGAACAAACCACATTTAATAGCAGTTGACAGCAATTGTAGATCCACCGTATGGCATGATTTTATAACAAACGCAAGAGGTAAACAACTGTCAGATTTTATCACAATGCAAGAATTGTACATAGTGAATGAAGAAAGCGAGTTATACACATTCGACAATGGAATAGGAAAAAGTAACATCGATCTGACCTTGTCCAGCCATCATTTAATTAATTTAACACAAAACTGGAAGATTGAAGAAAGTGAAAGCTGTTCTGACCATAGAATTCTTTCATTTAATATAAAATTAACTACTTCAAAAAATGAAAGGAAAACATATCAAACTGGACTTAAATATATAGTAAAGCCAGCAAACTGGGAAAAATTCGACAAAACTATTACCGAGGAATTCAAGACATTACTAAGTATAGATGGTAATCAATTGGAGTCAGAAGAATTAGATAAGAAATTAAAACAAAAACTACAGGAAGAAACGAACAGTAAAAGCACCATAGATCGATATAATACAGCAATACAGACAGCATGTACTAAATCATTCCGACAATCACATAATAAAAAATGGGTGGACAAAGGAAGAACGGTGCCTTGGTGGACCGATGATCTTACTGAAATGAGAAAAACAGTTACTACCCTCCGAAGAAAATATCAAAAAACTACAAACGACGAGCAACTCCGCAATGAGAGGAAAATAAAGTACTGGATAGAAAGAACTAAATACACAAATAAAATAAATAACGCAAAAACACAATCATGGAAAGAATTCTGTAAAATATCAAGCACTACAAATCCATGGAACGCCGTTTACAAAATGTCAACTGGGAAAATTAAAACAGAAACAACACTCACAACAATTAAAGAAAACAGTGGTAATTACACAACAGATATTGAAAGCACTCTAAGAGTAATGATGGAAGAATTTATACCCAAAGATAATAAAAAAGATGACACGGAATATCACAAAGTTATAAGATCAAATATCTTAGAACCATTAAATACAGAAGACGATGAACAGTTTAAAAAAGAAGAAATCGAAATCATACTGAAAAACATGAATCCTAAAAAGCACCTGGTAAGGATGGCATAACAAGCGATATTTTAACAAGAATATTCAAAAAATTTCCATTATTTACAACCGAAGTATATAACCAATGCTTGAAAATTGCATACTTCCCAACAGAATGGAAAGAAGCTACGATCATACCAATAACTAAACCAGGCAAAGAAAACTCTGAAGAGGTTTCCAAATATCGACCAATAAGTTTAATAAACGTCGGAGGCAAGGTATTGGAAAAACTTCTAATAAATAGAATTATGCAATACATGAATATAAACCAACTTATGAACAAAAATCAATTTGGATTCAAACCAAAATGTGGCACGACAGAAGCAGTGATGGCCCTGAAATATTTTATGGAAGATAGTTTTAAACAGAGAAAAGTAGTGGCTCTTGTTAGCCTGGACGTAAAGGGAGCATTTAATGCGGCATGGTGGCCAGCCATCATAAAAGCATTGAAGGATTCTAAGTGTCCAAAAAATTTATTTGAACTTACTAAAAATTACTTCACTGACAGACTAGCAGTACTGCGTATTGCAGGAGAAACAGTAAAAAAAGAAGTGAGCAGAGGCTGTCCACAAGGTTCGTGTAGTGGCCCTGGCTTCTGGAATATTCAGTACAATTCTCTACTAAATCTGAAATACACAAAAC
>JAQOWZ010000041.1:760499-787999 GCA_035578165.1 Stenolophus ochropezus
CACATGCACATGCACATGCACATGCACATGCACATGCACATGCACATGCACATGCACATGCACATGCACATGCACATGCACATGCACATGCACATGCACATGCACATGCACATGCACATGCACATGCACATGCACATACACATACACATACACATACACATACACATACACATACACATACACATACACATACACATACACATACACATACACATACACATACACATACACATACACATACACATACACATACACATACACATACACATACACATACACATACACATACACATACACATACACATACACATACACATACACATACACATACACATACACATACACATACACATACACATACACATACACATACACATACACATACACATACACATACACATACACATACACATACACATACACATACACATACACATACACATACACATACACATACACATACACATACACATACACATACACATACACATACACATACACATACACATACACATACACATACACATACACATACACATACACATACACATACACATACACATACACATACACATACACATACACATACACATACACATACACATACACATACACACACACATACACACACACATACACACACACACACACACACACACACACACACACACACACACACACACAGCCGAGAAGAGTAGCAGTCCGCATCCGTACCGTGCCGTACCGAATCGAATCTTTTTCGTAAGTTTTCTTTTTTTTTCTGCATTCCGCCGCTATCAGAGGATACAGGCAGGTGGCAACCACCGCCGTTCTTCATAACCGTTAGTTTGCTGCATTCAGCGCCTGAGGGGAAGTTGTGCTGGTGGCGTCCACCGCGAACTCTTTTGGCTGCAGGGCAGATCCGTTCGGTTATTTAGTGTTTTTCACTCGTCTACATTCCGCTGTTGTCGGAGAAACCGTGCTGGTGGCGTCCACCGCAAACTCCGTCGACGGCGGGGTAGAACCGCGGATAGTTTCTTTTTGCTGTTCACTTCCTACGGCTTAATTCACATAAATGTAGATATTTTATAAAATATTTAACTTACTTGTCTGTCTGTGCTAACCTCTGGCCGAACCGACCTAGAGCTCCCGTGGCACACGTCATTTCTCCCACAGGATCCGCAGATTGGCGCCCGAGAGAACCCGACGTCCTGGGGAAGAACCACGACATCACGAACCGACAAAAGTAGCAGCGGCCCAAGTGATCGTCGCAATATATATATATATATAGGGTGTTCCATTTAAGCGTGCCACCATTGCTATCTCGAGAACTATAAGAGCTACGAGGTTGGTTAAATTAGCAAAGAACCACCATTTTACAAGACTATTACAATGAGCAAAAAAAAATTTTTTTTGACCTGTGATTCTCGAAATACGGGATACAACTTTCTTATTTTAAATGGGAACATATGTTTATTTTTAGGTTATTCGATAGAGTATTTTTTTCTGAATTTAGCGATATAATCATATTATATAATAATATAGCAAAATAATTGCGAAAAATGTATGTTAGATTTATATATATTTTATTTATATCTGGCTGAAACAAGAGTGCTATGATTAGAAAACATAGACATATAGTTCTGTCTAACATTGTTTGATTATTTTTTGTTAAATTTTATGTTTTTAAACTGTCAGTTTTAAGACGAAAATGAATTGTTTTCTATCCAAAGCACTCTTCTTTCAGCCAGATATAAATTAAATACATATAAATCTAACATGCATTTTTCTCAGTTATTTTGTTATATTAGTATATGATATGTTTATATCGTTGAATTCAGAAAAAAATACTCTATCGAATAACCTAAAAATAAACATATGTTCCCATTTAAAATAAGAAAGTTGTGTCCCGTATTTTGAGAACCACTGGTCGGAAAAATTTTTTTTTTTACTCATTGTATTAGTCTTGTAAAATGATGGTTCTTTGCTAAATTAACCAACCTCGTAACTCTTATAATTCTCGAGATAGCAATGGTGGCACGCTTAAATGGAACACCCTGTATATATATACCGACACAATTACATGGTAGCGAAACATGGATATCAACACCACAGTTCTAGACAAAATGGAACTAATACAGAATTTTGTAAGAAACATTTGATTTTTATTGTTAATAAATTGCCATTGACAAATGTCCATATAATCATAAGACATATGTACGAAATATCTTTCAAGTTTTTCAACGAATAAAATAAGTTTGTGTAGTGCAATACGATATAATTATAAACATTTTAACAAAATTTTCGATAAATGCTCTATTTCGAAGGGAAGTTCGAAGATTTGAGACGAATAGAAGTTGAATGATTAGCCGTGGAATGATTTTACTTTCAAGTAAGTTAAGTTTAAATTAAGTTCAGCAAGAAATGTGTACAACTTAGCGAATAAGAAAGTTACGTGGTGTCCACATCAGATTTTTTAAGTTTGTATTAGAAGAGAAATGAAGGTATCTATCAGAAGTAGTAGTTTTTGGTACCAGTTAGTTATAATAATGTTACTTGTTCTAATTAAGGTGACGTCTAATAATTTTATGCTATTGTTAGTTTCTCGTTGGATTGTGAATTTAATGTTAAAATGATAATAATTAAATTTATCAAAAATATTATGCATATGATTGATTGCTGCAATTATAAGCCAATCAACATCACCTTTATAATAAATGATTATAAATTCTTGATATCATGCTTTTATAAAATTATTTCCGTTAGTAACGAACTAAGTAAGTAACCCATTTACCTTCAAAATACAACACCGAGCGTTTAAATTTATACCTTCAACGAATTGTTCTTTTGTTAAGTCTGTATATTCTTCGATGTCATGCCATTAATCTTGAATAAATATTGAAAGATGCTTTTAGAGCTAATAATTAATCAAAAGACAATATTTGGGTTTAAAGTTCAGTAAATTTTTTATTAATTTACAACGATTCGACAGCTCAGTGCTGCCTTCATCAGGTAAATAACAAAACTAAATATAAATAAGTAGTCAAGACAACATGTAAAATTGGTATTAAGTCAATATGTTCCGGCATTTATAAGATTCCTTGTCAGTGTGGAAATATATATATTGGTCAAACTGGTAGAACTGTAGCAACGAGATTAAAGGAACACAAACGGCATATTAGATTAAACCAACCTGATAAATCTGCAGTTGCAGAACATGGAATTCAGGAATTACATGTTGTTGATTTCAAAAACTCGAAGATTCTTGCTAGAGAAAATCACTGGATAAAAAGACTTATTAGAGAAGCTATCGAAATCAAGAAATCTCCTGATAATTTTAATTTAAATACAGGCTTTGAACTAAATAAGATATGGTTACCTGTCATCCGTTTTTAAATTTATGTCAATATCATTTGTATATTTTTACTTATTACCAATTTTACATTTTGTCTTGAGTACTTATTAAGATTTAGTTTTGTTATTTATCTGACGAAGGCCACACTGAGTTGTCAAAACGTTGTAAATTAATAAAAAATTTACAGAACTTTAAACCTAAATATTGTCTTTTGATTGATCTTGAATACATTTAATAACCAATTTGTACGGAATGGAAAGAATTACGTCTAGGAGAAACATGCAATAGTCATCTGGAATGAATAGTTCATGAATGTCATTTACTAAGTAAAAAGACATTTAATAGTGGCGACTTGTGGATCCGGAAACGGAACAGGCAACAAAATAAGCAATATAAAAAATGTGTAAATAATATTAAAATTTGAAAAACACTTAGATGTTACGAATATTATTTTAAAAACATATTTCTAATAACATTTTTTCTTGTAACAAAAAAGAGATTATATTGTATTATAAATGTACGAGCGACAATTTTGCTGTAGCTTAACACCAATGCAAAGTACAGAACCAACAGCGGAAGTTCACTTATTCAGTACAAATGAAATTCTATTTTTTATTATTTTAGCTCGTGTTTTTCATTTATGGTTAAATGTTCATCCAATAATCTTTGGGCATATGTAATATTTAAAATTGAGGTTATAATTTTAATTCTATTATTATTATTATTACATTGTAAAAGTTAAATTATAGCTGAAGTTGCCTTGTTTTTCATCTCTGTTCTTAAATGAAACTCATAAATTGTTTTGAGTTTAGCGTCATAAATTTGTAATTTCTTAATTTCTTTTCAAATACTTAAAAACACAAAAAAGTCACGTAACGACCTCAACTAAGCAAACTGATATGCCTCGGCGAGTTGATTGATCCAGTCAAACGGAATGATCCGGATTCAAGTGTAAGTTGGATCAGTTCAAAGTGGCAAAAATACGCCTTATAGAAGATAAAAATTACGTCTATACAGATAGCTTCAGCAGAGATATTGGCAAAGTTTCTGTCGCCTCTACCACTGCTGATCGTATGTTATCTAGGGAACAATTCCAATAACGCAAAGTATATTTATTATAAAGTAAAAAGACAATTTAAAATATATTCTGTATATTGGAGTTACAAGTCGCTTACTGGTTTCTAATTATTAAATCTAATTTTGACGTTACATTAGGCAGGGTTTGATTTTCGCCTAAATTTAAATTTAACAATCAGTTATCTTATTTTCGTTTTTATATTGTAGATTGCTGTTCTACTATTAATTATTATTCTTCATACCTCATACGGTAGAGTTATTGCTAAAGAAAATATTTTTATTATCACAGAAAATGAGGGGCTACAATGTGCATTAAATGTGTTACATAATTATAACAGCATATACAACAAATATGGTTTAAATAAAATTACCAGTGACTATAATAAATTTGTCACAAAATCATTTTCACTACTATAATTAATATTTAAATAATAATTTTTATTTTGAAATGAATTTGCTTATTATCACTGAAATAAAAAATTTGAAAAGTTTATAACTTTAATGAAACATAAAAGATTTTTCAATAGAAGAGGAAAATGCATCATCATATATTTAGGAAAAGAAAACACCCAAAAATTGTTACAAATATTATGGAAGGTATATTATATAAATGTATTCATAATAAAGAAAAATAAAATTCTCACTTATTTCCCATATAATATGAAAGTATTTGGAAAGGCTGAAAGATTTGACTTTATCAACATAAACTGTACTGATATATCATCATTGTTTCCTAATAAAATACCGGTAAATATAAATGGTTGTGATATTCATATTGTTCCAAATATCTACTCTCCATTTGTTACGAAGCCCGAAGAAACAGTTCTAGTTAATAGTGGTCTGAAAATATTGAACATAATCTTATAAATATGTGCTAAGAGCGTGTCGAAGTTTGGCATGAAATGTTCAAATGGTTCTTTCGACATACCACATAGATTTCTCACAGATAACAACTGTGATCTCATATATGGACAGCTACCAACAAATGCTTCATACTTAGCAGATTTTCTTTACAAATTTGTAAGAATGTTTTAACTCCAGTCTTAGGCACGGAATGGAAGAATTTATTTTTAATATTGAAGCTCAATTTATGGATATTAATATCTCTAAATCTATCATATATTTTTTAGTATAAAATATTAGTGAATTAGTGAATATTGGATTATTGTGAAAAATAAACTTATTTTAGCTTTAATTGAAATTTTTGGGGAACAGAATTTAATTTTAAAAATATATTTATAAATTTTTTGTAAAGTAATGTTATGTATCTTTTCCTTTAGTATTTTTATAAAACATGAGTTTATTATATTAATATGTTCAGAACTTATCTACTCATGTCAAGGCACAATATTTGGAAAACTTAAATTTAATTCATATATGCTGAAGCTGACAGATTTTGATCAAAATTATAAATGCCTTCGTATAATAAATATGAAAACAATGGGGACTTTCGCGTTGGGAGCTTTTCACAAAATTTTAATTGCATATTAATTCTATCTTCAAATAAGTTCGTAAAAAGTTAAAAAATATATAAAATATTTATTAGACTTAAACATTTTTTAGAAAAACTAATTCAGTAAATAGGCTTGTGACGTGTTACCCCTGAAGCCAATCTGACATAGAGCGCATGTCTCGAAATCACTTAAATCAGCAGCCAGTTCAAGCTTGTTTCATACTTCATACTTATTTACTTGTGTTAAATAAGCACTTAATTAAGAAAATATATTAATAAAAACAAGTCCTTGATAATACACGAGCAAAATTCTCAAACAAGCGTGGTTGAAACGAGAGGTTATGTTTGCATTGGCAATATGTTTACATACAAGTTTGAATTTGACGTTACGCGCGGCATTTGTAATGCTATGTTCACATTGGTTACTATATCTATCTCTTTCTAACATCTTGTCTTCTTTGTCTGTCAGGGATAATACGTCACAAACCTATTTGCGATCATTTTTTAGCAAAACTATTAATTTATTTGCAAAATAAAAAATACGGGTCTTTTATTTTTAAATTTAGATTCATTTAAAAAAATTTAAAAAAATTACGGAAGTCTCCATTGATTATATTATTAATAAATCTTTTTGGAAACACTAGCCAAATGCAATCTTATAAAAGTAATAATTTAAGAAATACGAATATATTTTTCACTGATTGGTTTGATTAGTATTTGATGATTTATTACATATTACAAATTAAGCATTTCTGTCACAAACAAATTGTAAATAAATTAAAAATTGCTCCATTTATTTTATAATACACACAATTAATAATTTTTTATTAAAGTATTATCCGGTGTTGTTCTTTCAAACGTTCTATCTATTTACATAACAGCCAATCAAATATTTACCATTAAGTATACTGCACAAGAACTCACTATTATAATACGAAATTCTCAAAACTTTAACACACTCACATATAATCAAAAATGTTGTTTCGGACACAGTTCATCACAAACCTCCCAGTAAATATGATAGGGAGTTTTCCACAATCAGCTGTTTTCTGCATCTCGCCGCTGGGGGGATCAAGGAATCTTTACGCTTTAGCGGGAATGTTCCAGGGCTGAACCGTTGGGGATGCCAAGACCGTCCGTAAGTTGATAAACTACCCAAAGCCAAGGTGGGAGCTATCGTGGCGAGGGCTGAATGGCACAGTGGTCATTGTGTCTCGAACGATGCCGTTGGGATACCGGGCGACCTTCTAATGTACCTAGCCTAACCTCCGTACTGCGAGGCCCTGCGGAGGTGGACCACCCTTTCCCTAGCTACACGTGGGAACCCTATAGATCTTAATGTTGAAAGTTCCGTGTCTGTGTTGTCCCATTTATATTCTCTCCTTCAATCCCCAACAACTCCTTACCCTACCTCGAACCCGTTTCCTGCGGGGGAGAGCACTACCTGCAACCGTCTAAGGCTTCCGAAAGGAGGAACAGGTCGGGAGCCGAGAAATGGCAATTGCGGATGGCTAAGGCCGCAGCAAAGGAGTTTCTGCAGCAGGGACCCTTCGCTGCTCGTGGCCAAGGCCAAACCGATGGTGGAAGGGTTCCTACGGAGGTTAGCCGGAAAAGGCTACCTCCCGTAGGGAAAACACCACCAAGCGCCAAGAAGGCAGTGAACAGGCCTGAAGTCCCAGATTTGAAACCTCGGAACTTTGCGCAGGCTGTCAACTACGACTTGAAGGTGGCAGTGGTTCAAGGGTCGTACCCTGAACACTACCTCTCCGAGGAACAGAGCGCAGCTATTCAATACGCGGACATCGGTGCCCTAGACAAGCTCCTAATTGGAGGCTTTGTCCCACGGTTACATGAATCGTACCTCTCGGAGGGCACCCTAAAGATGACTTTCGTGGATACTGAATCTAGGAGTGGTTGCGAAACCTACTACCGAAACTCGCACCGTGGGAGGGCGCTTTACTCCATTTGATGAAGAGCGGCTTTCCAGAAGCCTACTCGTGCTTCAGTGTGGTTGCCGGGGCCTGTCTAGGAAACGAAAGCTGCACTGACGCGTTTAGGCAAACAGAACGTCGGACTCGAAGTTGATCGGTGGCGGATCTACGACCGGAAGGAGGAGGCTCCAAAGGGGCAACTTCTTATTCTGGCAGTTGATGCTGCTTCCAGTAAGGCTTTAGAGGCCGTCGTTTTTCGCCCCTTCTTTGGGATGACCAGGGCGGTTGTAAAACTGCTCGGAAAACTCGAGAAGGCGAGTAAAGAGCAGCCATCAACCAGTAATGGATGATCACGGATTGCGATTTACTCAGATTAATTTGCAACAATAAGCTGCTGCCTCTGCGGTAATTAGCAGACAGCTGTCAAAGTTGCGCACACACCTACTAATGATTCAAGATCCTTGGACGTGAAAGAGATAAATCAAAGGTATAGATAATAAGCTTACAACAGTCTTCTACTGCACCGAGGAACAATGACCAAGAGCCTGTGTTTTTATTGCTAAGCGCATTAATGCGGCCATGGTGCCCAATTTTTTTTCAGAGACCTAGTTTCTGTCCTGATCTGATACAATGTGGAATATGTGGAACAAAAAGTAGTTGTGTGTTCCGTCTACCTTCCATATGACTCACCAGCTCCACCACTTTTAGAGGAACTGGTAGCATTAATAGAGTACTGTCGAGTCAAGAGGCTAGGTCTTCTCATAGGTTGTGACGCAAACTCGAATTATACATTTTGGGGGAGTACGGACATAAAACCGAGAGGACAGGCCCTACTTGAATTTCTATCAACCACAGATTTAGAAATTCTAAATCGTGGCAATCGACCCACCTATGTCACAACAAGAAGGAGAGAAACCATGAGTATCCCCATTTGCTCTATGAGCGTAACACGTGATTAGTATACTGGCATGTGTCAACAGAGCCGTCTTTATCTGATCACAGACACATCTGTTTCAGATTGCAAGCAGCTGAGCCAGAACCAGGGACATACAGGAACCCGCGAGTTACCGACTGGGATTCTTTTAGAAGATCTAGCGGTCTAAGGTCAAGCGGAGTAGCGTGATGGAATAACCAGCTCACACAACTCCGCAAAAAGACACGTAGTCTTTTCAATAAAGCTATGAGAACTAACTTACCTGCAGATTGGGAATGTTACAGGGAAGCTCAACGCAGGTATAAGACAACTATCAGGGACGCCAAAAGGGACTCTTGGAGAACTTTCTGCTCTGACGTGGAATCCATGCCACGAGCGGCTAGGTTTCAAAAGGTCCTTTAAAAGATCCCAGAGGAAAATTGGACTACGTGCAGCTGCCAAATGGCGACTACACTACTTCCAATGATGATACGTTGAAGATCCTACTTCAAACTCACTTCCCCGGTTCAACCGAAGGCAACACTTCTATCACGAAAGCAGAGACGAAACACAGAGCTTCACGAGAGGACTGGAGGATCGCGTCTGAAGTGGTAAGGTATAATAAAATACGCTGGGCGATTAATAATTTTTTCCTGTATAAATCACCAGGGAAGACAATATCTTTCCAGGTCTACTGCAGAATGGGCTAACAACGATTGTAGAACCTTTATGCAAGATATACAGATTTTGTCTGGCCCACAGATATGTTCCAATGTCTTGGAAGGACGTCAAAGTCGTATTCATACCAAAACTAGGGCGTACTAAGTATGACTAAGCGAAATCCTCATTTCTGTTGAAAACCTTGGAAAGACTGATAGATAGACATTAACGTGACGCACGCATACAGAAACGGCCCTTTATTACTTGGTAACTCGAGTGGAGAAGGTGCTCAAGGATAGAGAACTGGCTCTATGTACGTTCTTAGATATCGAAGGTGCTTTTCATAATACACCTTCAGACTCCATTTATGTAGCAGCTGCGGCTAGAGGTATCGCACCCACACTTGTTGAATGGATACGCTCCATGCTTACTAAATGCAAAGCGACAGCCACCTTGAAATATACTAGAGTTGAAATTGATGTCAATAGAGGTTGCCCACAAGGAGGGGTACTGTCTCCTTATTACGGCTCTCAACGAGCAAGGATACTATACGCAAGGATACGCTGATGACATAGCAATCCTCGTAGCTGGTATTTTCACTAATACCGTTTGCGAGCTCACCCAGGGGGCTCTAAATATTGTAGAGAACTGGTGCGGACAGAACGGACTATCTGTTAACCGAAATAAGACAGAGCTAATTCTGTTCACAAACAAGAGGAATATTGATGGTCCTATTCTCAGTCTCTTCGAACAACCGCTACAACTCTCTCCTCAAGTATTTAGGTGTAATACTAAATTGTAAACTAACATGGAAAGAACATGTAGAAGCTATCACAGAGAAATCGTGCGCCATCTGGTGGTCGTGCAGACATGGGGAAGAAAACCACATATAGCTTACTGGCTGTACTGGGCGTTAGTTAGACTTATAATAACCTACTTGGCTTTGGTTTGGTGGCCCACAACTACTGTTTTATTGATCAGGTGTAGACTAACTCACATCTAAAGAATTGCTTGACTAGGTATCATTGGGGAAATGAGAACTACACCAACGGCATCGATGGAGGCCCTGCTAAATCTTACACCACTTCATCTTGTTGTGGTAATAGAAGCAATGGCTGCTGCCTTGAGAATAAAACACACTAACCAGTGGAAAGCCAAAAACAACACAGAGGGTCAAGACAAGATTCTATCTACTTTGACAGAATCTTTACACATTCTTAATTCTGAAAGAGACTACATGTCTCCTGTGTATATCTTTGAGAAATCCTACACCATATTACCTTTCTCTAGAGAAATATGGAAAAATATTGCCCAAACTTCCTTTCAACCACAGGGATTAGGCTAGTTTACCGACGGGTCTCTAACGGAAAGGAGTGCTGGACTAGGTGTCTTTAGAGAATCGCCCAGGGCTAGGATGTCCTTCCCATTAGGTTCAAACTATTCTGTGTTTCAGGCTGAGATTTTTGCAATTTTAGCCTGCTGTCAAGAAAATATCAGCAGGGCTTATTGATGTAGGCACATATATATCTGCTCGGACAGTCAAGCGGCTCCCAAGGCTCTCGATAACGTCAGAGTAGATTCAAAGCTAGTCTTTGAGTGCAGGGAAACACTGAACGTGCTCGCCAAGCATAACTTTGTAAAACTCGTGTGGGTATCAGGTCACCAGGGCATCATGGGGAACGCAGAAGCTAATTCTCTGGCTCGTGAGGACTCTGACAGGGTACTTGTTGGACCAGAACCAGCATTCGGACTTACCAGAAGCACAACAAAGCGAGGCAATCAGGGATTGGGTGGCACGTGAACACCTCAAATACTGGTCAACTCTGCAGGGCTTAAGACTGTCAAAGTTCTTTATTGCAGGACCATCTCCTGAACGAGCTAAGTAGCTTCTTGTTCTAAATAGGAAAAAACTTAGTAACTGCTTAGGTTTGTTCACAGGACATCTCCTTAGTAAACATCTGAACACAATCGGCGTGGAAAACGACGATTTGTGCAGAAGATGCGGCTTAGTAGCGGAAACGACGGAACATGTGCTCTGTTAATGTGTGGCTCTAACGGCCACCAGAACCAGGCACTTGCAGGCTCTATTTCTAGAATCAGGTGACATCTAGATATCCCTTGCTGTAGGCTCTCAAATTTCATTGAAGCGGCGAGACTTATGTTAGAGCAATCAACAATCAATAACAACAACAACATACCAAACAAAACATACTTCCGGCATTGTTGTTTGCAAAATAACAAAACCCAATAGTCATAAAAAAATTGTTATATATGCAAACCAGCCCTCATCGAGTGCTTTCATTTGATACCAAACAAGTTATACCTCCGACAACTTTCTTAAAAAAAACAAAAACAAAACCAAAAGCTGATCGATATTGCTAATTCATAATGTACTATTAAACTTATCTTCAAAAATTGGTAAATGTAAATTGGAGAAAATAAATACAATTTCGAACATTCAGTTAGCTGACACTTAATATTTTTAACGTCAGATAAGAAATTAATCACTATAACCAAAGTTTTTTGATATCGTAAAATTATTTAACAATAAAATTTGGGTTTTTTTTTATTTATGTATAAGATGTGTTATAATAATAATGAAATTATTGAAATTTTATCTTATTAATTGAACAACAACAATGAAGGCAATGCTTGTTTCATTACAAGATTTATATGCATTTTACTGACGAAGATTATTAACAACACAAAAGCTTGTATTGTAATAAAATTTTCTTATATTACACTGGTATATGTTGTTAGACCTAAGGGCCCGTATTATGAGCTTACTTTTATAATAAAATCGCTATTTTAACGCCCGCTTTTGTTCAATTGAGCCTTAAAATTACGATATTATTGTAAAAGTGATATAGTTCGCTTTTATAATAAAATCGCGAGTTTAACGCTCGTTTTGACATAACATATGTTATAAAAGTGAACGATAAAATCGCAATTTTATTATAAAAGTTAGCTCGTAACACAAGCCAAGGTGTTTGTTTTGTAACAAAATATATTTGCATTTCAATTTCAATGGTGCCAGTAGTCAGTTTACAACTGTTGTAATTACGCATACCGAGCCGTTTTATTATAACTTATAATCTTATTGACACTACTCTTGTTCGGTCAACCGTACGGGCTGATAATAACTAAATTAAATAATAATATGTAATAACCATGATGAAATTAAATAAATTAAATACATACTCACATTCACTGACAAAACCATTTTCGATGCATTGCATACAGTAAACAATAAATTCTTCCGCTTTTCTATGTAGTATTGTGAAATAATTTAAAATTTTCACGTTCCAAATTTAGTTATCTCTAAAATCTATAACTAAAATAATTGATAAATACAAATAAATAGAAAAACGTTGATGTCAACTCATACCTACTTAGTTGCTTGCATTATTTCCACTTAATTATGTTTATGTTCTAAACTTCAAAATTAAAAAACTTTTTGTAATTTACAGTATTTCTTTAATAAACAAGAGACACTATGAAAATCAGTTGTATGTATTTATTGTAACTTATAAATATTGAAACATCACTAACGTGTTTTCTATTTAAAATTTTAAATTTTTGTAACAAATAAATACATTATATATATATATATATATATATATATATATATATATATATATATATATATATATACATGTCCATAATTTAATAGAAATTAATTCTATGTTCTATTTTTTGGCTTACACCGGCGATATATATGTAGCCTTCGGATTTATAATTATTGTAGACATTTTTCCACAGTTCCTTATTATTTGTAGAATTGGTTTTTTTTAATAATAACTTTAATCTCAATTATTTTTTTTTTATAGAATATAATAATAAACATTTTACGACAATGTTTATTATCATGCAAAACACGTGTTTGTAAAATTTTAGGGTATGTTGAGTGCATAGATGCATATTTTTGTCCACTGTTCTTTAAGGAAAGTAAGATCTTGTGCCATTTGCATAAAAAATTCAATATCCCTCAATTAAAAAATTAACCGAAAACAACACGTATATATTCATATTAACTAAAAAATTTCCATCTACAAAGCATTGCGTTCTTATTAATTAGTCGTTTAATTCAGATGTCATATCATTTCACAACTGTAACTGATAATTAAATGATAAAGTAGAAATATTACCAAGTTCTGTATATTTTCTAATATGGACATGACGAAAATAATTTTTATTTAATGCCAATCTATAATGAAAACATTGATATTTAAGTTGTATGTAAAATATGTCACTAATAAAAGACATTAAAGAAAACCTTGTTCAAGAAACCAATGTAAGTTAATTAAATGGGGTTTTTACTACTAAATCATTTGTTATCAAAATCGAACGAATTTTGAGACAATAGTAGTATGCAAAACCAGTTATTACTATTGTAACAGTACGTTACCTACCTCCTCCGCACACATTCATAAATTGGCCAAAGGTCGTCTCGTGGAAGGTTTAACTTACACTACGTTGTGTTTATTTAAATAAGTAACCCTTCATCGTCGTAATACAGAGTAGTTGTTAGCTGTGGCGGAATCTTGACAGGTATTTGCTAAAATAAAAGATTCACTCCAAAAGACAGACGAAATATCTGGCCTTATGCATTTATTGGAATTAAAGAAAAACGTAATATGCTGTGGAAAACTAACTCTCCAGTATTCACCTAAATAACCTGGGGAAACCACAGCCAAAACCTCAGGTAGAGGGAAAATTTGATAATATAACAATTATATAAAAAGATTGCACTCAATTTATTAAGGGTTGTCCCACTAATTTGTTATAAACAGTTATGACGAATTGAGTGACTGCGACTAAACTAATATTGGAAATCAATAACAATTGTAAGAGTGTGCTTGTTGGTTTGCGTGGGTATGATCAGTTGATCTGATATCTTTTGTTTCTGGGGGCACTTGGCATTGTCTGAAGGCTAATATTGAGGTAGACACCTAGCTGAGCTGACGAGTCTAAAGCGTTTGCCACTGAGTGAACTCCCGCCTTCGCGGACACCTGTGTCGTATCCACGGTTGTGTATTGTTTGTAGCTGAGAGTTGTAACTAGTACAAAGTTATGCATATTTACAATTGTTAGTCTAAATCAGATCGGCCATAATTAAAAAAATTATATCATTGTGACAACCTTAATTCTCACTTGGTTATCATAAAATATGCAGTTCACAAAATAGACCAACAATACATATGTCAGTGTTAAATGAGAATCATTTGTGATCCTTCATAGAAAGATACCAAATACATATTTAGCTTGTCTGAGTTAAGTCTGGGGTAATTAGGTTTACAGCGACAGTTATTCAAGTTAGAATAAGATTTAAGCCGATCCTGGTGCATCCATAGATCAAAGTTAGGAAAATAGTTAACCCGATCCTGGTACAACCATAGATCAAAGTCAAGAAAAGAATTAACCCGATCCTGGTACAACCATAAATCAAAGTCAATAGAAGAGTTAACCCGATCCTGGTACAACCATAGATTAAAGTCAAGAAAAGAGTTAACCCGATCCTGGTACAACCGTAGATCAAAGTAAAGAAAAGAGTTAACTCGATCCTGGTACAACCATAGATCAAAATCAAGAAAAGAGTTAACCCGATCCTGGTACAACCACAGATCAAAGTCAAGAAAAGAGTTAACCCGAACCTGGTACAACCATAGATCAAATTAAAGAAAAGTGTTAACTCGATCCTGGTACAACCATAGATCAAAGTCAAGAAAAGAGTTAACCCGATCCTGGTACAACCATAAATCAAAGTTAGGAAAAGGATTGGAGTCAAGAGACCAGGTAGATTTACTTCGGACAAGCCAAACATAAGCGAAATCCTCGAGCCGACTCCCCGAGTACAGATTTTGACTCGGGTTATATACAAAAATATCCCTCATCTGTCCTTCAGAATGAGGGCGTTTAGGGGGTCGCGTCTTTCCTCACCACCACAATCCAGACGCGTGATCATGGAATCTTCTAGAATCTACATATTAACCTTGCAGGTACAGGCTCAGCGTCTTGCAGTCTGTCCCTTTCAAGTGGTTTGACCATCTGGCTTCAGCGCCAGGACGTGTAGTCCATGGGCGAGCGGATGATCTCTTGAGAAATCTTGTACATTTCAAAATATCTAACAAAAATATTATATTTTTTGTTATATAACATATTTATGTAATGTATGCAGTACCCTCTGTAAATATTATATTGTGTCACCTGTCCTAGCGTGACATAGATAAATTTATATTAGTTAAAATCTAATATCTTATTTATTTAGGGCGTATTTTATTACAAAATATTTGAACTGATGTGTTAAAATAACATATCATTTTAGAGACTTTAAGAATGATTCAAATACATAATAATTATTTCACTTTACGTTGTTAAAGTTATTTATATTTAAATGATAACTGAAGGGACATGGTTTTTATCAATATGATATTGAAATCCATATTTCTGTTATTTAAAATACTTGATTGGTACATCCGAACATATTTAACAAAGACATAATTTATATAATAATCTAAGGAAGTATGAATATCGTATAGAAATTTGTGAAATCTACTCCTATGCTCCAAATACGGATAGTGGAATGCATACAATATTTCCGTATACGAGTATGTCAAGTATTTTTTGACCTGGCCTGTGTCCTTTGACCTGCTAAATGTAAACCAATCCAACACCCTTGACTAGTTAAAAATGAAAACAGATGTTCGTAAAATAATTATTCACAAAAATATTTTATCGTAATGAAAATTATTCCTAATATTATTAATAACAAAATTATACATGCTAGCAGTACTGCTTCAAACTCTTCCAAATATTTAATAGTATTAGTCAACAATCAGGTGAGCGAGTACATTAAATATGTCGCAGGGTGAAGACGTATTCTTACGTTGTCTGTTTTATTTAACTTTCTATGTTAATAGTAAGTATAGAGACCTTTGGCGTTGTGGAATGCAGACAGGAATGTGCGCTATATATGACGTCAATGAAAGGAGTGGGGAAGTGTCTAGTAGCTCCATAAAAAACTAGTATTTGTAGATATAAATAGAAGTTTTTGGGGTTAGGAGAGTTTATTCTGTTTGAAAAGAAGTTGTCGAAAACTCCAAGCCCTATTCAGGTAGGATTATTAAAAAATATATCTAAGTGTATGTCAATTGGTAGGCGATGTTGTAACTCCGCTGTTAAGAATTGTCCACGTTAAAAATGACAAATATGTTTTTGGATCTAATGAAATGATTACATATGCTCAACCACATTTTATTCCTGTTTTAAGAATAGAATTTTCAAATATAGAAATAGATATAAGGACTCATGATGGATTCGCAGCGCCATTTCAATTTGGGATTTTAAGCGTGAAATTCCATTTTCGACGAACATAATGAAAACTTGTCCGTATCAAGTATATTATAATTTACAGGCAGGTAGTGGCATAGGGATAGTATATAGAGGAAATCAATTTCAACGTGGTCATGGAATAGGAAGTTTCTTTAGTGGATTGTTTAGAAATATTTTACCATTAATACGGAAAGGTGTAGGAGCAATTGGTAAAGAAGCATTAAACACAGGAATAAATTTTTTGGGTGATTTGAATGAGAATCAATCACCGAAAGAATCATTCAAGAAGCGTATTGGAGAGGCGGGAGTTAATTTAAAACGTAAAGTTGATGACAAAATTAAAAAGATAATGAATGGATCAGGTTATAAAAAGAAGCGATCATCTATGAAACGTATTAATTCTACAACTTCACGCAGTACAGTAAAGAACAAAAAACGTTCGAGACAGACAGATATATTTGATTAAAATGACATTTTTGCACGCTCAATCCTGTGAATGTGTGAAAACTGAATTAGATTTATTTTCCGTACCTCCTACACAAACTAGTATTGAAAGTGGCAAATGGGTATTGTATTGTATGTATATGAGGGTTTAAGCGTGTTGTCGCTTTTTGTCAGCGCGACCTAGAAGATCTATTGTGACATAGCCCTTACTTAGTTTTCCGGAAGTAGATCCAGATTTTTGATGAAGCCGATTATGGCTCCAGGAATCAAGTTCTTGATCTCCTCTGCCGTAAGATACCTCTTACCTAGTTGATTGAGTCTCTGCACAGTTACGGCTGGGCATTCACACAGTATGTGTTCCGACGATTCTTCGTCCTCTTCACAGAGTCGACAGGTTTCATTTTCAGCTATACCAATTTTGTGCAAATGGTACTTTAAAGGACAGTGGCCAGTGAGAATTCCTGTCATTATATTAGGATCCTTTTTGCTGAGAGCTAGTAACTCTTTGGCGTTTGTCGAAGCTGGGGAAATGAATTTCCGAGCTTGATTGAGGCCTGGAATATTTTTCCAATATGAGGAAATTTCAGATTCCTCCCAGTTTTTCACCACCTTCGTATAGTGGCTTTGTGGAAGACCACATGAAGGTTCTGGCCCGTGGTATGAAAGTTTTGCCCCTTTTTTTGCAAGGTCATCAGCTTTCTCGTTTTCTAGGATTCCCTCGTGCCCTGGTACCCACCGTAGGGTGACTTGGTTTGCTTCGGATAGCAATTGGAGGGTCTCCTTGCAGTTCCAGACTAGCTTTGATTTACATGTGAAGGCATTCAATGCCTTTAAAGCTGCCTGGCTGTCTGACATTATATTTATTGATGCTCCTTTTACACCTTTATCTAGGTTTATGTGAGCACAGAGATTTATTGCATAAATCTCAGCCTGAAAAATTGTGAAGCAGGTGCCTATGGATTCCTTAATTCGGCAATCTGGGCCAAGTACACCTACTCCAGTTCCTCCTGTATCTAATTTTGAACCATCAGTGAACCAGGACAAAGAATCCCTTACAAGAGGTCTTTCCGTTGCCCATTCAAGACGATTAGCAATAACAACCTTATACTTCTGGTCAAAATTGTATTTTGTTGTCATCTTATCACAGATAGACAAGCCCAGTTTATCTGATTGTACTTCCCTTAGAATTTCCAAGTGGCCTACGAAATCTCCGGGCATAAAGTGTTTCGTTCTGCAGAGAGTCAGTGCCTGTTGCATCGCCTCTTTTTTCACCTAAA
This sequence comes from Stenolophus ochropezus, assembly GCA_035578165.1. Taxonomy (NCBI): domain Eukaryota; kingdom Metazoa; phylum Arthropoda; class Insecta; order Coleoptera; family Carabidae; genus Stenolophus; species Stenolophus ochropezus. The sequence continues at coordinate 778,921 of JAQOWZ010000041.1, forward strand.
TGTGTAGAGGTGTTAGCCCCAGAATCACTTCCATTGCTGCAGTCGGACAGGTACTCATAGCACCTGTAATACTGAGGCAGGCCATGCGTTGTAGTTTCCGCCGTGATGCCTGTCCTGTGATTTGTTTCACTTTTGGCCACCATACAAGTGACGCGTAGGTGAACATGGGTCTTACAACACTAGTATATGCCCAATGGGTCATTTTTGGCTGTAGTCCCCAGTTTTTACCTAGAAGCCGACGGCATGTGTTTAACGCCACTGCTGATTTCTTTGTAATCTTGTTGATATGTGAGTTCCACGTGAGTTTTTGGTCTAGAATGATTCCTAGATACTTAACCTCTGTAGAAAACTCAATTCTAGTACCCTTCAAGTATGGAGCTTGAAGATTTAGCTTCCTTCTCTTTGTGAAGGGGACGATTGTAGTTTTGGTAGGGTTTACACTAAGTTCATGTTCCAGGCACTATATTTAGAGTTTTTTGTATACGGTACGAGATAGTGGTGTCACTACGTCCTCTGACCATAATTGCAACGTCATCTGCATATCCGTTTGCAAAATAGCCAGCTTTATTGAGCCTATTCAGGAGGTCATCAATGACAATACACCAGAGTAGAAGTGATAAAACCCCACCTTGTGGGCATCCTCTGTTGGTTTGTATCATTACTTATTCTCCTCCAATCAAGGCTGTAATCGTTCGACTTCGACAGCATGGCTTTTATCCATTCCACTACAGCTGGGTCGAAACCTTTTGACCTAGCAGCTCTTTGAATGGACTTATAGGAGGTGTTATCAAAGACACCCTCAATATCTATAAATATTCCCAGAGCTATTTCTTTTGCCATGAATGTTTTCTCTATTTTATTGCCAAGGCTGTGGAGAGCCGTAGTTGTCGATTTTGCTTCCTGGTAAGCAAATTGATTTACGTTTAGAGGTAAAGCAGTTTTCACTTCATTCCTAAGGTATTGATCTAAGACCTTTTCCGTACCTTTCAGTATAAATGATGATAAACTAATGGGTCTGTATGACTTAGGCTGGACGCTTGGACGTCCTCCGCCTTTAGGTATAAAGACTACAGTAGTTTTCCTCCACAATGTAGGAATATATCCTAACTTTAGGCTTCCCTTGTATATTTCGCAGAGTATTTGCAGTATATCCTTTATGCATTTCTGCAAAAGTGCCGGAAAAATGCCATCTCCACCAGGTGTCTTGTAGGGTTTGAAAGTATTTATCGCCCATTCAACTCTGTTTTCTGTAAAAACATTAGTAGTGTTAAGACTGTTAATTAAGCTTAACTTAGTTGTAGCTCCGGAGGAATTGTCCTCCTCTTCAACTGGCCACGACGATCCTGGGAAGTGTGTGCTTAAAAGAAGCTCCAATGTTTCCCTTGAATCTGTCGTAAAGTCCCCGTCTGGTTTCTTCAGTAGGCCTATTTCATTCGTATGATCTTTTGATAGGACTTTCTGAAGGCGAGCTACCGTGGGCGTTTCTGATAAGCCCTCACAAAAGCTACGCCATGCTTTCCTTTTAGATCTGCGAATTTCTTTATTATATGAGGTTAGGGCACTTCTATATTGCTCCCAGCTCTCATCGCTGCCACTGGTTTTGGTTTTATTGTATAACCTTCTAACTGTGACTCTTTGTTTACTTAGCTCCTCGGTTCACCAAAGTACTTTCCTAGTACTTTGTCGAAGCTTTACTGTACAGCTGTTTTCATATGCTGTGGGTAGCGCATTATGAAAGTCAATAGAGGCTGTTTCCAGTTCCTCAATTGCGTTTATATTAATTTTCGTAAGTTCTTCCACTTTACACTTTAAGTGGCCTTCGTACAAGACCCAGTCTGTTAGATTCGGAATACGAATTTGAGTTTTAGGTTCTTTATTAGCCTTTATCTCGAACCTTAAATATCTATGATCCGATATTGAGGCTTCATTTGAGACATGCCAATTATATATTTCAGAGCTAATTTGAGGAGTGGCTAACGTAATGTCCAATACCTCTCGCCTGTTTTTAGTTATAAAAGTGGGTTCTTTACCCCTATTTATTATATCTATGTTAGTACTAGAAAAAAATTCGAAAAGGTACTCACCCCTTGTATTTATGTCCGTACTTCCCCAAACTGTATGGTGTGCGTTTGCATCACATCCTAGGATGAGGTTTCTGTTTCTATGTTTGCAGTTGTTGTTGTTGTTGTTGTCGTAATCGGGGGGCCTCTGAGAAGCCGCATGCACTTAGGCCTGAAGGCCTATTGTGCTACCCGAGTGTACACAGAGTCCTAACAGTTTGCAGTAGGAGATCAGGTACCTTACCAGCGGAGGTGGGGCTTCCATCGTGTCTCCCGGGAAATACGCCGATGCAATGATTACCTCTTGCGTACCTCCTGATATAGGCAGTGTAACTTCTACAGCTACCAAATCCCTAGATATAAATTTATTTAATGTTACGAATTTAATCGATGTGTTAATGAGCAATGCTGCTATTGGAATGACATCTGGTTCGTTACAGTAGGTTAACTTACCTACTGGTGTAGTAAGTTTCCTTACTACGCCTCCATACACATAAGGCTCTTGAACTAGCACTATATCGGTGTTAGTGGTGGTGAATGTTTTGTTCAACAATTCAGAGGCAGTTTTGCAGTGTTGAAGATTCACTTGCAGCATCTTTATATTACTGCTGGACATCACGTTTTGTTCAGAGCCACGTCGCATCTAGGAACTTGTTTCCCTTTGTGCGTGATTCCGACGGCCCGTGGTGTCTTGGAGTGTATAGGTGTGGGATTGGGTAGAGGCTTTAAAACAGCCTCTTTGTTTGACAGTGACATTGACACTTGACAGTGACATGACACATAAACGTTGACACTCAAGACACCCATGAATATATTTACAAGTCAAGATACCCATGAAGAAAATATATATAAAAAAATAAAATATATGTATGTCAACAAAATAATTATAATCAAGTTAAAAATATAAAATATAATACAAACTGCGTACGACTTTCATTAGGTTTTGGGCCCAGGTCACAAAGGAATAAAGTAGATTAATATTGTATAATAATATTACAATTTTCGCCAGAATGTCAAAAACATACAGTATTGAGCTCCTGAATAGGAATAACTACGAAACTTGGAAAGTACAGGCTCAAGCCGTATTAATCAAAAATGGGCTCTGGGACTACGTTAATGGAAAGAGAATTAAACCTGAAGAAGACGGTAATGCTATAGAAAAATATGAAGAAAAAGACTTGCTTGCACGATCGGATCTACTACTAATTATTTCACCATCAGAACTGAAACAAGTTAAAAAATGTACTACGTCAAAAGAAGTCTGGGACACTTTAGAAAATATATACCAAAGCAAAGGTCCGGCTAGGAAAGCATCCTTGTTAAAACAAATAATTCTGTGTAAAATGCAGGAAACAGACGACGTTAGGCAACATTTAAATAATTTCTTAGATATTGTGGATAAATTGGCCGAAATGGATTTAATAATAAATGAAGAATTATTAAGCATTATTATGCTTTATAGTTTACCATCCTCATTCGAAAATTTTAGAGTCGCGATTAAAACCAGAGACAATTTACCATCCCCAGAAGATCTAAAAGTTAAAATGATTGAAGAAAACGACGCAAGAAAAAATAGTATCAACGATCAAGAAGCATTTTACGGTAAAAATAAAAATAACTTTACAGGAAACAAAAATTGGAATCGTGGATTTAAGAAAAGAAGCAATTTTCAATATAGAAATAATAATTACTCAAATGAGGACTGTCAAATCTGTCACAAAAAAGGACATAAAACTATTGATTGCAGAAGAAGGCAATATAAAAACAAAAATTATAATATTGAACCAGTTTGCCTGTCACTAGGAAATAATACAACTTCTAATGAAACTAAATGGTGTTTAGATAGTGGCTGTACTTCCCATATGACATATAATAAGAACCTTTTTCAAAATTTAACCAATGAACCAAGTTTTTTGAAATTAGCTTCAGATAGTCATACTGCGAAAGTTAAAGGAACTGGAAAAGTCACAATTAAAGTAGATGGAGATAAAATTAATTTATGGAATTCGCTATATGTTCCAAGTTTATCAACTAATTTACTAACCGTTGCAAAAATAACTGAAAGAGGAAACACTGTCCTATTCAAAAGGAATACTGCCACAGTAAAAGATCAACAAGGAAGAATAACTTTAAAAGCAACTAAATCAAATGGACTATATTATATAAACTCCAAATATGAAAATGGTACAAAAAATAATAAGTCAGAAAATGCTAACGTAGTAAAAGAACACAATATAATGGACTGGCACAAAAAATTAGCACACCTAAACGAAAATGATTTAAAAGAAGCATTAAGGAATAATTCAGTAAGAGGACTAAATTTCAATCCTAAAGAAACATTAGGTGATTGCGAAACATGCATTATGGGAAAATTTGCACGAATACCTTTTCCCAAAGAACAAAAAAACAGAACAAGAGAACCACTGGAAATTATTCATTCAGATGTTTGTGGACCATTTAAAACTCTTTCTCCAGGGGGAGCAAAATTTTTTGTCACTTTCATCGATGAGTACACCAGATATTGTAAAGTATATTTTCTAAAACACAAGTATGAAGTTCTCGATAAATTCAAAGAATATATGAATGAAGTAACAAATTTTACTGGAAAAACAATAAAGTTTTTACAAACCGACAATGGCGGAGAAAACTGTAATCAAGAATTTGAAAAATATTTAAAAAGAAATGGAATCCAGAGAAGATTATCAGCACCTTATACACCGCAACAAAATGGTCTTGCTGAAAGAAAAAAATAGAAGCTTAGTTGAAAAAGCAAGATGTTTTTTATTAGAAGCTAACTTACATGAAAGATAGAATAGAAGTCCAGCAAAAGGAATAAACAATAAAACACCATTTGAAATATGGGTTGGTCATATACCTTCACTAAATCATCTCCATATTTTTGGTAAGAAAACATTCATATTGAACAAAAACAGAAAAGGAGGTAAATTCTGTTCAAAAACTAAAACAGGAATATTCATGGGATATTCTGAAATAGTAAAAGGATTTAGAATTTGGATCCCAAAAGAAAATAAAATAGAAGTGAGCAGAGATATAAAAGTTACAAATGAAATGTATCACGAAAATAAAAGAAGTCAAGATAATAAAACAAAAAATATTATAAGAATTGAAGAATTTGAAGAAAATAATAATGAATACAGCAACAGGAATATTAATGAAGATAGAGAAGAAATAAACGAAAACATTAATGAAGATATAGAAGATATAAACGAAAACATTAATGAAGATATAGAAGAAATAAACGACAACATTCATGAAGATATAGAAGAAAAAAATGACATTGATCAAAATATGGAAGAAAGAAACGAAAATACAGAAGAATCAGTAAAAAATGGAAATGAAAAAAGATTCCAAAGAGAAAAAAGACTTCCGCCATGGACACAAGACTACGAATTGTATTTTTGTGAAGAAGACAGTGAAGCAAATAATGAATCTAAAGAAGAATGGGATGATGCTATAAAAGATGAAATAAAAGCACATTTAATAAATGATACTTGGGAAATAGTCAAGAAAGAAAACGTATCAAATACAGTAAGCTGTAAACTGATTTTGAAGAAAAAATTGAAAGCAGATGGAACATTAGAAAGAAAGAAAGCCCGATTAGTAGCTAGAGGTTTTTCCCAAAGACCGGGCATTGATTACCAAGAAACTTTTGCACCGGTAGCAAAATTAAGTACAATAAGGGCATTAATAGCAACGGCAGTTGAACAAAATTTAAATTTAGGTCAACTAGATGTATGCACAGCATTTTTAAATGGTGAAATCGAAGAAGATATTTATATGGAAAAACCAAAGTTAATAGAAAAATATTTAAATGATATAATTATTGAAGAAAGTGGAAAAGAAGACCTTTCATTATTTAACAAAGCTAAGAAGATGCTAAAAGATTTAAGAAATTCCAAAGACACTAAAATATGCAAATTAAAGAAAGCTTTATATGGGTTGAAACAAGCAGGAAGACAGTGGTATAAAAAACTGGATAATAAACTACAAGAATTAAGTTTCCAAGCGTCAACTGCAGATCCATGCAAAGAAAATATATAGATAATCTCTTAAAAAAATTCAATATGACTGAATGCAAATCAGCAAATACTCCCATGGAAACAAATTTAAAATTAGAAAAAGAAAATAATCCAGAAGAAATGAAAAATCTCCCAGATCAAAATTTAATCGGATCACTAATGTATTTAGCGGTAGCAACAAGACCAGACATTATGTTTGCAGTAAGTTATTTAAGCCGATATAATACTTGCTACAACGAAGAACACTGGAAATGTGCGAAAAGAATATTGCGATATTTAAAAGGTACAAAACATATTTCACGAAATTTCGTAAAATCAGAAAAGCTAATAGAAGGATACGCCGATGCTGACTGGGCTGCTTGCAAAATAGATCGCAGATCATATACCGGATATTGTTTTAAATATGGCAGTGGACTAATTAGTTGGGAAACAAGAAAACAAAGAACTGTTGCGCTTTCCACAGCGGAAGCAGAATATATGGCACTAACCGAAGCGGCAAAAGAAGCTTTACACCTTCAAAAATTGTTTACGGATTTAGGAATAACACAGAAAACAATAACACTATACAACGATAATCAAGCTGCTCAAAATTTAACCAAGAATCCCATCATTAGTTCAAAATCGAAACACATCAATATAAAAGAACACTTTATTCGAGACACTATCAAAAATGGTAATATAAATGTAATATATAAAAGAATAGAAGAAATGGATGCTGACATTTTCACCAAATCTTTATGCGGCTCAAAACAAGACAAACTAAGAAGAAATATTGGACTCTATTAAATATAGATAATGGTCTTTCGTGAGGGGGAGTGTTAGACAGTGACATTGACACTTGACAGTGACATGACACATAAACGTTGACACTCAAGACACCCTTGAATATATGTACAAGTCAAGATACCCATGAAGAAACTATATATAAAAAAATAAAATATATGTATGTCAACAAAATAATTATAATCAAGTTAAAAATATAAAATATAATACAAACTGCGTACGACTTTCATTACTCTTTACCTTTATCAACTTTTAATCTGGTATTTCCAGTGTTAATATTGGTGGCATTATTCTCTGCCTCCTTTTTTATGTTAAGCTTACCTGTAGCAGTGCTGGTAGTGGCTTTTTTGGCAGTGACGTCGGTAGGTTTTTTGTTGGGTTTTTTACCCTTTAGCCTAATCGTTGTCTGGCCAAATTTGTAGCTGATTTTGAAATTAGCTTTTTTAAGGGTGCTTAAGGACGTCGAGTCTATGGACAGTGTAAGAAGCACTGCCGAGCCCTCATCTGTCCTCTTTAAAACCTTCCACTGCTGCGTATCCAGGCCCTCGTTTTGGACCTCTATCAGATTCAATATCTGATCTGTTGGATTGTTTTTGCTGTTAGGGAAATATGCATTTACATTGCAGGACTTCGGCAAATCTTTTTACTCTACAGCTTTTAGATGGGCTCCTCCCCAAGGCTTTAAGCTGTCGACTTTGCCTATTAGCCACTCGGCGGTGGCTTTGTCGGCGCAGTTGACGCTCAGCCATCCGGACTTAAAGGTTGTCCCAAGAAACTTAGGCTTCACAGAGCCTTTAGCCTCTTTAATAATTAAATCCAGGATTGCATCCTGAATTTTCGTCAGCTGTCCTGTTTCTAAAATATTCTCCGGATAATTATAGTGCAGGATGCCGACAGCTCACAGACGGCGTAGCCTTATCAGGTGGTGGCAGAGCACCACTGCTGGGTTGGCTTTTAGCATCTGTTTTTTGCCTTTTAACAGACATTTCGGGCGTTGATTCCTCGGACCGGGTCCGTTTTGGACCCTTATCCTTCATGGATTGAAGGGCTTTGACACGTGCTTCGTCAGCACTAAGCCCACTTTTAATGAGCCACTTAAAGCGTTTTCTAGCGGCACCGCTCAGTTTGCTTCTCTGCTCACTTAGTTGGAGATTTCCGATAGTCTCCTCAAGTTAATATAGAAAGTCTCATTCTTCGCTCGTCCTGCAAACTTCTACGCTCACCATATAAAATATCAATTTTTTCTCTTAATAACACAATATGCTATTATTTACTATTTCGAGGCAATGTTTCTCTATTAGCTAATTGCTATTGTAAAAATTACAATCTATCCTATACTGACAAAATTAGACTCTTATCCTACATCCAAGTCACCAGTCTATGAAATAAACTCGATGAAATTTTAAAATACATTTTAGCGGTCAACAACACGTACTATAAATAAAACTAATATTTGGACTTCTATTATCTTAATTGCTACACACAAATACACTATAACACAACGTTTCAGTAACTCACGATCTGTTACCGAAACGTTATGTTATAGTGTATATGTGTGTAGCAATAAAAATATTGGAAGTCAAAATATTAGTTTTATTTGGAAACGAGTCTTATCTTATAAATTCAAAGACAAACGTACTATAAAGTTGTCTGGGACAACGGAATCAGGGTCACGTGTAATAAAATTTGGCTCCAAGGTACTGTGATAAAGTGCTCGTCACAAGGACACTTACCTGCCTCCCTCAGCGCTCCAAGCAGTCACGAGCACCTGATTCCACGAAGTCCGAACCGCACATCAAGTTAAAGCGAACCCGCCGTCCGGACCAGAAGCCGCCGACCGCTACAAAAACCGTCAGTAGGCTGTACGACAACTCCAGCAGTCTCTCGAATTGCCAAAGAGTCGCCGAAAAATACTTTGGCAGAAGCACATGGCACGCGGTAGAATTTTCAAACCACGTGGGATCAAATTTTCACAAAGTTTCACCTACAACCACAGAGCTGAAGAAAACCATAATAAAGACTTGGTAACACTTACCGATTCTCACTTCCTAGTTTTTCTTGTTTTTTTACAGTTTTTCATATTTTCACAAAACCACTTGTCAGCTGAGCCACCGACTGCGCATGGCCGCATTATCGCCAACCTCAGAAACAACAATTCCTAAGACCGAAATCCCGTCTACATTTTACAAAAATATG
>JAQOWZ010000041.1:1397999-1619496 GCA_035578165.1 Stenolophus ochropezus
AAATATGACTTTATTTTTGTATAAAATCATATAAATATTTGCTTTCGCGCCCGAATTTTATAATTCTTTATCATATTTTAGCTAAAAGAAAACATTGCAACAAGAAAATTGCTATTTCAAGTGTGGTAGGTATTCTAGAATCTAGCCCATGTAGGTTACAACATACAACGTATTCATTAAAATGACACTCGAAAATTGAATGTTTATTGTCTGATTGGTACCACGTTCTGGTCACTTTTGCAAGTCCAATGCTTAAAACCATCCATAGTATAGATCCTTAAAGATGACTATGAATGTTTTAACAAAAATATACATTCCAAGAATAGGTAAAATCTGACTTTCATTTTGTAAAAAATCATATAAATATTTGCTTCCGTGCCCGAATTTTATAATTCTTCATTATATTTTAGCTAAAAGAAAACATTGCAACAAGAAAGTTCCTATTTCAAGAGTGGTAGGTATTCTAGAATGCAACCTATGTAGATTACAATATACAACGTTTTCATCAAGAATAGGTAAAATCTAACTTTATTTTGTAAAAAAACCTTATAAATATTTGCTTCCGCGCCCGAATTTTACAATTCTTTATCATATATTAGCTAAAAGAAAACATTGCAACAAGTAAATTGCTGTTTCAAGTATGGTAGGTATTGTAGAATCCAGCCCATGTAGCTTACAATATACAACGTTTTCATTAAAATGACACCCGAAAATTGAATTTTTATTGTCTGATTGGTACCAGGCTTTTGTCACTTTTGCATGTTCAATGCTAAAATTACCCATAGTATTGAATCTAAAGCATGATTATGAATGTTTTAACAAAAATATCCATTTTAAAAATAGGTAAAATCTGACTTTATTTTTGTAAAAAAATAAATATATATATTTGCTTCCGCGTCAGAATTTTATCAATCTATATCATATTTTAGCTAAAAGAAAACATTGCAACACGAAAATTGCTATTTCAAGTGTGGTAGGTATTATAGAATCCAGCCCATGTAGCTTACAATATACAACGTATTCATTAAAATGACACCTGTAAATTGAATGTTTATTGTCTGATTAGTATAACGTTTTGGGCACTATTGCATGTCCAATGCTTTAAACCATTTATAGATCCTAAAGCATGAATATGAATGTTATAACAAAAATATCGATCTCAAGAATAGGTAAATAAAAATTTATTTTTTAAAAAATAATATAAATGTATGCTTTCGCACCCGAATTTTATAATTCTTTATTATATTTTAGCTAAAAGAAAACATTGCAGCAAGAAAATTGCTATTTCAAGTGTGGTAGGTATTCTAGAATCCAGCCCATGTAGCTTACAATATACAACGTATTCATCAAGAATAGGTAAAATCTGACATTATTTTTGTAAAAAATCATATAAATATTTGCTTCCGCGCCCGAATTTTATAATTCTTCATCATATTTTAGCTAAAAGAATACATTGCAACAAGAAAATTGCTATTTCAAGTGTGGTAGTTATTCTAGAATCCAGCCCATGTAGCTTACAATATACAACGTATTCATTTAAATAACACCCGAAAATTGAATGTTTATTATCTGATTGGTACCACGTTTTGGTCACTTTTGCATGTCCAATGCTTAAAACCATCCATAGTATAGATCCTTAAGGATGACTATGAATGTTTTTACAAAAATATCCATTTCAAGAATAGGTAAAATCTGACTTTATTTTTGTAAAAAATAATATAATTATTTGCTTGCGCGCCTGAATTTTATAATTCCTTATCATATATTAGCTAAAAGAAAACATTGCAACAAGAAAACTGCTATTTCAAGTGTGGTAGGTATTCTAGAATACAGCCCATGTAGCTTACAATATACAACGTATTCATTAAAATGACACCCGAAAATTAAATGTTTATTATCTGATTGGTACCACGCTTGGGTCACTTTTGCATGTCTAATGCTTAAAACCATCCATAGTATAGATCCTAAAGCATGAATATGAATATTTTAACAAAAATATCCATTTCAAGAATAGGTAAAATCTGACTTTATTTTTGTAAAAAATCATATAAATATTTGCTTTCGCGCCCGAATTTTATAAATTTTCATTATATTTTAGTTAAAAGAAAACATTGCAACAAAAAAATTGCTATTTCAAGTGTTGTAGGTATTCTAGAATCCAGCACATGTAGCTTACAATATACAACGTATTCATTAAAATGACACTCAAAGACTGAATGTTTATTATCTGATTGGTACCACGTTTTGATGTTTTCTATTAGCTAAAATATGATCAAGAATTATAAAATTCGGGCGCGGAAGCAAATATTTATATGATTTTTTACAAAAATAAAGTCAGATTTTACATATTCTTGAAATGGATATTTTTGTTAAAACATTCATATTCAGCATTAGACATACAAAAGTGACCAATACATGGTACCAATCAGATAATAAACATTAAATTTTCGGGTGCCATTTTAATGAATACGTTGTATATTGTAAGTTACAAGGGCTGGATTCTAGAATAACTACCACACTTGAAATAGCAATTTTCTTGTAGCAATGTTTTCTTTTAGAAAAAATATGATAAAGAATTATAAGATTTGGGCGCGGAAGCAATTACTGATATGATTTTTTACAAAATTAAAGTCAGATTTTACCTATTCTTGAAATGGATATTTTTGTTAAAACATTCATATTCAAGCTTTAGGATCTATACTATGGATGGTTTTAAGCATTGGACATGCAAAAGTGACCAAAACGTGGTACCAAATAGATAATAAACATTTAATTTTCGGGTGTCATTTTAATAAATACGTTGTATATTATAAGCTACATGGGCTGGATCCCAGAATACCTACCACTTTTGAAATAGCAATTTTTTGTTGCAATGTTTTCTCTTAGCTAAAATATGATGAAAAATTATAAAATTCGGGCGTGGAAGCAAATATTTATATGATTTTTTACAAATATAAAGTCAGATTTTACCTATTCTTGAAATGGATATTTTTGTTAAAACATTCATATTCATGCTTTAGCATCTATACTATGGATAATTTTAGCATTGGATATGCAAAAGTGACCAAAACGTGGTACCAATCAGATAATAAACATTCAATTTTTGAGTGTCATTTTAATGAATAGGTTGTATATTGTAAGTTACATGGGCTGGATTCTAGAATACCTACCACACTTGAAATAGCAATGTTCTTGTTACAATGTTTTCTTTTAGCTAAAATATGATGAAGAATTATTAGATTCGGGCACCGAAGCAAATATTTATATGATTTTTTAGAAAGATAAAGTCAGATTTTACCTATTCTTGGATTGGTTATTTTTGTTAAAACATTCTTATTCATGCTTTAGGATCTATACTATGGATGGTTTTAAGCATTGGACATGCGGAAGTGATCAAAACGTGGTACTAAATAGATAATATACATTCAATTTTAGGGTGTCATTTTAATAAATACGTTGTATATTATAAGCTACATAGGTTTGATTCTAGAATACCTACCACACTTGAAATAGCAATTTTCTTGTTGCAATGTTTTCTTTTTGCTAAAATATGATAAAGAATTATAAAATTCGGGCGCCGAAGCAAATATTTATATGATTTTTTACAAAAATTAAGTATATAAAGTATATCGCTAGTTTAAAGCATTGGACACGCAAAAGTGACCAAAACGTGGTACCAATCAGAATATAAACATTCATTTTCGGGTGTTATTTTAATAAATACGTTGTATATTGATAGCTACATGGGCAGAAATCTAGAATACCTACCACACTTGAAACAGCAATTTTCTTGTTGCTATATTTTCTTTTAGCCAAAATATAGTAAAAAATAATAAAATTCGGGCGTGGAAGCAAATATTTATATGATTTTTTACAAAAATAATGTCAGATTTTACCTATTCTTGATGAATACGTTGTATATTGTAAGCTACATGGGCTGGATTCTAGAATACCTACCACACTTGAAATAGCAAATTTCTTATTGCAATGTTTTCTTTTAGCTATAATATGATAAAGAAATATAAAATGTAGGCGCAGAAGCATATACTTATATGATTTTTGACAAAAATAAAATCAGATTTTACCTATTCTTGAAATGGATATTTTTGTTAGAACAATCATATTCATGCTTTAGTATCTATACCATGGATGGTTTTAAGCATTGGACACGTAAAAGTGACCAAAACGTGGTACCAATCAGTATATAAACATTCAATTTTAGGGTGTCATTTTAATAAATACGTTGTATATTGTGAGCTACTTGGGCTGGATTCTACAATACCTACCACACTTGAAAAAGCAATTTTCTTGTTGCAATGTTTTCTTTTAGCTAAAATATGATAAAGAATTATAAAATTCGGGCGCGGAAGTATATATTTATATGATTTTTTACAAAAATTAAGTCAGATTTTACCTATTCTTGTCATGGATATTTTTAATAAAACATTCATATTCATGCTTTAGGATCTATACTATGGATGGTTTTAAGCATTGGACACGAAAAAGTGATTAAAACGTGGTACCAATCAGACAATAAACATTCAATTTTCGGGTGTCATTTTAATGAATACGTTGTATATTGTAAGCTACTTGGGCTGGGGTCTAGAATACCTACCACACTTGAAATAGCAATTTTCTTGTTGCAATGTTTTCTTTTAGCTAAAATATGATGAAGAATTATAAAATTCGGGCGTGGAAGCAAATATTTATATAATTTAAAATAAAGTCAGATTTTACCTATTCTTGATGAATACGTTGTATATTGTAAACTACATGGGCTGGTTTCTAGAATACCTACCACACTTGAAATAGCTATTTTCTTGTTGCAATGTTTTCTTTTAGCTAAAATATAATGAAGAATTATAAAGCTCGGGCGCGGAAGCAAATATTTATATGATTTAAAATAAAGTCAGATTTTACCTATTCTTGATGAATACGTTGTATATTGTAAGCTACATGGGCTGGTTTCTAGAATACCTACCACACTTGAAATAGCAATTTTCTTGTTGCAATGTTTTCCTTTAGCTGAAATATGATGAGGAATTATAAAATTCAGGCGCGGAAGCAATTATTTATATGATTTTTTACAAAAATAAAGTCAGATTTTACCTATTCTTGATGAATACGTTGTATATTGTAAACTATATGAGCTGGATTCTAGAAAACCTACTATAATTGAAATAGCAATTTCCTTGTTGCAATGTTTTCCTTTAGCTGAAATATGATGAAGAATTATAAAATTAGGGTGCGGAAGCAAATATTTATATGATCTTTACAAAAATAAAGTCAGATTTTACCTATTCTTGAAATCGATATTTTTGTTAATACATTCATATTCATGCTTGAGGTTCTATATTATAGATAACTTTAGCATTGGACATGCAAAAGTGACCAAAACATGGTACCAATCGGATAATAAACATTAAATTTTCGGGTGTTATTTTATTGAATACGTTGCATAATATAAGCTACATGGGCAGGAATCTAGAATACCTACCACACTTGAAATAGCAATTTTCTTGTTGCAATGTTTTCTTTTAGCTAAAATATGATAAAGAATTTATTAAATTCGAGGGCAGAAGCAAATATTAATATGATTTTTTACAAAAATAAAGTTAGATTTTACCTGTTCTTGAAATGGATATTTTTGTTAAAACATTCTTATACATGCTTGAGGATCTATACTATGGATAATTTTAGCATTGGACATGCAAAAGTGACCAAAACGTGGTAACAGTCAGATAATAAACATTCAATTTTCGGGTGTCATTTTAATGAATGCGTTGTATATTGTAAGCTACATGGGCTGGATTTTAGTATACCTACCACACTTGAAATAGCTATTTTCTTGTTGCAATGTTTTGTTTTAGCTAAAATATGATGAAGAATTATAAAACTCGGACGCGGAAGCAAATATTTATATGATGTTTCACAAAAATAAAGTCAGATTTTACCTATTCTTGATGAATACGTTGTATATAATAAGCTACATGGGCTGGATTCTAGAATACCCACCACACTTAAAATAGCAATTTTCTTTTTGCAATGTTATCTTTTAGCTAATATATGATTAAAAATTTAAAAATTCGGGCGCGGAAGCAAATATTTATATGATTTTTTACAAAAATTAAGTCAGATTTTACCTATTCTTGATGAATACGTTGTATATTGTAAACTACATGGGCTGGATTTTAGAATACCTACCACACTTGAAATAGCAACTTTCTTGTTGCAATGTTTTCTTTTAGCTGAAATACGATGAAGAATTATAAAATTCGTGCGCGGAAGCAAATATTTATATGATTTTTCACAAAATTAAAGTGAGATTTTACCTACCCTTGAAACGGATATTTTTGTTAAAGCATTCATATTCATGCTTTCGGATCTATACTACGGATAAGTTTAGCATTGGACATGCAAAAGTGACCAAAACATGGTAACAATCAGATAATAAACAATCAATTTCCGGGTGATATTTTAATGAATACGTTGTATATTGTAAGCTACATGGGCTGGATTCTAGAATACCTACCACACTTGAAATACCAATTTTCTTGTTGCAATGTATTCTTTTAGCTAAAATATGATAAAGAATTTTAAAATTCGGACGCGGAAGCAAATATTTATATGATTTTAACAAAAAAAAAGTAAGAGTTTACCTATTCTTGAAATGGATATTTTTGTTAACACATTTTTATTCATGCTTTAGGATCTACACTATGGATAATTTTAGCATTAGACATGCAAAAGTGACCTAAACCTAGAACCACTCCGATAATAAACATTCAATTTTCGGGTGTCATTTTTATGAATATGTTGTATATTGTAAGCTACATGGTCTCTATTTTAGAATACCTACCACACTTGAAATAGCAATTATCTTGTTGCAATGTTTTCTTTTAGCTAAAATGTAATAAAGAATTATAAAATTTGGGTACGGAAGCAAATATTTATATGATTCTTTACAAAAATAAAATCAGATTTTACCTATTCTTGATATATACGTTGTATATTGTAAGCTACGTGGGCTGGATTCTAGAATACCTACCACACATGAAATAGCAATTTTCTTGTTGCAATGTTTTCTTTTAGCTAAATTTTGATGAAGAATTATAAAATTCTGGCGCGGAAGCATATATTTATATGATTTTTTACAAAAATAAAGTCAGATTTTAACTATTCTTGATGATTACGTTGTATATTGTAGGCTAAATGGGCTGGATTCTAGAAAAACGATCACTCTTGAAATAGCAATTTTCTTGTTGCAATGTTTTCTTTTAGCTAAAATATGATAAAGAATTATAAAATTCGGGCGCGGAAGCAAATATTTATATGATATTTTACTAAAATAAAGTCAGCTTTTACCTATTCTTGATGAATAAGTTGTATATTGTAAGCTACAGGAGGTGGATTCTAGTATACCTACCACAATTGAAATAGCAATTTTCTTTTTACAATGTTTTCTTTTAGCTAAAATATTATGAAGAATTATAAAATTCGGGCGTGGAAGCAAATATTTATATGATTTTTTACAAAAATAAAGTCAGATTTTACCTATTCTTGATTAATACGTCGTATATTGTAAGCTACATGGGCTAGATTCCTGAATACCTACCACATTTGTAATAGTACTTTTCTTGTTGCAATGTTTTATTTTAGCTACAATATGATGAACAATTATTAAATCTGGGTGCGGAAGCAAATATTTATATGATTTTTTTTAAAAATAAAGTCAGATTTTACCTATTCTTGATAAATACGTTGTATATTGTAAGCTACATGGGCTGGATTCTAGAATACC
This sequence comes from Stenolophus ochropezus, assembly GCA_035578165.1. Lineage (NCBI taxonomy): Eukaryota > Metazoa > Arthropoda > Insecta > Coleoptera > Carabidae > Stenolophus > Stenolophus ochropezus. Next base: position 1,405,801 of record JAQOWZ010000041.1, read on the forward strand.
TACCACAGTTGAAATAGCAATTTTCTTTTTACAATGTTTTCTTTTAGCTACAATATGATGAAGAATTATGAAATTCGGGCGTGGAAGCAAATATTTATATGATTTTTTACAAAAATAAAGTCAGATTTTACCTATTCTTGATGAATACGTTGTATATTGTAAACTACATGGGCTGGATCCTAGAATACCTACCACACTTGATATAGCAAATTTCTTTTTGCAATGTTTTCTTATAGCTAAAATATGAAGAAAAATTATAAAATTCGGGCGCGGAAGCAAATATTTATATGATTTTTTACAAAAATAAAGTCAGATTTTACCTATTCTTGAAATGGATATTTTTGTTAACACATTTTTATTCATGCATTAGGATCTATACTATGGATAATTTTAGCATTATTTTTATTATTTATTTTCGGGTGTCATTTTAATGAATACGTTGTATATTGTAAGCTACATGGGCTAAATTCTAGAATACCTACCACACTTGAAATAGCAATTTTCTTGTTGCAATGTTTTCTTTTAGCTAAAATATGATGAGGAATTATAAAGTTCGGGTGCGGAAGCGAATATTTATATGATTTTTTACAAAAATAAAGTCAGATTTTACCTATTCTTGATGAATACGTTGTATATTGTGAACTACATGGGCTGGATTCTAGAATACCTACCACACTTGAAATAGCAATTCACTTGTTGCAATGTTTACCTTTAACTGAAATTTGATGAAGAATTTATAAAATTCGGGCGCAGAAGCAAATATTTATATGATTTTTTTACAAAAATAAAGTCAAATTTTACATATTCTTGAAATGGATATTTTTGTTAAAACTTTCATATTCATGCTTTAGGATCTATACTATGGATAATTTTAGCAAACTGACCAAAATGTGGTACCAATCAGATAATAAACATTCAATTTTCGGGTGTCATTTTAATGAATACGTTGTATATTGTAAGCTACATGGGCTGGATTCTAGAATACCTACCACAGTTGAAATAGCAATTTTCTTGTTGCAATGTGTTCTTTTAGCTAAAATATGATGAATAATTAAAATTTTGGGCGCGGATGCAAATATTTTTATGATTTTTTACAAAAATATAAAAAAGTTGTCGATCTGTGCGGACGTGTTTATTTTTCTTCTCTCGCCTGTGCGTGGTCTATGTCTCTAATATTATTAAAATATAAATAAAGTAACTCGTACTAGTGCTAATAAAATTATCGATCTAGAAGATTTAAATTCCATTGTTCAACGAGCAGTGGATGATGCTGTAAGTAAAGCAATAAAATCTTTTGAAGTGATAATTTTAGACTTGAAAAACGAAATTCACACTTTAAAACATGTGATTTTAAATAATCAAGACAAGGGCGTTAAAAACAGTGATAAACGTACAATTGAAAGTAATTCACTGACTGATGCATTCCTACGTAGTAGAGCAGCTAATAAAAGCAATAAGCCACTGTATAGTGCGAAGGTGTCAAAATCAGCTGTTCCACATGGCGAGCGTGGCGAGCGTGCTCAGTCACAATCCATGCCGCAGCCGCAACTAACTGGCACTGGTGCTGAGACATCTTCCGAACAACGCACGAGTAAATCCGACAAAACGCGTAGCACCGCTCAGTTGCGCTACACCTTGGGAGCAGCTCAGGCTAGTACTGACAACAAATTGCTCGGTGCTCCAAGACGGGCTTGGCTTCACATCAGCCGGGTGGCCAACAACGATGCCGTAGACACCGATATCCTGGAATACCTCAAAACTTTTAGTCTTGACGCCAGATGTATATGTCAAAAAATCGACCATGGAGGGGATTACAGCTCCTTCAAACTAGGAGTAATGTACGAGCTTCTCGATAAATACTTAGAACCGACGCTGTGGCCAGAAGAAATAGCAGTTCGTAAGTTCTGGTTCCCAAGGAAAAACAGCGGCAATCATTTTTTAGACAGCCAAACATCGGCGCAGAAAGTAAATTAGAACTTCGATGCTACTATCAAAACGTCCGCAGCTTAAACAATAAGATGAATTACATGTACACATCTGTTTATGATTGCGAATATCATGTTATTGCCTTGACAGAAACCTGGTTACGCCCTGATATCGGTAATTCCGAAATATTTCCAACTGAGTACTACACTGTTCTCCGACAGGACAGAAATTTTACAGCGCTCAACGTCTCTTGTGGTGGGGGTGTACTCCTGGCCTTCAGAACTCAATTCACCTACGAATTGATTGACACAGGAAATCTAGGGACTTTACTGTCATTTGTTGATATTGTTGGTTGTCGCATTTTCTTACAAAATTGTAATTTAACTGTATTTGTAGTTTATATAACTTTTACACCTGATATTTTTACGCTTGATGTTCTTACAACGTTTCTTGAATCTGTATGTATTTCTGAACAAAACGTCCTTATAATGGGCGACTTTAACATCCCTAACTTCTGCTCTGATAACTTAGTTGACAATTTAAATGAGCACATGTTGAATTTCGATGCTTTCTCTCAGCTGTTTCAATGCAATGATATATTAAACTGTAATAGACGCTTGTTAGATTTAATTTTTTCTAATTTGCATTGCACTGTAACACATGGAAACATAGCTTTGGTTAAAGAAGACACTTTTCATCCAGCTTTACATTTAAAATTATTTTTATTAAGTACTAATAATGTTAACATTTCGAGTAACAATGTTTCTAAGCTTTACAACTTCAAAAAGGCGAATATCCATTTATTATATGATATGATATTAAATTGTAATTGGTCAATTGTTTATGAGTGTACGGATGTTGACCTAGCTCGTGAAAAATTTTATGAATTATTCTATACTATATTAGATCAATGTGTTACAATTCATCATATTAAAAAACGTAACAAAAATTATCCACCATGGTTCACGCATGAAATAATTCATAATTTGAAATTAAAACCAAAACTTTTTGGTAAATATAAAAACTCAAATTTAGCCTGTCATTTGTCCGAATATAAAAAGATACGTTCGCTATCTAAACGACTGATTAAAGAATCATTTACAGAATTTATTCATTAAGTAGAAAATAATGTTGCCTCTGATACTAAAAGTTTCTGGAGTTATGTGCACAATAAAAAGGGCAACTCAAGAATTCCCGGCTTAATTCATTATAAGGGAGAAACCAGTGATGACCCAGAATCAATTCTTAAATTATTTTATAAGCACTTTTCTAGGGTATTTAATGAGGATCATGTTCCGAAACAGAATATGAATCTTTCGAATGATTGTCATTTCAGTAATTCTGTTAATATTAAAATGGGAATTATTTCAGACAGTGACATCCTTTCAGCAGCACGTAATCTAAAATGCTCAATGACAGCTGGGATTGATCAGATACCGAGTTTCTTAGTTAAGGACTGCATATCTGTTTTAACTAATCCATTAATTTTTATCTTTAGATTATGTGTTTCGACTGGAACGTTAATATGGAAAGAAACGAAAGTGTGCCCTATCCTAAAATCTGGCGATCCGTCTTTGGTCAACAATTACAGGCCAATTAGTATAATATCGAACTTTGCTAAACTTTTCGAAATTATAATATATTAAGATATATTTCCGCAAAGTCATAAATACATTTCTGTACACCAGCACGGATTTATCCCAATGCGGTCCACCGTTACTAATTTATGTACATTTACGCAGCAAGCCTCAGAAATTCTGGATAGAAACGGCCAACTTGTGTTAAAGGGTAATTATTTTCAAGCATTAGATAACAACTTACTTCACTCCCAATCTTTCTTAATTGAATTAATTAGTTACAATGTGTTTGATAACACAGAGTTTATAACATGCAGTTATTGTTTATTTGAATCAGTACTCTATTGGCAGTCGTGAGATAAGTGTCAGAGGTGTTTGGTTTAATAGGTGAGACACAATACCTATGAGTTACTGAGTGTGAGACAGTATATTTACTGTAGTGTGATCTTGATTTTATCCTATCCCTATCCCCGGCGCGTAAACCCGTTAACACTGCATTGACAGGAGGGTGAAGCCGAGGCGCGACGCACCAGGGTACCCTGGTGCCAACGGTGCCCTGCTGGAACAGGTGCCTTAGTTTCGCTTGCATCTCAGTGGGGAGGTGGAGTATGGGTTTGTACTCGGCTTTCACTCATACTCCTGAAGCCTTGTTATAACTCACTGTGGGAGATGTCAAGTTGCTCGATGGATTTCGAGTGTTCTTCTGCTACCGTGGATTCGGTAGCCGGCATATCGTGGATTCGATATGTGACACTCCTTTCGAGGAGTATCCTTTTCAATTTTACCCGTCTTACCTGGTTTGTTGTTGAGTGTGAGTGTTGTTGTGTGTGCGAATGATATATAGTTGTGTGCAATGTGTTTCACTAAGCATTAGCTTACTCTTTGACTTTCCTTTTCAGGGTGTTCCAAATTAGAAGACGTGATTGGCGTATTATATATTTATTGTTATTTTCGTATCAGAGTGTACAATTATTTCATTAATTATATTGATTGCAATTATTTCAGACTTTTATTTTAGCTACTCTACCTCATTAAAATATCTTCATAACACTTGATGTCATCTATACTAATTTCTCCAATCGATCACGATATTTTACTTGTAAAAATGGAAAACTTTTATTTCAACACGTTACTAATAAAAAAATTTAAATCGTACTTAGCGAATCGGTCATTATATATAATGTACAATGGTCATAAGAGCTTAGGGTATACAGCTAAATCAGGGGTCCCACAGGGTTCTAACCTAGGGCCCTTTTTATTATTGTTATATATTAACGATATATGTGATAATGTTAATTGTAATATTCTTTTATATGCCCATGATATTAAGATCTATATGGAAATACATAATCTACATGATTGTAATGAATTACAGAAAAATTTTAATTGTAAACAATTGTGGTGTGTTTAATTTACCTTTAAATATAGATAAGTGCTCATTTATGACCCTTACTCGTAAAAGAAATCCAATTACTTTCACTTACGTTATAGAGTCAGTGCCTTTAAAGAGATGTTTGTATAAAAAAGATTTAGGCGTTACATTCGAACAAAACCTAACTTTTACTATGCACATAACGGAAACATTATTATCATGTAATAAAACACTTGGTTTTATTATACGTAATAGTAAATCGTTTTTTAATGTCGATACCTTAAAAAATTTGTATTACGCTTTTGTTCGCTCTAAGTTGGAATATGCTATTCTTATCTGGTATTCGCCATATAACACCCATAGAACTAATATTAAACAAGATCAGCGTCGCTTTCTAAAGTATCTTTGGTTCAAAAGATTCTCTGTTTACCCGGAAAGAGGATTTGAGCAACGCTTATTATTAGAAAAATTCTCTGTCCAGTCAGTTGAAGATAGGCATAAAAGTATTGCATTAACTACGATAGACAAAATTGTAGGCAATAATATAGATTGTCCGTACTTATTGAACAAATTATCGTTTCATGTCCCCAGATCAACATCTCGTACACGTAACATTCCTACTTGCCTTTGTGCCATTCTAATGTTTTGGTTAAGTCACCTATTTATGGAATGTGCTCGTTGTATAACAATCTGTGACTTGTAATACTTGTTTATTGTTCATTTACTTGTATTGGGTTCATCCTGTTAAGTAATAAAAAAAAAGTTACTTAAATCTTCTTCAAGGTAATATTTTTACTAATTTTTAAGATGGTTTTGATATGCAACCACTGCAACACCAAAGCAAATAGAGGAGATGCTACAGTGATATGTGCTGGCTCCTGTCAATTAGCCTACCATGTCAACTGCTTAGTACTCACGGCTGCTGAGAAACAAACACTCTCAACGAATAAGTCTCTGTGCTAGATTTGTACCAAATGCAAGAAATCACCACGGCCACTCACACCGGTAGACAACACCCCTCACGTTGATCTGGCTTTCGGAAATTATGGATTCACTACGTGATCTTAAAAAATCTATTGATTTTTGCTGCAGTAAAATCGATGATTTTGAATCCAAAATCAAAGATTGGACCAAAACAATAAATTTAATAGCACCCCTGAAGGCAGAGTGCGAACTATTACGTGCTAAAGTAGATGATTATGATCAAAGATCAAGATCCAATAATTTTGAAATCATCGGCATCCCGGAGAAACCCACAGAACACCTCATCAATGTTATTTGCAACCTGGGTACTGTAATTCATTGTCCCATCACTGAGCAAGATTTGGATGCTCTCCACAGGGTTTCACCATACCATCATTCTCCAAATGTCCCTAAACATACTACTGTACGGTTTGTATCAAATCTAAAACGTGACAAATTCTTAGCATGCGCTCGTCAACATAAAAATCTAGATGCAAGCCAACTAAAATTTGATTCAAAAACAAAAATCTACGTAAATGACCATCTGAGTCCCAAAAACAAATTACTGTTATCCAAAACTAAGGAATGTGCACGTAATAATAGTTTCAAGTATGTTTGGGTTAGGAACAGCAGAATTTTTGTAAGGAAGCAGGACAATTCACCAGTTCTACTTATTAATTCTAAGATGATTTGGTCAAAATCAAATAAAAACATTCTTCCATATTTTCTATTTGAGTCGTCACCTGTAATGATTAACATTTACTATCAAAATGTAAGAGGATTAAAAACTAAATTACGTACATTATACAGCGAAATTTCATCGAGTAACTATAACATTATTTGTTTAAGTGAGACTTGGTTAAATAACTCAATAAGTGATAGTGAGATCTGTGATCCTAACAAATACTCCATTTATAGAAGAGATCGTGACATTCCAAATGTTAAACAAGGCGGTGGTGTATTAGTTCTCGTGTCCAAAAAATATTACTCTAGTTTTAATTTAGAGTGGTTCTCACTTGCCGAAGACTTATGGGTGACTATATCCAGCTCGAACTTCAAAAAACTTCACTTATGTTGTGTCTACCTACCACCAACAGCTGATATCGAGACCTACAACAGTCATTTCAATAAAATAAGTGATATAGTTTTTCAGTTTCCTACTACAAATATAATAGTTGTCGGTAATTACAATTTACCTGAAATTGACTGGATACAATCCCATGATAACAATTTGACACCATATCCATCCAGACAATCGGAAACTTATACAAACTTAATAAATACAATATCACTATGTAACTTAACACAGTATAACAACATCCGAAATCACTTAAATTGCGTCTTAGACCTTATTTTATCTTTATTAAATCTTAATATTGCAAAATGTTCACATCCGATTAGAAAGTTAGATGCATATCACCCTGCTTTAGAAATTGATCTTTTTCTTAACGATTTTAAATCTTTATATAATAAATATATTCCTAACTATAATTATAAAAAATGCGACTACGAAAACATAATTTATGAACTCTGATCTGTAAATTGGGATTTAAAATTTCATAACAGTAATATAAACGAAAACGTAAAAACATTCTACGATATTTCATATAGCCTCTTAGATGCTTACTGTCCTATATACAATAAACAAATTAGAAAGTATCCGAAATGGTTTTCTAAATCACTAATTAAAATCATTAAAGAAAAAAATAAATTTCATAAAAAGTGGAAGGCATATGGTGACATCAATGACTATAATTCTTCTAGTGTGCTAAGGCAAAGAGTTAAAAGTAAGTCAGATATTGATTATCGTAACTATATTAGTTATATTGAAAATAATTTAAAATCAAATGTATCATCATTCTGGAATCACACAAAAAAACTTAGGAACGATAACTGTCTACCTAACTCAATGCAACTTAATGATGTTAATGCCTTCAATGGGAATGATATTAGTAATCTTTTTGCTGATTACTTTGAATCTGTGTACACTAATTTTCAGGACGATAATATTGATACTTCATTTAACAACAGTAATACTCCCGTTAATATTCATAATGTAGCAATTCAGGAAGAAGACATTTTCAGTTGTCTTTCTAACTTAGATATAAATAAAGGCTGTGGCCCTAACCTCATTCATCCACATTTCATAAAAACTTGTACATATTACCTAGTTTACACTTTGTTTTTAATTTTTAATAAATCATTAAGAAACGAAATTTTCCCTGACATGTGGAAAAGTTTATTTCTTATTCCTATACACAAATCTGGTAATAAAAGAGATGTACGCAACTACAGGTCTATTTCGATCCTTCCAATGTTTGGTAAAATTTTTGAAAGCCTCATTGTTAACAAAATTAAATTTGAATTAAATAACACAATAATACAGCAGCAATCAGGCTTCTGCGTTGGTAAATCAGTACTAAACAACCTAATCCCTTTCACTGAAAAAATTAGAAATTATTTAGATAACAGAACACAAGTCGACGTAGTGTACACAGATTTCAGTAAAGCCTTTGATCAAGTAAATCGTTCTAAGTTGTTAGCTGCATTATTATAATATGGTATTCATGGCTCTCTGTTAAGATGGATAGAGTCTTACATAAAAAATCGTTCACAGATTGTCTCATGCAATGGATTCAAATCACGCAAAATTATGGTGTCATCGGGTGTTCCTCAGGGATCACATTTGGGACCAATTTTATTTAATTTATATATTAACTCCATTGGTAACTGCTTCTCAAATAGTGATTTCTTTCTTTATGCTGATGATTTGAAATTTTTCAAAAAAATACAAACCCATACTGATTGTAATCTATTGCAAGAAGACTTAATTCGATTGCAAAACTTCTGTGCTGCGAACGATATTTTCCTAAACATCGAAAAATGTCATGTAGTTAGTTTCACCAGATGTTCAAATACAATAACTTACCCTTACAATATTGTAAGCATCTTTGGATTCGTTTTGACGTATAGTTTCGCAGTCTTCATCTGTGGTTTATTTTTAATGGTTATTTCTTAGAATTTATATTAACAATTAGTATTGGTGTGTTCGGTAGTTTGTGCTCTTTGTGCTTATATAGTTTGTTTCTTCATAATTTGTTCTAGGGGTGAGTTTTTTCTTATTTTCTTTTATTTTGTGTTATCTTTTTTCACAACGTGGTTAAGTCGTTTGTTTACGCTTGTTTAATTAGACAGCGTACTCAGACACTTTTGTTCAAGTCATTTACTGGGTGTTGATAAAAAATATTTATGCTGGGTGTTCTACATTTTATTCATACATATATACATATATACCTTCTTTTTCGTATTTTTTTTTTTTCTGTTACTTTTCCGCTTCAAATGGATAACATAAATTGCTATTGCTGTAATAAAACTACCAAGGAATAGAGATCAATTTTATGTTCCTTATGTAAACATAGTTATAGCATCTCTTGTGTTGACATCACTATAGATGAAGCTCGCAAAATAAAATCTGGTAAATGTGAACTAAAATGGAACTGTAGCAAATGTGCACAATTGAGCGAAGACATCAATTCTCTAAAATCATTAATAATTTCCTTGCAAAAAGATATCTTAGAATTAAAAAATTCTAGTAATAATAAATCGGACGTCTCTTCACTTAGTGTCACCGAAGAAATTATTGCTGAAATCTCAGAACGTGAAGGGCGATCACGCAATTTTATTATCTTTGGGGCTAAGGAAGAAAAATCTTCTAAACAAGAGCAAACTACTGCTGATAGAACTTTAACTACTGAAATTCTATCTACGTTAGGCGTTGAATGCTCTATTGTTAACTCCTATAGATTAGGTCGTTTTGATCCGACATTCGCTAGTTCTCGGCCACTAAAAATTCAGATGTCATCACCTGAAGACATTAACAAAATATTTCACAATTTCATTAAATTTAAAACTTGTAAAAAATGGCCTACCCTATCAATATCCAGAGATCGTACCCGGCAACAAATTGATTTTTATAAATCAATTAAAACAGAGTTAACGAGTAGAATAAATAATGGAGAAAATAATATTCATATTAAATATATAAACAATGTTCCTCGTATTGTAGTTAAGAAAACGGAAAACTAATATTGCCCAACAGTTGTATTTCTTTAGAATGTATTTATCAAAATACTAGGGGATTAAATTCTAAATGTCATTTGTTTTATTCTAATTGTCTTTCTATGTCTTATGATATAATAGTGGTTACAGAAACTTGGCTTCATGATTCTGTTCATAGTTCTGAACTTTTTCCTGATTATTACAACGTCATTCGATCAGACAGAAAATTTTCTTTAGTACACCGTTCTGTTGGTGGTGGAGTATTAATTTCACTTAAGAATAAAATTAATTTCAGTGTTCTTGATTTATCAAACATTCAAAATCTTATTCCCATTATCGATATTGTAGCATGCAAATGCTACTTTCATAATCTATCGTTTATTATATGTGCCATCTACATCCCACCAGACATTGATCGTGATGATCTCAATTCATTCTTTGATGCATTGGAATTATTTTTTATTGATGAACGTCTTCTTATTTTAGGTGATTTTAATTTACCTAACTTATATAACAATACAGTTAATTGCTCGAAATCTCTTATGATTAAAAACTTCATGAGCTCGTTAAACCTCAGTCAATATAATAAAATACCCAATAGGAATTCTAAATATCTCGATTTAGTGTTTACAAATTTTTTAGAATCTACTGTTGTTGAACGATCTGATGTAGCTCTAGTTCCTGAAGACCATCATCATCCAACACTTTCTATCAAATTTGATGTTGAATCTACTACCCATAATGTTAAATTTACTCCTGCGGTTAACACTCGGTATAATTTTCGAAAAGCGAATTTTAATATCTTATACGAAGATATGTGCAATATTGACTGGTCTTGCCTAAATGACATTCAAGATGTAAATACTGCTGTTGATATCTTCTACAATAAACTATATGATACCTTCGATAAAACTGTCCCCCGATCTTCATATACTCCATCTCGTTATCCTTCTTGGTTTACAAAGGAAATTAAATATAATCTTCAAACAAAAGCTTATTTTAGAAAAAAGTGGATTCAACACAAAGATCCTTTTTATTTCAGTGAATTTAAAAGATTGCGAAAATTAATAAAAATTCAAATTAATGAGGCATATAAAGCTTACATTAATTTAATGCAAACTAATATTAAAACTAATCCTGCTGAAGTTTGGAGATATGCACAACAAAAACAAGGAACAACTAGAATCCCAGGTAACATTCGAAATGATGTTGAAGAGATCAATGACCCACAAAAAATTGTAGATGCTTTCGCTTCCTCCTTTGTAGAATATTTTTCAACAAGTACTGTGTATAACAATACACTGGAAGAACATTCTTATTTCTCTTCATTTCAATTAAACGCAGTAACTGAGGATGACGTCATACTGGTAATGTCTAATCTTAAAAATAAGTTCACGGCAGGGGAAGACATGGTTCCCAGTTTCGTAATTAAAGATGCTCGTTTTGTTCTATGTAAACCTCTTACTTTTTTATTAAATTTATGTATTAGTTCTTCTACATTTCCTCATAGATGGAAGAAAACAAGAATTACTCCAGTTTATAAAAAAGGTGATAAATATCATATCTCGAACTATCGACCGATATCTATCCTTAATAATTTTGCTAATATTCTTGAAATCATTATATATAATGCTATTTATAAACATACTAGTTCTATCATCTCTATTCATCAGCATGGATTCATGAAAGGTCGTTCTACAATTACAAATTTAGCTTGCTTCTCCCAGTATGTTGCTGAAAAATTGGATAAACGTGGTCAGGTTGACGTTATCTATACAGATTTATCTCGTGCTTTTGATTCCATAGATCACGGTATGTTGTTAACCAAACTTAGTAACTACGGAGCATCTCCAGGATTAATTAAGCTACTACATTCCTATTTAAACAACAGAACATGTTATGTATTTTATAATGGTTATTCTTCATTTGAGTATGTGGCGTCCTCTGGAGTTCCTCAGGGATCTAATTTAGGTCCTCTATTATTCGTTATTTACATCAATGAACTTCTCACCTTATTCACCTGCCATGCTCTTGGGTATGCGGATGACTTAAAATTATTTTATTCAATTCATTCTCAAAATGACTCAAAGTTATTACAAGACAACATAAACATTTTGTTTGACTGGTGTGTAGAGAATAAACTTAATTTGAATATACAAAAATGTTGCACAGTCTCATATACACGTAAAATTAACAAAATTGATTTTGTTTATGAAATGAATGGGTCAGTTCTTTCTAATGCAACATTAGTGAAAGATCTCGGCGTCACATTTTGTTCTTCTTTTTCCTTTTCTGACCATCTAAATAATGTGGTACGTGAGGCAAATAAAATGCTGAGTTTTTTTATTAGAATCACTAATCTCTTTCATGATACAAATGTAATAAAATCACTTTATTATTCGTACGTATTAAGTAAACTCGAGTACGGAAGTTTAATATGGTTCCCTTACTATGCTTATCAGCAACTTGCACTTGATCGAATCCATCGTCGATTTTTAAAATTTTTATCCTACAAAATTGATAGAACTTATCCGGATAGAGGTACCGGTCAACAATCACTCCTGCAACGACACTCTATGCCCTCGCTAGCGATCCGTAGAGAGGTGAGCAGTGCAAGGTTCCTTTGACTCCTGTTGCAAGGTCGAATAGATGCACCTTTCCTCCGGATGCGTGTCCAGTTCCACGTTCCACGTCAGGCGTCCAGGTATCCCAGGATTTTTCAACTGCCTCTCTCCCATTCCGATATAATGCAACGTTCCCCCATTACTATTATATCTAAATATGCAAACAAATTGTATGAAGACATATCTTAAATTATTATTTTCTTTGTATATATTTCTGTTAATTGTATCGTAATTATTTAATTATTTATACATGTTTCTTTATATATTGTCCTGTAATTGGTTCTACTGTTGGGCAATAAAAAACTATTATTATTATTATTATTATTGACGGATATATTTTGGAACACAAATCTTCTACTTAAGATTTAGGTATCCTTTATAATTCTAAATTACTTTTCAACGATCATATTATGTATATTGTTAAAAAGGCATATAGAGTTCTAGGTTTCATATTTCGAGTAGCAAATTCTTATGTACATAAAGAATCACTATTACTGCTCTATAATACTTTGGTTCATCCCATTGTCGAATACGCCTCCCAAGTATGGAATCCTATGTACACCAAAAACATTATCCTTCTAGAATCTATCCAAAAGAAATTCATGTACTTGTTAAAACACAAATTCTCAAAAATGCACTTAACTTACCACGAATCTTTAATAGAATACAACTTGCTGACCCTTTAACAAAGGAGATCCCACGCTGACATGATATTTTTACACAAATTTTTAAATAATCACATTGACAACCAACTCATTATAGATTATGTTTACATACATGTGCCAGCTATACACACACGAAATTGTAATCTGTTTTATTTAAAAAAGTGTAACACAAACAATTTCAAAAATGCACCTTGAAATAGAATGTTGTCTCATTACAATAATAATTTCCAACATCTTGATCTCTTCAATTTAACACTAGTCCAATTCAAACGCGCATTAAAAGTACAGTCACTGTAAAAAAATGTTTCTCTTTCTCTTTGTTAATTAATTTCTTAATTGTAATTGTACTTTATTTTGTTATTTTGTATATGTCACTGTTAAATATGTTTATGTATATGTTCTTTTCTTCATATAATTTAATTTGTAAATGTTTGTTAAATTTTTTATATTTGTAATCTTGTACAATTGTATATTGTTTATTGTGGAAGCCTTTAATTGGGTTACTGTTGGCTTCCCAAACATCTCATAAATAAATAATAAATCATTATTATTATTATTATTATTATTATTATTATTATTATTATTATTATTATTATTATTATTAAAAATAAAATCAGATTTTACCTATTCTTGATGAATACGTTGTATATTTTAAGCTACATGGGCTGGATTCTAAAATACCTACTACACTTGAAATAACAATTTTCTTGTTGCAATGTTTTCTTTTAGCTAAATTATGATAAACAATTATAAAATTCGGGCGCGGAAGCAAATATTTATATGATTTTTACAAAAATAAAGTCAGATTTTACCTATTCTTGAAACGGATATTTTTGTTAAAACATTCATATTCATGCTTTCGGGTCTATACTATGGATTATTTTAGCATTGAACATGCAAAAGTGACCAAAACATGGTACCAATCAGATAATAAACATTCAATTTTCGGATGTTATTTGAATGAATACGTTGTATATTGTAAGCTACATTGGCAGGAATCGAGAATACCTACCATACTTGAAATAGCAATTTTTGAAGTATACGTTGTATATTATAAGCTACATGGGCTGAATTCTAGAATACCTACCACACTTGAAATAGCAATTTTCTTTTTGCAATGTTTTCTTTTAGCTAATATATGATGAAGAATTATAAAATTCGGGCGCGGAAACAAATATTTATATGATTTTTTACAAAAATAAAATCAGATTTTACCTATTCTTGATGAATAAGTTGTATATTGTAAACTACACGGGCTGGATTCTAGAATACCTACCACACTTGAAATAGAAATTTTCTTGTAGCAATGTTTTCTTTTAGCTGAAATATGATGAAGAATTATAAAATTCGGGCGCGAAAGCATATATTTATATGATTTTTCTCAAAAATAAAGTCAGATTTTACCTATTCTTGATAAATACTTTGTATATTGTAAGCTACATAGCCTGGATTCTAGAATTCCTACCACACTTGAAGTAGCAATTTTCTTGTTGCAATGTTTTCTTTTAGCTACAATATGATGAACAATTATAAAATTCGGGCGCGGAAGCAAATATTTATATGATTTTTTACAAAAATAAAGTCAGATTTTACCTATTCTTGATGAATACGTTGTATATTGTAAGCTACATGGGCTGGATTCTAGAATACCTACCACACTTGAAATAGAAATTTTCTTGTAGCAATGTTTTCTTTTAGCTGAAATATGATGAAGAATTATAAAATTCGGGCGCGAAAGCATATATTTATATGATTTTTCTCAAAAATAAAGTCAGATTTTACCTATTCTTGATAAATACTTTGTATATTGTAAGCTACATAGCCTGGATTCTAGAATTCCTACCACACTTGAAGTAGCAATTTTCTTGTTGCAATGTTTTCTTTTAGCTACAATATGATGAACAATTATAAAATTCGGGCGCGGAAGCAAATATTTATATGATTTTTTACAAAAATAAAGTCAGATTTTACCTATTCTTGATGAATACGTTGTATATTGTAAGCTACATGGGCTGGATTCTAGAATACCTACCACAATTGAAATAGCAATTTTCTTTTTACAATGTTTTCTTTTAGCTAAAATATAATAAAGAATTATAAAAATCGGGCGTGGAAGCAAATATTTATATGATTTTTTACAAAAATAAAGTCAGATTTTACCTATTCTTGATGAATACGTTGTATATTGTAAGCTACATGGGCTAGATTCCAGAATACCTACCACATTTGTAATAGTAATTTTTTTGTTGCAATGTTTTCTTTTAGCTACATTATGATGAACAATTATAAAATATGGGTGCGGAAGCAAATATTTATATGATTTTTTTTAAAAATAAAGTCAGATTTTACCTATTCTTGATAAATACGTTGTATATTGTAAGCTACATGGGCTGGATTCTAAAATACCTACCACAATTGAAATAGCAATTTTCTTTTTACAATGTTTTCTTTTAGCTAAAATATGATGAAGAATTATAAAATTCGGGCGTGGAAGCAAATATTTATATCATTTTTTACAAAAATTAAGTCAGATTTTAGCTATTCTTGATGAATACGTTGTATACTGTAAACTACATGGGCTGGATTTTAGAATACCCACCACACTTGAAATAGCAAATTTCTTGTTGCAATGTTTTCTTATAGCTAAAGTATGTTGAAGAATTATAAAATTCGGGCGCGGAAGCAAATATTTATATGATTTGTCACAAAAATAAAGTCAGATTTTACCTATTCTTGAATTGGATATTTTTGGTAAAACATTCATATTCTTGCTTTAGGATCTATACTATGGATAATTTTAGCATTGGACATGCAAAAGTGACCAAATCGTGTTAACAATCAGATAATAAACACTCAATTTTCGAATGTCAATTTCATAAATACGTTGTATATTGTAAGCTACATGGGCTGGATTCTAAAATACCTACCACACTTGAAATAGAAATTTTCTTGTTGCAATGTTTTCTTTTAGCTACAATATGATGAACAATTATAAAATTCGGGCGCGGAAGCAAATATTTATATGATTTTTTACAAAAATAAAGTCAGATTTTACCTATTCTTGATGAATACGTTGTATATTGTAAGCTACATGGGCTGGATTCTAGAATACCTACCACAATTGAAATAGCAATTTTCTTTTTACAATGTTTTCTTTTAGCTAAAATATAATGAAGAATTATAAAAATCGGGCGTGGAAGTAAATATTTATATGATTTTTTACAAAAATAAAGTCAGATTTTACCTATTCTTGATGAATAAGTTGTATATTGTAAGCTACATGGGCTAGATTCCAGAATACCTACCACATTTGTAATAGTAATTTTTTTGTTGCAATGTTTTCTTTTAGCTACATTATGATGAACAATTATAAAATATGGGTGCGGAAGCAAATATTTATATGATTTTTTTTAAAAATAAATTTAGATTTTACCTATTCTTGATAAATACGTTGTATATTGTAAGCTACATGGGCTGGATTCTAAAATACCTACCACAATTGAAATAGCAATTTTCTTTTTACAATGTTTTCTTTTAGCTAAAATATGATGAAGAATTATAAAATTCGGGCGTGGAAGCAAATATTTATATGATTTTTTACAAAAATTAAGTCAGATTTTAGCTATTCTTGATGAATACGTTGTATATTGTAAACTACATGGGCTGGATTTTAGAATACCCACCACACTTGAAATAGCAAATTTCTTGTTGCAATGTTTTCTTATAGCTAAAGTATGATGAAGAATTATAAAATTCGGGCGCGGAAGCAAATATTTATATGATTTGTCACAAAAATAAAGTCAGATTTTACCTATTCTTGAATTGGATATTTTTGGTAAAACATTCATATTCTTGCTTTAGGATCTATACTATGGATAATTTTAGCATTGGACATGCAAAAGTGACCAAAACGTGTTACCAATCAGATAATAAACACTCAATTTTCGAATGTCAATTTCATAAATATGTTGTATATTGTAAGCTACATGGGCTGGATTCTAAAATACCTACCACACTTGAAATAGAAATTTTCTTGTTGCAATGTTTTCTTTTAGCTAATATATGATGAACAATTATAAAATTCGGGCCCGGAAGCAAATATTTATATGATTTTTTACAAATATAAAGTCAGCTTTTACCTATTCTTGATGAAAGTCAGATTTTACCTATTCTTGATGAATACGTTGTACATTGTAAGCTACATGGGCTAGATTCCAGAATACCTACCACATTTGTAATAGTAATTTTTTTGTTGCAATGTTTTCTTTTAGCTACAATATGATGAACAATTATAAAATATGGGTGCGGAAGCAAATAATTATATGATTTTTTTTAAAAATAAAGTCAGATTTTACCTATTCTTGATAAATACGTTGTATATTGTAAGCTACATGGGCTGGATTCTAAAATACCTACCACAATTGATATAGCAATTTTCTTTTTACAATGTTTTCTTTTAGCTAAAATATGATGAAGAATTATAAAATTCGGGCGCGGAAGCAAATATTTATATGAGTTTTTACAAAAATAAAGTCAGATTTTACCTTTTCTTGATAAATACGTTGTATATTGTTAGCTGCATGGGCTGGATTCTAGATTACCTACCACACTTGAAACAGCAATTTTCTTGTTGCAATGTTTTCTTTTAGCTAAAATATAATGAAAAATTATAAAATTCGGGCGCGGAAGTAAATATTTATGTGATTTTTTACAAAAATAAAGTCAGATTTTACCTATTTTTGAAATGGATATTTTTGTTAAAACATTCATAATCATGCTTAAGGATCTATACTATGGAAGGAATTTAAGCATTGGACATGCAAAAGTGACCAAAACGTGGTACCAATCAGATAATAAACATTAAATTTTTGGGTGTCACTTTAATGAATACGTTGTATATTGTAAGCTACGTGGGCTGGATTCTAGAATACCTACCACTCTTAAAATAGCAATTTTCTTGTTGCAATGTTTTCTTTATAGCAAAAATATAATGAAAAATTATAAAATTCGGGCGCGGAAGCAAATATTTATATGATTATTTATAAAAATAAAGTCAGATATTACATTTTCTCGATAAATACGTTGTATATTGCAAGCTACATGGGCTGGATTCTAGAATACCTAGCACACTTGAAATAGCAATTTTCTTGTTGCAATGTTTTCTTTTAGCTAAAATATGATGAAGAATTGTAAAATTCGGGTGCGGAAGCAAATACTTATATGATTTTTTACAAAATTAAAGTAAGATTTTACCTATTCTTGATGAATACGTTGTATATTGTAAGCTACATGGGCTAGATTCTAGAATACCTACCACACTTGAAATAGCAATTTTCTTGTTGCAATGTTTTCTTTTAGCTAAAATATGATGAAGAATTATAAAATTCGGGCGCAGAAGCAAATATTTATATGAATTTTTACAAAAATAAAGTCAGATATTACATATTCTTGATGAATACGTTGTATATTGTAAGCTACATGGGCTGGATTCTAGAATACCTACCACACTTGAAATAGCAATTTTCTAATTGCAATGTTTTTTTTTAGCTAAAATATGATAAAGCATTATAGAATTAGAGCGTGGAAGCAAATAATTATATAATTTTTTACAAAAATGAAGTCAGATTTAACCTATTTTTGAAATGAATGTTTTTGTTTAAACAATCATACTCATGCTTTAGGATCTATACTATGGATAATTATAGCATTGGACATGCAAATGTGACCAAAACGTGGTTCCAATCAGATAATAAACATCTAATTTTCGGGTGTCATATTAATGAATACGTTGTATATTGTAAGCTTCATGGGCTAGATTCTAGAATACCTAACACACTTGAAAAAGCAATTTTCTTGTTGCAATGTTTTCTTTTACCTAAAATATGATAAAGAATTATAAAATTCGGGCGCAAAAGAAAATATTTATATGATGTTTTACAAAAATAAAGTCAGATTTTACCTATTCTTGATGAATACGTTGTATATTGTAAGCGACATGGGCTAAATTCTAGAATACCTACCGAACTTGAAATAGCAATATTCTTGTTGCAATGTTTTCTTTTAGCTAATATATGATGAAGAATTATAAAATTCCGGCGCGGAAGCAAATATTTATATGATTTTTTACAAAAATAAAGTCAGATTTTACCTATTCTTGATGAATAAGTTGTATATTGTAAGCTACATGGGCTGGATTCTAGAATACCTACCACACTTGAAATAGCAATTTTCTTGTTGCAATGTTTTCTTTTAGCTAAATTATGATAAAGAATAATAAAATTCGGGCGTGAAAGCAAATTTTTATATGATTTTTTACAAAAATTAAGTCAGATTTTACCTATTCTTGAAATTTATTTTTCTGTTAAAACATTCATATGCATGCTTTAGGATCTATACTATAGATAATATTAGCATTGGACATGCAAAAGTGAACAAAACGTGGTACCATTCAGATAATAAACATTCTATTTTCGGGTGTCATGTTAATGAATACGTTGTATATTGTAAGCTACATGGGCTGGATTCTAGAAAAACTACCGCACTCGAAATAGCAATTTTCATGTTACAATGTTTTCTTTTAGCTAGAATATGATAAAGAATTATAAAATTCGGGCGCGGAAGCAAATATTTATATGATTTTTTACAAAAATAAAGTTAGATTTTACATATTCTTGAAATGGATATTTTTATTAAAACATTCATATTCATGCTTTAGGATCTATACTATGGATGTTTTAATCATTGGACATGCAAAAGTGACCAAAACGTGGTACCAATCAGATAATAAACATTCAATTTTCGCGTGTCATATTAATGAATACGGTGTATATTGTAGGCTACATGGGCTGGATTCTAGATTACCTACCACACTTGAAATAGCAATTTTCTTGTTGCAATGTTTTCTTTTAGCTAAAATATGATGAAAAATTATAATTTCGGGCGCGGAAGCAAATATTTATAAGATTTTTTACAAAAATAAAGTCAGATTTTACCTTTTCTTGATGAATACGTTGTATATTGTAAGCTACATGGGCTAAATTCTAGAATACCTACCACACTTGAAATAGCAATTTTCTTGTTGCAATGTTTTCTTTTAGCTAAAATATGATGAAGGATTATAAAATTCGAGCGCGGAAGCAAATATTTATATGATTTTTTACAAAAATAAAGTGACATTTTACCTATTCTAAAAATGGATATTTTTTTAAAACATTCAAATTAATGCTTTAGTATCTATACTATTGACGGTTTTAAGCATTGGACATGCAGAAGTGACCAAAACGTGGTACCAATCAGATAATAAACATTAAATTTTCGGGTGTAAGATACATGTGCTGGATTCTGAAATACCTACCACACATGAAATAGCAATTTTCTTGTTGCAATGTTTTCTTTTAGCTAAAATATGATAAACAATTATAAAATTCGGGCGCGGAAGCAAATAATTATATGATTTTTTACAAAAATAATGTCAGATTTTACCTATTCTTGATGAATACGTTGTATATTGCAAGCTACATAAGCTGGATTCTAGAATACCTACAACACTTGAAATAGCAATTTTCTTGTTGCAATGTTTTCATTTAGCTAAAATATGATAAAGAATTAGAAAATTCGGGCACGGAATCAAATATTTATATGATATTTTACAAAATGAAAGTCAGATTTTACCTATTCTTGATGAATACGTTGTATATTGTAAGCTACATAGGCTGGATTCTAGAATACCAACCACACTTGAAATAGTTTTTTTCTTGTTGCAATGTGTTCTTTTCGCTAAACTATGATAAAGAATTATAAAATTCGGTCGCGGAAGCAAATATTTATATGCTTTTTACAAAAATCAAGTCAGATTTTACCCATTCTTGATGAATACGTTGTATATTGTAAGCTACATGTTCTGGATTCTAGAATACCTACCACACTTGAAATAGCAATTTTCTTGTTGCAATGTTTTGTTTTAGCTGAAATGTGATGAAAAATTATAAAATTCGGTCGCGGAAGCATATATTTATATGATTTTTTACAAAAATAAAGTCAGATTTTTACCTATTCTTGATGAATACGTCGTAAATTGTAAGCTACATGGGCTGGATTCTAGAATACCAACCTCACTCGAAATAGCAATTTTCTTGTTGCAAGATTTTCTTTTAGCTAAAATATGATGAAGTATTATGAAATTCGGGCGCGGAAGCAAATATTTATATGAATTTTTACAAAAATATAGTCAGATTTTACCTATTCTTGATGAATACATTGTATATTGTAAGCTACATGGGCTAGATTCTAGAATACCTACCACACTTAATATAAAATTTTTTTTGTTGCAATGTTTTCTTTCAGCTAAAATATGATGAAGAATTATAAAATTCTGGCGCGGAAGCAAATATTTATATGATTTTTTACAAAAATAAAGTCAAATTTCACCTATTTTTGATGAATTCGTTGTATATTGTAAGCTACATGGGCTCGATTCTAGAATACCTACCACACTTGAAACAGCAATTTTCTTATTGAAATGTTGTCTTTTAGCTAAAATATGATGTAAAATTAAAAAATTCGGGCTCGGAAGCAAATATTTATATGATTTTTTACAAAAATAAAGCCAGATTTTATCTTTTTTTGATGAATACGTTGTATATTGTAAGATAAATGGGCTGGATTCTAGAATACATACTACATTTGAAATAGCAATTTTCTTGTTGCAATGTTTTCTTTTAGCTAAAATATGATAAAAAAATTATAAAATTTGGGCGCGGAAGCAAATATTGATATGATTATTTACAAAAATAAAGTCAGATTTTACTTATTCTTGAAATTGATATTTTGTTAAAACAGTCATATTCATGCTTTAGGATCTATACTATGGATGGTTTTAAGCATTGGACAAGCAGAAGTGACCAAAACGTGGTACCAATCAGATAATAAACATTAAATTTTCGGGTGTCATTTTAATGAATACGTTGTACATTGTAATCTACATGGGCTGGATTCAAGAATACCTACCACACTTAAAATAGCTATTTTCTTGTTGCAATGTTTTCTTTTAGCTAAAATATGATGAAGGATTATAAAATTCGGGCGCAGAAGCAAATATTTATATGATTTTTTACAAAAATAAAGTCAGATTTTTCCTATTCTTGATGAATACGTTGTATATTGTAAGCTACATGGGCTGGATTCTAGAATACCTACCACACTTGAAATAGCAATTTTCTTGTTGCAATGTTTTCTTTTAGCTAAAATATGATAAAAAATTATAAAATTTGGGCGCGGAAGCAAATATTGATATGATTTTTTACAAAAATAAAGTCAGATTTTACTTATTCTTGAAATTGATATTTTTTTAAAATAGTCATATTCATGCTTTAGGATCTATACTATGGATGGTTTTAAGCATTGGACATGCAGAAGTGACCAAAACGTGGTGCCAATCAGATAATAAACATTAAATTTTTCGGGTGACATTTGAATGAATACGTTGTATATTGTAATCTACATGGGCTGGATTCTAGAATACCTACCACACTTAAAATAGCAATTTTCTTGTTGCGATGTTGTCTTTTAGGTAAAATATGATAAAGAATTATAAAATACGGGCTCGGAATCAAATATTTATATGATTTTTTACAAAAAAAGTTTAATTTTAGCTATTCTTGAAATGGATATATTTGTTAAAATATTCATATTCATGCTTTAGGATCTATACTATGGATGGTATTTAAGCATTCGCCATACAAAAGTGACCAAAACGTGGTGCCAATCAGATAATAAACATTCAATTTTCGGGTGTCATATTTATGAATACGTTGTATATTTTAAGCTACTTGGGCTGGATTTTAAAATACCTACCACACTTAAAGTAGCAATTTTCTTGTTGCAATGTTTTCTTCTAGCTAAAATATGACGAAGAACTATAAAATTCGGGCGCGGAAGCAAATATTTATATGATTTTTTACAAAAATAAAGTCAGATTTTACCTATTTTTAATGCATACGTTCTATATTGTAAGCTACGTGGGCTGGATTCTAGAATACCTACCACACTTGAAATAGCAATTTTCGTGTTTATAATGTTTTCTTTTAGCTATAATATAATGAAGAATTATAAAATTCGGGCGCGGAAGCAAATATATGTATGAATTTTTGCAAAAATAAAGTCAGATTGTACCTATTCTTGATGAATACGTTTATATTGTAAGCTACATGGGCTGGATTGTAGACTACCTACCACACTTGAAATAGCAATTTTCTTGTTGCAATGTTTTCTTTCAGCTAAAATATGATGAAAAATTATAAAATTCGGGCGCGGAAGCAAATATTTATATGATTTTTTTACAAAAATAAAGTCAGATTTTATCTTTTCTTGATGAATACGTTGTATATTGTAAGCTACATGGGCTGGATTCAGAAATACCTACCACACTTGAAATAGCAATTTTCTTGTTGCAATGTTTTCTTTTAGCTAAAATATGATAAAGAATTATAAAATTCCGGCACGGAATCAAATATTTATATGATTTTTCACAAAATTAAAGTCAGATTTTACCTATTCTTGATTAATACGTTGTATATTGTAAGCTACATATGGTGAATTCTAGAATACCAACCACACTTGAAATAGTTTTTTTCTTGTTGCAATGTTTTCTTTTAGCTAAAATATGATGAAGAATTATAAAATTTGGTCGCGGAGGCAAAAATTTATGATTTAAAAAAAAAAAGTCAGATTTCACCTATTCTTGATGAATACGTTATATATTGTAAGCTACATGAGCTGGATTCTAGAATACCTACGACACTTAAAATAGCTATTTTCTTGTTGCAATGTTTTCTTTTAGCTAAAATATGATGAAGGATTATAAAATTCGGGCGCAGAAGCAAATATTTATATGATTTTTTACAAAAATAAAGTCAGATTTTTCCTATTCTTGACGAATACGTTGTATATTGTAAGCTACATGGGCTGGATTCTAGAATACCTACCACACTTGATATAGCAATTTTCTTGTTGCAATGTTCTCTTTTAGCTAAAATATGATAAAAAAATTATAAAATTTGGGCGCGGAAGCAAATATTGATATGATTATTTACAAAAATAAAGTCAGATTTTACTTATTCTTTAAATTGATATTTTTTTAAAACAGTCATATTCATGCTTTAGGATCTATACTATGGATGGTTTTAAGCATTGGACAAGCAGAAGTGACCAAAACGTGGTACCAATCAGATAATAAACATTAAATTTTCGGGTGTCATTTTAATGAATACGTTGTATATTGTAATCTACATGGGCTGGATTCAAGAATACCTACCACACTTAAAATAGCTATTTTCTTGTTGCAATGTTTTCTTTTAGCTAAAATATGATAAAGGATTATAAAATTCGGGCGCAGAAGCAAATATTTATATGATTTTTTACTAAAATAAAGTCAGATTTTTCCTATTCTTGATGAATACGTTGTATATTGTAATCTACATGGGCTGGTTTCTAGAATACCTACCACACTTGAAATAGCAATTTTCTTGTTGCAATGTTTTCTTTTAGCTAAAATATGATAAAAAATTATAAAATTTGGGCGCGGAAGCAAATATTGATATGGTTTTTTACAAAAATAAAGTCAGATTTTACTTATTCTTGAAATTGATATTTTTTTAAAATAGTCATATTCATGCTTTAGGATCTATACTATGGATGGTTTTAAGCATTGGACATGCAGACGTGACCAAAACGTGGTACCAATCAGATAATAAACATTAAATTTTCGGGTGACATTTGAATGAATACGTTGTATATTGTAATCTACATGGGCTGGATTCTAGAATACCTACCACACTTAAAATAGCAATTTTCTTGTTGCGATGTTGTCTTTTAGCTAAAATATGATAAAGAATTATAAAATTCGGGCTCGGAAGCAAATATTTATATGATTTTTTACAAAAAAAGTTTGATTTTAGCTATTCTTGAAATGGATATATTTGTTAAAACATTCATATTCATGCTTAAGAATCTATACTATGGATGGTATTTAAGCATTCGCCATACAAAAGTGACCAAAACGTGGTGCCAATCAGATAATAAACATTCAATTTTCAGTTGTCATATTTATGAATACGTTGTATATTTTAAGCTACTTGGGCTGGATTTTAGAATACCTACCACTTTTAAAGTAGCAATTTTCTTGTTGCAATGTTTTCTTCTAGCTAAAATATGACGAAGAACTATAAAATTCGGGCGCGGAAGCAAATATTAATATAATTTTTTACAAAAATAAAGTCAGATTTTACCTATTCTTGATGAATATGATATATATTGTAAGCTACATGGGCTGGATTCTAAAATACCTACCACACTTGAAATAGCAATTCTCTTGTTGCAATGTTTTATTTTAGCTACAATATGATAAAGAATTACAAAATTCGGGCGTGGAAGCAAATATTTATATGATTTTTTAAAAATTAAAGTCAGATTTTACCTATTCTTGAAATGGATATTAATGTTAAAACATTCATATTCATGCTTTAGTATCTATAGTATCAAAGGTTTTCAGCATTGGAGATGCAAAAGTGACCAAACTTGAAATTTTAATGAATTCGTTGTCTATTGTAAGCTACATGTGATGGATTCTAGAATACCTACCACACTTGACATAGCAATTTTCTTATTGGAATGTTTTCTTTTAGCTAAAATATGATGAAGAATTATATAATTCGTAGGCGGAAGCAAATATTTATATGATTTTTTACAAAAATAAAATCAGATTTTACATTATTCTTAATGAATACGTTGTATATTGTCAGCTACATGGACTGGATTCTAGAATACCTACCACACTTGAAATAACAATTGTCTTGTTGCAATGTATAGTTTTAGCAAAAATATGATCAAGAATTTTAAAATTCGGGCGCGGAAGCAAATATTTATAAGATTTTTACAAAAATAAAGTCAGATTTTACCTATTCTTGATGAATACGTTGTATATTGTAAGCTACCTGTGCTGGATTCTAGAATACCTACCACACTTGAAATAGCAATTTTATTGTTACAATGTATATTTTAGCTAAAATATGATGAAGAATTATAAAAATCGGGCGCGGAAGCAAATATTTATATGATTTTTTACAAAAATAAAGTCAGATTTTACCTATTCTTGAAATGGATATTATTGTTAAAACATTCATATTCATGCTTTTGTATCTATACTATCAATGGTTTTCAGCATTGGAGATGCAAAAGTGACCAAAACGTGGTACCAATCAGATAATAAACATTCAATTTTCGAGTGTCATTTTAATGAATACGTTGTATATTGTAAGCTACATGGGCTGGGTTCTAGAATACCTACCACACTTAAAATAGCAATTTTCTTGTTGCAATGTTTTCTTTTACATAAAATTTGATAAAGAATTATAAAATTCAGGCGCGGAAGCAAACATTTATATAAATTTTTACAAAAATAAAGTCTTATTTTACTTATTCTTGAAATGGATATTTTTGGTAAAACATGCATTTTCATGCTTTAGGATCTATACTAGGGATAGTTTTAAGCATTGATGATGCAAAAATGATTAAAACGTGGTATTAATCACATAATAAACATTCAATTTTCAAATGTTATTATAAAGAATACGTTGTATATTGTGAGCTACATGGGCTGGATTCTAGAATACCTGCTACACTTAAAATAGCAATTTTCTTGTTGCAATGTTTTCTTTTAGCTAAATTATAATGAAGAATTATAAAATTCGGGCGCGGAAGCAAATATTTATATGATTTTTTACAAAAATAAAGTCAGATTTTACCTATTCTTAATGAATTTGTTGTATATTGTAAGCTACACGGGCTGGATTCTAGAATACCTACCACACTTGAGATAACAATTTTCTTGTTGCAATGTATACTTTTAGCTTATATATGATGAAGAATTATAAAATTTGGGCGCGGAAGCAAATATTTATAAGATTTTTTACACAAATAAAGTCAGATTTTACCTATTCTTGATGAATACGTTGTATATTATAAGCTACATGGGTTGGAATCTAGAATACCTACCACACTTGAAATAACAATTTTCTTGTTGCAATGTTTTCTTTTAGCTATAATATGATAAAGAATTATAAAATTCGGGCGCGGAAGCAAATATTTATATGATTTTTTACAAAAATAAAGTCTGATTTTACCTATTCTTGATGAATACGTTGTATATTGTAAGCTACATGGGCTGGATTCTAGAATACGTACCACAATTGAATTAGCAATTTTTCTCTTGCAATGTTTTCCTTTAGCTAAATTATGATAAAGAATTATAATATTCGGACGCGGAAGCAAATATTTATATGAATTTTCACAAAAATAAAGTCTTATTTTACTTATTCTTGAAATGGATGTTTGTGTTAAAACATTCAAATTCAAGCTTTAGGATCTATACTTTGGATGGTTTTAAGCATTGGTTATGCAAAAGTGACCAAAACGTGGTACCGATTAGATAATAAACATTCAATTTTCGGGTGTGATTTTAATGAATATGTTGGATATTGTAAGCTACATGGGCTGGATTCAAGACTACCTACCACACTTGAAGCATATATTTATATGATTTTTTACAAATATAAAGTCAGATTTTACCTATTTTTGAAATGGATATTTTTGTTAAAACATTCATATTCATGCTTTAGGATCTATACTATGGATAATTTTTGCACTGGACATGCAAAAGTGACCAAAACGTGGTACCAATCAGATAATAAACATTCAATTTTCAGATGTCATTTTAGTGAATACGTTGTATAATGTAAGCTACATGATCTGGATTCTAGAATACCTACTACACTTGAAATAGCAAATTTCTTGTTGCAATGTTTTCTTTTAGCTAAAATATGATAAAGAATTATAAAATTCGGGCGTGGAAGCAAATATTTATATAAATTTTTACAAAAATAAAGTCAGATTTTACCTATTCTTGATAAATACGTTATATTTTGTAAGCTACATGGTCTGGATTCTAGAATACCTACTACACTTGAAATAGCAATTTTCTTGTTGCAATATTTTCTTTTAGCTAAAATATGATAAAGTATTATAAAATTCGGGCGCGGAAGCAAATATTAACATGATTTTTTACAAAAATAAAGTCAGATTTTACCTATTCTTGAAATGGATATTTTAGTTAAAACATTCATATTCATGCTTTAAGATGTTTACTATGGATGGTTTTAAGCATTGGACATGCAAAAGTGACGAAAACGTGGTACCATTCAGATAATAAATATTCATTTTTCGGGTGTCATTTTAATGAATACGTTGTATATTGTAAGCTACATGGGCTGGATTGTAGAATACCTACCACACTTGAAATAGCAATTTTCTTGTTGCAATGTTTTCTTTTAGCTAAATATGATAAAGAATTATAAAATTCGGGCGCGGAAGCAAATATTTATATGATTTTTTACAAAAATAAAGTCTGATTTTACCTATTCTTGAAATGGATTTTGTAGTTAAAACATTCATATTCATGCTTTAGGATCTATACTATGGATGGTTTTAAGCATTGGACACGCAAAAGTGACTAAAACGTGGTACCAATTAGATAATAAACAATAAATTTTCGGGTATCATTTTAATGAATACGTTGTATATTGTAAGCTACATGGGCTGGATTCTAGAATACCTACCACACATGAAATAGCAATTATCTTGTTGCAATGTTTTCTTTTAGCTAAAATATGATAAAGAATTATAAAATTCGGGCGCGGAAGCAAATATTTATATAAATTTTTACTAAAATAATGTCAGATTTACCTATTCTTGATGAATACGTTTTATATTGTAAGCTACATGGTCTGGTTTCTAGAATACCTACCACACTTGAAATAGCAATTTTCTTTTTGCAATATTTTTTTTTTTAGCTAAAATATGATGAAGAATTATAAAATTCCGGCGCGGAAGCAAATATTAACATGATTTTTTATAAAAATAAAGTCAGATTTTACCTACTCTCGAAATGGATATTTTAGTTAAAACATTCATATTCATGCTTTAGGATGTATACTATGGATGGTTTTAAGCATTGGACATGCAAAAGTGACGAAAACGTGGTACCATTCAGATAATAAACATTCATTTTTCGGGTGTCATTTTAATGAATACGTTGTATATTGTAAGCTACATGGGCTGGATTCTAGGATACCTACCACACTTGAAATAGCAATTTTCTTGTTGCAATGTTTTCTTTTAGCTAAAATATGATGAAGAATTATAGAATTCAGGCGCAGGAGCAAATATTTATATAATTTTTTACAAAAATAATGTCAGATTTTACCTATTCTTGATAAATACGTTGTAAATTGTAAGCTACATGGGCTGGATTCTAGAATACCTACCACCCTTAAAATAGCAATTTTCTTGTTGCAATGTTTTCCTTTAGCTAAAATATTTATTTATTTATTTTATTTATTTATTATTATCATTTCAACATGAAAAAAGTCCCAATAACAGGATGAACTTTAACAAATTCAAACATACAAGTAAATACAAAGTAAATACAAAGCATACGAAAGAAATTAGAACAAATAGACATATTACAAAAATTCAATGTAGAGAGAGATGTTTACACTAGATCTTTGTTACGACATGACATATAGAAAAATATCAAAGCTCCCTTTAACACACTGTAAGAGTAATTGAAAACAGCAATGTTACATGGAAGAGAGTTAAACACAGTGCACATTTGTCTGATCGGCGACTTCCCTTCGTAGTTTGTCCTCATTTTATTACAATAAAAAGTAAAGTGATACGCGGAACAGAAAGAGTTAAGAGTGCAAGAATGCAACTATCAATCAGTATATTGTTTAATACTTTATAAAGAAATAGGCAAGAGTTGATTCTCCTACGTGTAAACAAAGAAAACATATCAAATTTCAAAACCAAATTATTATAATTAATTTCAAAACTGGGATACTCATTGTATTTCTTGTAATAGCAATATTTGATGAAGCGCTTTTGGACAGTTTCAAAAAGGTGAATATATCTGCTATATATTGGATTCCAAACAACAGTATTCCAGTTTAGACCTGACTAAGACATAATATAAACTTTTAAAGTTGACAAACTACGAAATGGCTTACACGTACGAATAATAAATCCTAGCAACTTAAAAGATGACTTAGTAATGTATTCAATATGACTGTTAAATGTCAATTTATCGTCAAATATTACTCCAAGGTCTTTATATTGATGAACACGTTCCAGATGGATATTCTCCATGGCATAGGAGTAAGTGTAGACAGATTTTTTTACAAGATAACTCATAATTTTACATTTACTGTAATTGAAAAATGGTTTAGAGTTCTGAGACCAAGTTAAAAGTCTTTCTATGTCATCTTGCAAGAGTTTACAGTCATCTAGAGAGTTTATAGTTTTATATACTTTCAAATCATCAGCATACATCAACACCTCTGAACTACATCAGCAATTTCATTCATATATAAAATAAACAACAAAGGTTCCAAGTTCGACCCTCGGGGAACACCCGAAGTG
Organism: Stenolophus ochropezus; assembly: GCA_035578165.1. Lineage (NCBI taxonomy): Eukaryota > Metazoa > Arthropoda > Insecta > Coleoptera > Carabidae > Stenolophus > Stenolophus ochropezus. The sequence continues at coordinate 1,436,519 of JAQOWZ010000041.1, forward strand.
GCAATAAATGGAGCAGACTTTATCTTATTAATCCGAACTGATATTTCGCGATTTACTAAATAGGAATAAATAAATGAAAGTAGGTCAGAAGAAAAATTAAAATTAGTATTTAGTTTATGGAGAAGAATATAAAAATCAACAGTATCAAAAGCTTTTTTAATGTCCGTATAAATAACATCTACTTGTGAATTATCATGTAGTGTGTTAAGGGTATATTCAGTGAAATATATAAGATTGGTAGCTGTTGATTTGCCATTCACGAATCCATGCTGTTGAGAAGTTATGAGATGTTTGACATTACTATAAATATGGACCTGGATTTCTGATTAACTTCAGGTGTTTTATTGCAGAAGTGATATCATCATCAGTGATGTTAGGCATATTAACCATATTAGATGGAAGATATAGAGAATTGGAGAAAATAGTCCGAGGGGTCGAGTTATCAGAAGGATCATAAACGGTAGAAAAATAGTCTGCAAAGCCCTGTACTATCTCAGTGGTATTGGCGTAATTTTGATTGTTTAAGTGCATAGTGCCAGGGATGTGAGAGGGACTTTTTTTGTTACCAACGTACGACCAGAATTGTTTTGGATCAGATCTCAAGGTATTATCTATATTATTTAAATAATGTCTATGTGCATTTTTAATTTCTTTTTTGATAACAGAACGTAGACGTCTGAATTCCAAAAGATAGTGAGGAGTTTTATAAATTTTAAATAAATTTTTATATCTGTTCTTGCATTTAATAAATTTTATAATGTTGGCATTAAACTAAGGTGAATATTTGATGGACGACTAATACTGATACATTTATCAAAGATATTATAAATTATATCATAAAATTTAGCAAAGGCAGCATCGACATCATCATACTCTTTCAATGTGTCCCAATTTACATCAGAAAGCATATCATAAAGTAAATCATAGTTAGCAGAGCGAAAATTGTAGGAAGAGGCATTGGAGTAAGAGGAAGAGTTTGGTATGTTAGTAAAGGAATCATGATTTAAGAATATTGAGAGAGTAGGATGGTGAGAATCTTCTTCAATAATTGGATCAGTATTCTCAACAACAGAACAAGACAGATTAGAAATAACAACATCAAGCAGTCTACCATGTGAGTTAATAATATGATTAAATTGTGTAGCATTTATAAACGAAGTAAAATTTTCAAAATTATTGGTGAAGTTATCAGTACGAAGGCCTTGGTAACTATTGATCAGATTCGGAATATGGAAATTAGATAATATTAAGAAATTAGAGTCATATGTTGATATAAAGGATTTAAGAACTTCAAAACTATAATTTTGTTGAATAAGGGAAATAGGTGGAGGAAGGTAGATGACAATAATATAAACAAAAGTAGTAGGCGTTAGAAATAGTTTAGTGCAAACAAGATCAGCAAGGGAGGAAGGATGTAATATAATATTAATAGAAATGGATTTAAATTTAAGATTGTTGACAGCACATAAGACTTCTCCACCGCGGGATTTGCCACTTCTGAGTGGATCCCTGTCACATCTGTAGACATCATAATTAAGTAAAAATAATTCGGAAGTGTATATACTGTTGTTGAGCCATGTTTCAGTTAAAAAAACAATGTCCAGATCACAGGAAGCAAGATTATTATAGAATGTACTTATTTTAGTACTCAGACCTCTAACATTTTGATAATAAAGTTGAGTAACCGACATTTAACTGTGTGACAAGTAAAAAGAAAGCAAAAATTCAGAGAACTCACAGAAAAGAACGTAGAGAAAGAGATAAAAATATATAAATAATATTAATAATAATAAACCAATGTGCAAGGTGGTAACTTGAATAAAGTTAACAATGGTATCAAATTTGATAACAATGGAAATTATGTAACAAGCAAAAATATAATATATATTGTTTAGAAAACACAAAAAATAGTATAATAATGTATGAAGGTATGAATACACAAAAAAAAACTGAAATACTTCAAATGAATGTAAAATACAAAATAAGCAAATACTGAAGACGGGCCTGTAGTCAACATCAGTTGTGCGCGCAAAGCAAATGTAGAAGACAGAGCAAGTTGAGAATTGTTTATATTAAACTCACAGTTCATTCAACTGCTTCTTGGTAGATATTTTGTGAAACCGATTTGCACTTTTTACATGGATAACTCCATCACTGGTCCATGTATTGCGAAGACCAAACTTATTTTTAGCTGCATTTAAAATATCTACCCTAACACGAGTTAAGTCTTCACGCATCACTATTCCCGTACCCTTAAGTTTTGATTTATTTTTAAAACAGTTGCACAAACATTATAGCGGGTAAACTTAATAATAATGGGTCGGCACTTATCTGCAACATGGCGTCCAAGTCTATGGCAGCGGTCAATGGCAGTTGGATTGAGAGGGACGCCCAGCTTCTCCTGGCAAACCTTCTGGACGACGTCATCTACACACTCGTTCTTGGTTTTTGGTACCTCAAATACACGTACTACAAACACGTCTACTCAGTACGAAAGATCATACCAAATTTTTAATATGAAGAAGAATTATTAAATTCAGGCGCGGAAGCAAATATTTATATGATTTTTTAGAAAAATAAAGTCAGATTTTACCTATTCTTCAAATGGATATCTTTGTTAAATCATTCATATTTATGCTTTAGGATCTATACTATGGATGGTTTTGAACATTGGACATTCAAAAGTGACCAAAACGTGGTACCAATCAGATAATAAACATTCCATTTTCGGGTGTCATTTTAATGAATACGTTGTATATTGTAAGCTACATGGGCTGGATTCTAGAATACCTACCACACTTAAAATATCAATTTTCTTGTTGCAATGTTTTCTTTTAGCTAAAATATGACGAAGAATTATAAAACTCGGGCGCGGAAGCAAATAATTATATAATTTTTTACAAAAATAAAGTCAGATTTTACCTATTCTTGATGAATTCGTTTTATATTGTAAGCTACATGGGCTAGATTCTACAATATCTACTACACTTGAAATAGCAATTTTCTTGCTGCAATGTTTTCTTTTAGCTAAAACATAATTAAGAATTATAAAATTCGGGCGCGGAAGCAAATATTAATATTATTTTTTACAAAAATAAAGTCAGATTTTACCTATTCTTGATGAAAAAGATGTATATTGTAAGCTACATGGGCTGGATTCTAGAATACGTACCACACTTGAAATAGCAATTTTCTTGTTGCAATATTTACTTTTAGCTAACATATGATGAAGAATTATAAAATTCGGGCTCGGAAACAAATATTTATATGATTTTTTACAAAAAAAAGTCAGATTTTACCTATTCTTGAAATTGATATTTTTGTTAAAACATTCATATTCAAGCTTTAGGATCTATACTATGGATGGTAATTAAGCATTCGACATACAAAAGTGATCAAAACATGGTACCAATCAGATAATAAACAGTCAATTTTCGAGTGTCATTTTTATGAATACGTTGTATATTGTAAGCTACATGGGCTAGATTCTAGAATACCTACCACACTTAAAATAGCAATTTTCTTGTTGCAATGTTTTCTTTTAGCTAAAATATGACGAAGAATTATAAAATTCGGGCGCGGAAGAAAATATTTATGTAAATTTTTACAAAAATAAAGTCAGATTTTACCTATTCTTGATGAAATAGATGTATATTGTAAGCTGCATGGGCTGGATTCTAGAATACCTAACACACTTGAAATAGCAATTTTCTTGTTGCAATGTTTTCTTTTAGCTACAATATGATGACGAATTATAAAATTCGGGCCTGGAAGCAAATATTTATATGATTTTTTACAAAAATAAAGTCAGATTTTACCTATTCTTGATGAATTCGTTGTATATTGTAAGCTACATGGGCTAGATTCTACAAAATCTACCATACTTGAAATAGCAATTTTCTTGTTGCAATGTTTTCTTTTAGCTAAAACATGATAAAGAATTATAAAATTCGGGCGCGGAAGCAAATATTAAATGATTTTTTACAAAAATAAAGTCAGATTTTACCTATTCTTGAAATGGATATTTTTGTTAAAATATTGATATTCATGCTTTAGGATCTATACTATGGATGGTTTTGAGCATTGGACATGCAAAAGTGACCAAAACGTGTTACCAATTAGATAATAAACATTAAGGTTTCGGGTGTCATTTTAATGAATGCGTTGTATATTGTACGCTACATGGGTTGGATTCTAGAATACCTACCACACTTGAAATAGCAATTTTCTTGTTGCAATGTTTTCTTTTAGCTAAAATATGATGAAGAATTATTAAATTCGGGCGCAGAAGCAAATATCTATATGATTTTTTACAAAAATAAAGTCAGATATTACCTATTCTTGATGAATACGTTGTATATTGTAAGCTACATGGGCTGGATTTTAGAATAACTACCACACTTGAAATAGCAATTTTCTTGTTGCAATGTTTTCTTCTAGCTAAAATATGATGAAGAATTTTAAAATTCGGGTGCAGAAGCAAATATCTTTATGATTTTTTACAAAAATAAAGTCAGATTTTACCTATTATTTAAATGTATATTTTTGTTAAAACATTCATATTCATACTTTAGGATCTATACTATGGATGATTTAAGCATTGGACATTCAAAAGAGACAAAAACGTAGTACCAATCAGATAATAAACATTCAATTATCGGGTGTCATTTTAATGAATTCGTTGTATATTGTAAGCTACATGGGCTGGATTCTAGAGTACCTACCACACTTGAAATAGCAATTTAATTGTTGCAATGTATACTTTTAGCTAAAATATGAATTATAAAATTCGGGCGCGGAAGCAAATATTTATAAGATTTTTTACAAACATAAAGTCAGATTTTACCTATTCTTGATGAATACGTTGTGTATTGTAAGCTACATGGGCTGGATTCTAGAATACTTACCACAATTGAAATAGCAATTTTCTTTTTGCAATGTTTTCTTTTAGCTAAAATATGATGAAGAATTATAAAATTCGGGCGCGGAAGCAAATATTTATATGATTTTTTACAAAAATAAATTCTCATTTTACCTATTCTTGAAATGGATATTTTTGTTAAAACATGCATTTTCATGCTTTAGGATCTATACTAGGGATGGTTTTAAGCATTGGGCATGCAAAAGTGACCAAAACGTGGTATTAATCAGATAAAAAACATTCAATTTTCAAGTGTCATTTTAACGAATACCTTGGATATTGTAAGCTACATAGGCTGGATTCTGGAATACCTACCACACTTGAAATAGCAATTTTCTTGTTGCAATTTTTTCTTTTAGCAAAAATATGATGAAGAATTATAAAATTCTGCCGCGAAAGCAAATATTTATATGATTTTTTACAAAAATATAGTCAGATTTTACCTATTCTTGAAATGGATATTTTTGTTAAAACATTCATATCCATGCTTTAGGATCTATACTATGGGTGGTTATAAGCATTGGACATTCAAAAGTGGCCAAAATGTGGTACCAATAATATAAAAACATTTAATTTTCGGGTGTCATTTTAATGAATACGTTGTATATTGTAAGCTACATGGGCTGGGTTCTAGAATACCTACCACACTTGAAATAGCAATTTTCTTGTTGCAATGTTTTCTTTTAGCTAAAATATGATAAAGAATTATAAAATTCGGGCACGGAAGCAAATATTTATATGATTTTTTACAAAAATAAGGTCAGATTTTTTCTATTCTTGATGAATACAATGTATATTAAAAGCTACATGGGCTGGATTCTAGAATACCTACCACACTTGAAATAGCAATTTTCTTGTTGCAATGTTTTCTTTTAGCTAAAATATGATGAAGAATTATAAAATTCGGCCGCGGAAGCAAATATTTATATGATTTTTTACAAAAATATAGTCAGATTTTTACAGTCTATGATTCTTTGCCGCAAATTCTCTACGTTATTAATGGGCGTCGAATAAACTAAGCTCTTTAAATGAACCCAAAAATAAAAATCAAACGGATTCAAGTCTAGTGAACGTGGAGGCCACGTATTTGGACCACCTCTGCCTATCCACCAATCAAAAATAAATTTTGAAAATATTGTCTTACTTGGAAACTAAAATGTGGAGGCGTGCATAAACCACATATAATACCGTGTGAATAGTGAAACATTCTCCAATAAATTTGGTAAATTATTTTTCAGATAATGTAGATACAAATTTCCCGTTAATCAGTTAAACAAAAAATAAAGCCCTATCAACTCTTCTCCAACATTACAATATTAATAGAAAAGCTTCAAAACAAAATCAAAATAATTTAATTACGGTAACAACAAATTTTGACAGTTAGTAAGGAAACGTGAATAAACAAATTACAAGTATTAACGTAACTATTGTAATTTTGACAGTAAAAAACATTACTAAAAATAAAATTCAAAATTCAAACAAAAGAGTGTTTTATTCCGAAATGGTTCGTTTCCGGACATGGGTATATTAAGATTATTTTCTTGTTTTGTGTTGATTAATATATTTTCCAAATTTGGTAACCTATTTTTCGAACAGCCTGTATTTATATATTTTTTTACAAAAATAAAGTCAGATTTTACCTATTCTTGATGAAAAAGATGTATATTGTAAGCTACATGGGCTGGATTCTAGAATACCTACCACACTTGAAATAGCAATTTTCTTCTTGCAATGTTTTCTTTTAGCTAAAATATGATAAAGAACTATAAAATTTGGGCGCGAAGGCAAATAATTCCATGATTTTTTACAAAAATAAAGTCAGATTTTACCTATTCTTCAAATGGATATTTTTGTTAAAAATTCATATTCATTTTTTAGGATCTACACTGTGGATGGTTTTAAGCATTGGACATTCAAAGCAAATATTTATATGATTTTTTTTACAAAAATAAAGTTAGATTTTACCTATTCTTGATAAATACGTTGTATATTGTGAGCTACATGGGCTGGATTCTAGAATACCTACCACACTTGAAATAGCAAATTTCTTGTTGCAATGTTTTCTTTTAGCTAAAATATGATAAAGAATTATAAAATTCGGGCGCGGAAGCAAATATTTATATGATTTATTACAAAAATAAAGTCAGATTTTACCTATTCTTGAAATGGATATTTTTGTTAAGACATTCATATTCATGCTTTAGGATCTATACTATGGATGGTTTTAACCATTAGACATGCAAAAGTGACCAAAACGTGGTACCAATCAGATAATAAACATTCGATTTTCGGGTGCCATTTTAATGATTACGTTGTATATTTTAAGCTACATGGGCTGGATTCTAGAATATGATAAAGAATTATAATATTCGGGCGCGGAAGCAAATATTTATATGATTTTTAACAAAAATAAAGTCAGATTTTACCTAAACTTGAAATGGATATTTTTGTTAAAACATTCATATTCATGCTTTAGGATCTATACTATGGATGGTTTTAAGCATTGAACATGCAAAAGTGACCAAAACGTGATACCAATCAGATAAAAAACATTTAATTTTCGGGTGTCATTTTAATGAATACATTGTATATTGTAAGCTACAAGGGCTGGATTCTAGAATACCTACCACACTTGAAATAGCAATTTTTTTGTTACAATGTTTTCTTTTAGCTAAAATATGATGAAGAATTATAAAATTCGGGCACGGAAGTAAATATTTACATAATTTTTTACAAAAATTAAGTCAGATTTTACCTATTCTTGATGAATACGTTGTATATTGTAAGCTACATGGGCTGGATTCTAGAATACCAACCATACTTGAAATAGCAACTTTCTTGTTGCAATGTTTTCTTTTAGCTAAAAAATGATAAATAATTATAAAATTTGGACGCGAAAGCAAATAATTATATAATTTTTTACGAAACTAATGTCAGATTGTACCTATTCTTGATGAATACGTTGTATATTGTAAGCTACATGGGCTGGATACTAGAATACCTACCACACTTGAAATAGCAATTTTCTTGTTGCAATGTTTTCTTTTAGATAAAATATGATAAAGAACTATAAAATTTGGGCGCGAAAGCAAATAATTCTATGATTTTTTACAAAAATAAAGTCAGATTTTACCTTTTCTTTATGAAAACGTTGTATATTGTAAGCTACATTGGCTGGATTCTAGGATACCTAGCACACTTGAAATAGCAATTTTCTGGCAATGTGAAGCTGGAACAACCACTTCGGCACAATTCAATGAAACTAAACGCGAAATGTAGTACTCATTAATTACTAATTATTTACACTAATCTATAATTTATTACTATTACCATTACCGAGAAAAGGGTGGTTGTTCCAGTTTCTGAGTGAAGCTAGCACAACCCCATTATTTTTATTTTTTTTTATGATATATTTAGTACTCATTAATTACTAATTAATTACAATAATCTATAATTTATTACTATTAATATTACCGAGAAATGGGTGGTTGTTCCAACTTCTGAGTGAAGCTAGCACAACCCCATTATTTCTAATTTTTTTAATGAAATATTTAGTACTCATTAATTACTAATTAATTACACTAATCTATAATTTATTACTATTACCATTACCGAGAAAAGGGTGATTGTTCCAGCTTCTGAGTGAAGCTAGCACAACCCCGTAGAAAAAGTATATACCTATATACACCATTATTTACTACTCATCAATTACTAATTAATTACACTAATCTAGAGTTTATTACATACAATTTAAAAACAGGTACTTGTTAAAATTAAAAAATTTTAAACGTTTTTTTGGAGTATCCGCTACAATTAGCAGTGCCTTAGTTAGTGCGCTTCGACCCGCTTAGTGAAGTGACAGATCTTGGGTTCCCCTGTCCTGTAATTAGATTTTGGTCTGTTGGAATGTGTAAATTAGATAAAGAAATAAATAAACAAATACACCAAATATGTTTGTAGGATACTGTAATTAATAAATATCAAGTAGATTGTTGTAGTAAACAACAATACCTTCTCAAATCCAATATACCATTTTAGAAGGCTTATGTTGGAGTAATAAATCGTTACATAATAAATAAACACCGCATTTATTAAAATATTATATTTTCTAGCAGGTTTCACTGCAAATCTGCATGTAGGATACTGTAATTCATAAATATCAAGATGATACAATTCCTTTTTGAATATACCATTTTAGGACGGTTGTGCTGGAGTAATAAATAGTTACATAAAAAATAAACATCACAGTTATTAAAATATTATATTTTCTTAGGAGGTTTTATTACAAATCTGCATGTAGGATACTGTAATTCATATATTTTAATATGATTGTTGCAGTGAACAGCAATACCTGTATAAAGATACCATATTAAAAGGGTTGTGCTGGAGTAATAAATTGTTACATAAAAATTAATCACCGCAGATTTGATATATTATATTTTCTAGGCGTTTTCACTACAAATCTGCATGTACGATACTATAATTAAAAAATATCACCATGATTGTTGTAGTAACAACAATACCTGTTTAAATATACAATTTTAGAAGGGTTGTACTAGAGTAATAAATTCTTACATAATAAATAAACATCGCAGTTACCAAATATTATATTTTCTATGAGATTTCACTACAAATCTGCATGTAGAATATTGGAATTAATAAATATCTCGATGATTGTTGTTGAGAACAACAATACCTGCATAAAGATATCATTTTAGATGTGTTGTGCTGGGGTAATAAATTGTTACATAGAAATTTAATACCGCAAATTTGAAATAATATATATTGTAGGTGTTTTCACTCCAAATCTGTGTGTCGGATACTGTAATTAATAAATATCAAAATGGTTGTTGTTGTGAACAACAATATCTGTTTAAATATACTATTTTTGAAGAGTTGTGCTGGAGTAATAAATTGTTACATAATAAATAAACACTGCAGTTTTGAAAATATTATAATTTCTAGGGGTTTTCACCCCTAATCTGCGTTTAAGATACTATAATTAATAAATATCACGATGATTATTGTAGTAAACAACAATACCTGTTTAAATATCCCTATTCAGAAGGGTTATGCTGGCGTAAGAAATTGTTACATAATTAATAAATACCGCGGTTAATTTAAATATTATATTTTCTACATATCTGCATGTAGGTTATTGTAATTAATAACTATGAAGATAATTGCTGTAGAAGACAACAATACCTGTTTAAATATATCTATTCAGAAGGGTTGTAGTGGCGTAATAAATTGTTACCTAATTAATAAGTACCGCGGTTAATTAATAGTATATTATTTAACAAACATAATATGTAGGCTCTATTACACGAGGATGTAATTAAAAATACGAGCGGTAGCGATTATATTTAATATCCGAGTGTAATGTAGCCATATTATGCGGGTCAAATACTATACTTTATCTACAACTAACAGGCATATAAAAAATCTGATATTATTTGTTAAATATTCAGTTAAGTGTGAGTAGTTCATATATAGCTTAACAGATGGCGCCACAGTAGCACTTAAATGCCAAAATAACTATTCAAATTGTATTTATTATACTTTTATAATCATTTATATTGATATTTATAATAAAAAATATATTATTAATAAATTAACAGTTTATTAAAATGTTATATGTTAAATTATATGCTCTATTTATTACAGAAAAGTGTAGCGTGTAATATATCATTTCATATTACACTTGTGTAATATGAGTAGTATATTATATGTAGTATCACACGTATAATGTACCCATATTTCAATAGTTGTAGATAAAATATTATATTTTCTAAAAGGTTTCACTACAAATCTGAATGTAGGATACAGTAATTAATAGAAATCAAGATGATTGTTATAGTGAACAACAATACCTTTATAAAGATACCATTTTAGATGTGTTGTACTGGGGTAATAAATTGTTACATAAAAATTTAATACCGCAGATTTGAAATAATATATTTTCTAGGCGTTTTCACTCCAAATCTGTGTGTTGGATACTGCAATTAATAAATATTACGATGATTATTGTAGTGAACAATAATACCTGTTTAAATATACCTATTCAGAAGGGTTGTGCTGGGGTAATAAATTGTTATATAATAAATAAATACCGCGAATTAAAATATTATATTTTCTAAAAGGTTTCACTACAAATCTGAATGTAGGATACTGTAATTAATAAATATCAAAATGATTGTTGTAGTGAACAACAATACCTGTTTAAATAGACCTGTTTAGAAGGGTTGTGCTGGAGTAATAAATTGTTACATAATAAATAAATACCGCGATTTAAAATATTATATTTTCTAAAAGGTTTCACTACAAATCTGAATGTAGGATACTGTAATTAATAAATATCAAGATGATTGTTGTAGTAAACAACAATACCTGTTTAAATAGACCTGTTTAGAAGGGTTGTGCTGGAGTAATAAATTGTATTGTTGTTTACTACAACAATTATTGTGATATTTATTTATTGCAGTACCCTACCTACAGATATGTTGATATTATTAGAAAATATAATTTTTTAATAATTCCGGTGTTTATATATTTTCTTACTATTTATTACTCCCGCATAACCCTTCTAAAATGGTATATTTAAGCAGGTATTGTTGTTCACTACAACAATCACCTTGATATTTATTAATTTGAGTATCCTACATTCAGTTTTGCAGTGAAACCTTTTAGAAAATATAATATTTTAATCAACCACGGTATTTATTAATTAGGTAACAATTTATTACGCCAGCACAACCCTTCTGAGTAGGTATATTTAAAAAGGTATAGTTGTTCACTATAATAATCATCGTGATATATATTGATTATAGTATCCTAAACGAAAATTTGGAGTGAAAACACCTATAAAATATAATATTTCAATTCTGTAGTGTTTAATTTCTATGTAACAATTTATTACTCTAGCACAACCCTTGTAAATAGGTATATTTAAACAGGTATTGTTGTTCACTACAACAACCATTTTGATTTTTATTAATTACAGTATCCTACATTCAGATTTGTAGTGAAACCTTTTAGAAAATTTAATATTTTAATTAACCGCGGTATTTATTAATTATGTAACAGTTTATTACGCCAGCACAATCCTTCTAAAATGGTATATTTAAACAGGTATTGTTGTTCACTAAAACAATCATCTTCATTTTTTTAATTACAGTATCCTACATTCAGATTTGAAGTGAAATCTTTTAGAAAATATAATATTTTAATCAACGGCCGGTATTTATCAATTAGGTAACAATTTATTACGCTAGCACAACATTTCTGAATAGGTATATTTAAAAAGGTATTGTTCTTCACTACAATAACATCGTGATATTTATTAATTATAGTATCTTAAACGCAAATTTGTAGTGAAAACGCCTAGAAAATATAATATTTTCAAAACAGCAGTGTTTATTTATTATGTAACAATTTATTACTCCAGCACAACCCTTCTAAATAGATATATTTAAACAGGTATTTTTGTTCACTTCAACAATCATCTTGATTTTTATTAATTACAGTATCCTACATTTATATTTGAAGTGAAACCTTTTAGAAAATATAATATTTTAATCAATCGCGGTATTTAATAATTAGGTAACAATTTATTACGCCAGCATAATATTTCTAAATAGGTATATTTAAACAGATATTGTTGTTCACTACAATAATCATCGTGATATTTATTAATTATAGTATCTTAAACGCAGATTTATAGTGAAAACGCCTAGAAAATATAATATTTTCAAAACAGCAGTGTTTATTTATTATGTAACAATTTATTACTCCAGCACAACCCTTCTAAATAGGTATATTTAAACAGGTATTGTTGTTCACTACAACAATCATCTTGATTTCTATTAATTACAGTATCCTACATTCAGATTTGAAGTGAAACCTTTTAGAAAATATAATATTTTAATCAATCGCGATATTTATTAATTAGGTAACAATTTATTACTCTAGCACAACCCTTCTAAATAGGTATAATTAAACAGGTATTGTTGTTCTCTACAACAATCATCTTGATATTTATTAATTACAGTATCCTAAATTCAGGTTTGTAGTGAAACCTTTTAGAAAATATAATATTTTAATCAACCGCGGTATTTATTAATTAGGTAACAATTTATTACACCAGCACAACCCTACTGAATAGATATATTTAAACATTAATTGTTGTGTACTACAACAATTATCTTGATAGTTATTAATTACAATAACCTACATGCAGATATGTAGTGAAACCTCCTAGAAAATATAATATTTTAATTAATCGGGGTATTTATTAATTATGTAACAATTTATTACGCCAGCACAACCATTCTGAATAGGGTTATTCAAACAGGTATTGTTGTTTACTATAATAATCATCGTGATATTTATTAATTATAATATCTTAAACGCAGATTTGTAGTGATAACGCCTAGAAAATATAATATTTTCAATACAGCAGTGTTTATTTATTATGTAACAGTTTATTACTCTAGTACAACTCTTCAAAGATAGTATATTTGATTTGAGAAAGTATTGTTGTTTTCTACAACTATCTACTTGATGTTTATTAATTACAGTATCCTACAAACATATTTGGTGTGAAAATTCCGGCAAAATATAATATTTCAACAAATGCGGTGTGTTTTTGTTTATTTATTTCTTTATCTAATTTACACTTTCCAACAGACCAAAATCTAATTACAGGACAGGGGAACCCAAGATCTATCACTTCACTCAGCGGGTCGAAGCGCACTAACCAACTAAGCCACTGCTACTTGTAGCGGATACTCCAAAAAAACGCTTAAAAATTGTTAATTTTAACAAGTACCTGTTTTTAAATTGTATGTAATAATCTCTAGATTAGTGTTATTAATTAGTAATTGATGAGAAGTAAATAATGGTGTATATACATATATACTTTTTCTACGGGGTTGTGCTAGCTTCACTCAGAAGCTGGAACAACCACCCTTTTCTCGGTAATCGTAATAGTAATAAATTTTATTTTTGCGTAATAAATTAGTAATTAATGAGTACTACATTTCGCGTTTAGTTTCATTGAGTTGTGCCGAAGTGGTTGTTCCAGCTTCACATTGCCCAATTTTCTTGTTGCAATGTTTTCTTTCAGTTAAAATATGATAAAAAATTATAAAACTCGGGCGCGGAAAGCAAATATTTATATGATTTTTTACAAAAATAAAGTCAGATTTTACCTATTCTTGATGAATACGTTGTATATTGTAAGATATATGGGCTGGATTCTAGAATACCTACCACACTTGAAATAGGAACTTTCTTGTTGCAATGTTTTGTTTTAGCTAATATATGATAAAGAATTCTAAAATTCGGGTGCGGAAGCAAATATATATATGATTTTTTACAAAAATTAAGTCGGATTTTACCTACTCTTGATGAATACATTGTATATTGTAAGCTACATGGGCTGGATTCTATAATACCTACGACATTTGAAATAGCAATTTTCTCATTGCAATGTTTTCTTTTAGCTAAAATATGATAAAGAATTATAAAATTCGGGCGCGGAAGCAAATATTTATATGATTTTTTACAAAAATAAAGTCAGATTTTACCTATTTTGGAATGGATATTTTTGTTAAAACATTCATAGTCATGCTTTAGGATCTATAATATGGATTGTTTTAAGCATTGGACATGCAAAAGTGACCAAAACGTGGTACCAATCAGATAATAAACATTTATTTTTCGGGTGTCATTATAATGAATACGTCGTATATCCTATATACTAAACGATTAGATTCACTATCTATATATCTATCTATATATCTATCTATCTATAGATTCATCACGAGCATCGAGTAACTTTTGTAATCGCCTACAGCCTGAACCATGCAAGTGATTGTTATAATTTTTTTTTTAATATGTGGGGGCTAATGAGATCTGGTGCCTTTTGGGTGTCTCATATTTTTACTATTAGTAATTTTCGTGTAAAAAATTAAAACTTTGCAAAAATGCTGCCTTGAAACAATGGATCCCAGAGGCCATGTCTAACTTTAAGAACGGTTTGTTTTTTGCAAAAAATTGTCAGAAGTATGTATTATATGGTATCAAATGAAAGGTCTCGGTGAGAGTTAGGGTACATAAATGACAAAAATGTTTCATGTCGACCGGTTTTTGTTTTTTGCAAAAAAATTATTAGAAGTATATCGAGTTTGCAACGTAATGAAAGGTCTCGGTGAGGCCTGACGTGGAAATATGAAATAATTATTTCATGTCGATCGGCATTTGTT
This sequence comes from Stenolophus ochropezus, assembly GCA_035578165.1. Taxonomy (NCBI): domain Eukaryota; kingdom Metazoa; phylum Arthropoda; class Insecta; order Coleoptera; family Carabidae; genus Stenolophus; species Stenolophus ochropezus. The sequence goes on from JAQOWZ010000041.1 coordinate 1,451,708, forward strand.
TTTTGCACTGACAGCGGAGCTCTAGGGAATGCTCGGCGTAGCCGAGAATTCGCTAGTCCTATATACTAAACGATTACATTCACTATATATCTATCTATCTATAGATTCATCACGAGCATCGAGTAACTTTTGTAATCGCCTACAGCCTGAACCATGCAATTGATTGTTATAAATATTTTTTTAATATGTGGGGGCTAATGAGATCTGGTGCCTTTTGGGTGTCTCATATTTTTACTATTAGTAGTTTTCGTGTAAAAAATTAAAACTTTTCACAAATGCTGCCTTGAAACAATGGATCCCAGAGGCCATGTCTAACTTTAAGAAGAATCACGCCGTCATCCGTCACTTTTGACAATCTGCCTATGAACTTTAAATGATTATATCTTTTAATAGAACATTGATATCAAAGATTTAAAAACAGTATCGTGAATAATATACTTGAGCAAATGTGTTACAACTCATTTAAGTTTAAAACATAACGTATTTAATTAATATAAATTTTGACGTTTCCAATGTCAAAAGTCAATGTTGCCAAATGTGTGATGAAGTAACTAAATTAAAACCAAATATTCCTAAACTAACTTCACTGAAGACGGTGCCAGTTGTATTAGAGTTGACAATATTAATTTATAAATTTAAAAATTAACTACTATTTTTTAATACAAACAGTGTTGCCAAATTATAAAGTAACTAAATAAAAATCAAATATTCCTAAATAAGATAAATTGAATACTTTGCTGTGTTTGTTATCAAAAGAAAGGAAACCATAAGGGTCTGTTTTAAAATGACAAAAAAATGTGACATGTCGATCTGCATTTGTTTTCCGTAAAAAGTTGTAAGAAGTAGGTCGTCCTTGGGTTTTAAGGAAACGACACATTACGGACTGCTGTGCACGAAGGACAAAAATATTCCATGTAGATTAGAATTTGTTTTTTGCATAATGTCAGAAAAATGTCGTGTTTGGGTATTTTCAAATTACAAAAGTCAATGTTGCCAAATGTTTAATAAAGTAACTAAACAAAGAACAAATATTCCACAATGAAAGGTTACTGAAGACAGTGAATGTTATATTAGGCTAGGTCACGATGAGGGCTAGCGTGCAGAATGAACAAAAATGTTCTATATCGAACGGTTTTTGTTTTTTGGAAAATGTTGTGAGAAGTATGTGGTGTTTGGTATCAAATGAAAGGTTTCAATGAAGGCTGGTGTGCAGAATTAACAAAAATGGTCAATGTCGATCGGCTATTGTTTTTTTGCAAAAGGTTGTCACAAGTATATAGTGTTTGGTATCAAATGAAAAGTCTCGGTGTGGGCTAGCGTGTAAATATGATAAAAATATTTCATGTCGATCGACTTTTGTTTTATGCAGAAAGTTGTCAGAAGTATGTCGTGTATGGTCTCAAATGAAAGGTCTCGGTGAGGGCTGGGGTACATAAATGACAAAAATGTTTCATGTCGACCGGCTTTTGTTTTTTGCAAAAAATTATTAGAATTATATCGTGTTTGCAATCTAATGAAAGGTCTCGGTGATGCCTGACGTGGAAATATGAAATAATTGTTTTATGTCGATCGGCATTTGTTCTTTGCACTGACAGCGGAGCTCTAGGGAATGCTCGGCATAGATGAGAATTCGCTAGTCCTATATACTAAACGATTAGATTCACTATATATCTATCTATAGATTCATTACGAGCATCGAGTAACTTTTGTAATCGCCTACAGCCTGAACCATGCAAGTGATTGTTATAATTTTTTTTTAATATGTGGGGGCTAATGAGATCTGCTGCCTTTTGAGTGTCTCATATTTTTACAATTAGTAGTTTTCGTGTAAAAAATTATAACTTTGCACAAATGCTGCCTTGAAACAATGGATCCCAGAGGCCATGTCTAACTTTAAGAAGAATCACGCCGTCATCCGTCACTTTTGACAATCTGCCTATGAACTTTAAATGATTATATCTTTTAATAGAACATTGATATCAAAGATTTAAAAACAGTATCATGAATAATAGACTTGAGCAAATGTGATACAACTAATTTAAGTTTAAAACATAACGTATTTAATTAATATAAATTTTGACGTTTCCAATGTCAAAAGTCAATGTTGCCAAATGTGTGATGAAGTAACTAAATTAAAACCAAATATTCCTAAACTAACTTCACTGAAGACGGTGGCAGTTGTATTAGGATTGACAATATTCATTTATAAATTTAAAAATTAACTACTATTTTTTAATGCACAGTTTTGCCAAATTATAAAGTAACTAATTAAAAATCAAATATTCCTAAATAAAATAAATTGAATACTTTGCTGTGTTTGTTATTAAAAGAAAGGAAACCATAAGAGCCAGTTTTAAAATGACAAAAAAAATGTGTCATGTCGATCTGCATTTGTTTTTCGTAAAAAGTTGTTAGAAGTAGGTCGTCCTTGGGTTTTAAGGAAACGACACAATACGGACTGGTGTCCACGAATGACAAAAATGTTCTATGTAGATTAGAATTTGTTTTTTGCAAAATGTTATCAGAAAAAAGTCGTGTTTGGGTATTTTCGAATTACATAAGTCAATATTGCCAAATGATTAATAAAGTAACTAAACAAAGAACAAATATTCCCAAATGAACGTTACTGAAGACAGTGAATGTTATATTAGGCTAGGTCACAATGAGGTCTAGCATGCAAAATGAACAAAAATGTTCTATATCGAACGGCTTTTGTTTTTTGGAAAAAGTTGTGAGAAATATGTGGTGTTTGGTATCAAATGAAAAAGCTCGATAAAGGCTGGCGTGTGGAATTAACTAAAAGGTCAATGTTGATCGGCTTTTGTTTTTTGCAAAAATTTATCAAAGGTATGTCGAGTTTGGTCTCAAATGAAATGTCTCGTTGAGGGCTGGCATGCAGAATTGACAAAAATGTTCCATGTCGATCGGCTTTTGTTTTATGCAAAAAGTTGTCAGAAGTATGTCGTGTTTGGTATCAAATGAAAGGTTTTGGAGAGGGCTAGCCTGCAGAATTGACAAAAATGTACTATGTCGATCGGTTTTTGTTTTTTGCAAAAAGTTGTCAGAAGTATGTCGTGTTTGGTATCAAATGAAAGGTCTCGGAGAGGGCTAGCGTGCAGAATTGACAAAAAATGTGCTATGTCGATCGGCGTTTGTTTTTTGCAAAAGGTTGTCACAAGTATATAGTGTTTGGTATCAAATGGAAAGTCTGGGTGTGGGCTAGCGTGTAGATATGATAAAAATGTTTCATGTCGATCGACTTTTGTTTAATGCAGAAAGTTGTCAGAAGTATGTCGTGTATGGTATCAAATGAAAGGTCTCGGTGAGAGTTGGGGTACATAAATGACAAAAATGCTTCATGTCGACCGACTTTTGTTTTTTGCAAAAGTTAATAGAAGTATATCGTGTTTGAAATCTAATGGAAGGTCTCGGTAAAGGCTGACGTGCAGATATAAAAAAACTGTTTCATGTCGATAGGCATATGTTTTTTGCACTGACAGCGGACCTCTAGGGAATGCTCGGCGTAGCCGAGAATTCGCTAGTATCATATACTATTTTGATTGATTCACTATCTATATATCTATCTATATTTGGATTTATCACGACGATCAGGCATCGTTTGTCCAGCTCAAACTCCTAGACCATTCGAGTAATTGCTGTAATTTTTTTTCCAAGTTGTAGTGTCTATTGTACCGGAGTGCCTTTTGGGGGTCTCATATTTTTACTGTGAGTGGTTTTTGTTTAAAAAAATAAAAACTGCGTAAAATTGGTACATTGAAACAATGGATTCCAGAAGCCATGTCTAATTTTAAGTAGAATGACGCCGTCATCCGTCACTTTTGACAATCAGACTATGAACTTTAAACGATTATATCTTCTTATAGAGTATTGATATCAAAGATTTAAAAACAATTTCATGAATAATAGACTTGAGCAAAGGTGTTACAACTAATTTAAGTTTAAAACATAACGTATTTAATTAATATAAATTTTGACGTTTCCAATGTCAAAAGTCAATGTTGCCAAATGTGTGATGAAGTAACCAAATTAAAACCAAATATTCCTAAACTAACTTCACTGAAGACGGTGGCAGTTATATTAGGATTGACAATATTAATTTACAAATTTAAAAATTAACAACTATTTGTTTTATACAAACAGTGTTGCCAAATTATGAAGTAACTAAATAAAAATAAATATTTGTTATCAAAAGAAAGAAAACCATAAGAACTGGTTTTAAAATGACAAAAAAAAATGTGTCATGTCGACCTGCATTTGTTTTTCGCAAAAAGTTGTCAGAAATCTGTCGTGTTTGGTGTCGAATGAAAAGTCTTGGTGATGGCTCGCGTAGAGAATTGACAAAAATGATCAATATCGATCGGCTTTTGTTTTTTGCAAAAATTTCTCAAAAGTATGTCGAGTTTGGTCTCAAATGAAAGGTCTCGTTGAGGGCTAGCGTGCAGACTTGACAGAAAAATTCCATTACGATTGGTTTTTGTTTCTTTTGCAAAAATTTCTCAAAAGTATGTCGAGTTTGATCTCAAAAGAAACGTCTTGTTGAGGGCTAGCGTGCAGAATTGACAAAAATGTGCTATGTCGATGTGTTTTTGTTTTTTGCAAAAACATGTCAGAAGGGTATTGTGTTTGGTATCAAATGGAAGGTTTCAATGAGGGCTGGTGTGCAGAATTAACAAAAATTGTCAATGTTGATCGGCTTTTGTTTTTTGCAAAAGGTTGTCACAAGTATATAGTGTTTGGTATTAAATGAAAAGTCTCGGTGTGGGCTAGCGTGTAGATATGATAACAATGTTTCATGTCGATCGACTTTTGTTTTATGCAGAAAGTTGTAAGAAGTATGTCGTGTTTGGTATCGAATGAAAGGTCTCGATGAGGGCTGGGTTACATAGATGACAAAAATGATTCATGTCGACCGGCTTTTATTTCTTGCAAAATTTTGTCAAAAGTATGTCGAGATTGGTCTCAAATGAAACGTCTCTTTGAGGGCTAGCGTGCAGAATTGACAAAAATGTTCCATTCCGACCGGCTTTTGCTTTCTGCAAAAAGTTCTCAAAGGTATGTCGAGTTTGGTCTCAAATGAAAGGTCTCGTTGAGGGCTAACGTGCAGAATTGACAAAAATGTTTTATGTCTATCAGCTTTTGTTTTATGCAAAAAGTTGTCAGAAGTATGTCGTGTTTGGTGTCGAATGAAAAGTCTTGGTGATGGCTCGCGTAGAGAATTGACAAAAATGATCAATATCGATCGGCTTTTGTTTTTTGCAAAAATTTCTCAAAAGTATGTCGAGTTTGGTCTCAAATGAAAGGTCTCGTTGAGGGCTAGCGTGCAGACTTGACAGAAAAATTCCATTACGATTGGTTTTTGTTTCTTTTGCAAAAATTTCTCAAAAGTATGTCGAGTTTGATCTCAAAAGAAACGTCTTGTTGAGGGCTAGCGTGCAGAATTGACAAAAATGTGCTATGTCGATGTGTTTTTGTTTTTTGCAAAAACATGTCAGAAGGGTATTGTGTTTGGTATCAAATGGAAGGTTTCAATGAGGGCTGGTGTGCAGAATTAACAAAAATTGTCAATGTTGATCGGCTTTTGTTTTTTGCAAAAGGTTGTCACAAGTATATAGTGTTTGGTATTAAATGAAAAGTCTCGGTGTGGGCTAGCGTGTAGATATGATAACAATGTTTCATGTCGATCGACTTTTGTTTTATGCAGAAAGTTGTAAGAAGTATGTCGTGTTTGGTATCGAATGAAAGGTCTCGATGAGGGCTGGGTTACATAGATGACAAAAATGATTCATGTCGACCGGCTTTTATTTCTTGCAAAATTTTGTCAAAAGTATGTCGAGATTGGTCTCAAATGAAACGTCTCTTTGAGGGCTAGCGTGCAGAATTGACAAAAATGTTCCATTCCGACCGGCTTTTGCTTTCTGCAAAAAGTTCTCAAAGGTATGTCGAGTTTGGTCTCAAATGAAAGGTCTCGTTGAGGGCTAACGTGCAGAATTGACAAAAATGTTTTATGTCTATCAGCTTTTGTTTTATGCAAAAAGTTGTCAGAAGTATGTCGTGTTTGGTTTCAAATGAAAGGTCTCGGAGAGGGCTAGCGTGCAGAATTGAGAAAAATGTGCTATATCGATCGGATTTTGTTTTTTGCAAAAAGTTGTCAGAAGTGTGTGATGTTTGGTATCAAATGATAGGTTTCAATGAAGGCTGGTGTATAGAATTAACGAAAATGGTCAATGTCGATCGGCTTATGTTTTTTGCAAAAGGTTGTCACAAGTACCTATATAGTGTTTGGTATCAAATGAAAAGTCTCGGTGTGGGCTAGCGTGCAGATATGATAAAAATGTTTCATGTCGATCGACTTTTGTTTTATGCAGAAAGTTGTCAGAAGTATGTCGTGTATGGTATCAAATGAAAGGTCTCGCTGAGAGTTGGGGAACATAAATGACAAAAATGTTTTATGTCGATCGGCTTTTTTTTTGCAAAAAAATATTAGAAGTATATCGTGTTTGCAATCTAATGAAAGGTCTCGGTGAGGCCTGACGTGGAAATATGAAATAATTGTTTCATGTCGACCGACATTTGTTTTTTGCACTGATAGCGGAGCTCTAGGGAATGCTCGGCGTAGCCGAGAATTCGCTAGTCCTATATACTAAACGATTACATTCACTATATATCTATCTATCTATAGATTCATCACGAGCATCGAGTAACTTTTGTAATCGCCTACAGCCTGAACCATGCAAGTGATTGTTATAATTTTTTTTTAATATGTGGGGGCTAATGAGATCTGGTGCCTTTTGGGTGTCTCATATTTTTACTGTTAGTAGTTTTCGTGTAAAAAATTTAAACTGTGCACAAATGCTGCCTAGAAACAATGGATCCCAGAGGCCATGTCTAAATTTAAGAAGAATCACGCCGTCATCCGTCACTTTTGACAATCTGCCTATGAACTTTAAATGATCATATCTTTTAACAGAACATTGATATCAAAGATTTAAAAACAGTATCATGAATAATAGACTTGAGCAAATGTGTTACAACTAATTTAAGTTTAAAACATAACGTATTTAATTAATATAAATTTTGACATTTCCAATGTCAAAAGTCAATGTTGCCAAATGTATGATGAAGTAACTAAATTTTAACCAAATATTCCTAAACGTTACTGAAGACGGTGGCAGTTGTATGAGGATTGACAATATTAATTTATAAATTTAAAAATTAACTACTATTTTTTAATACAAACAGTGTTGCCAAATTATAAAGTAACTAATTAAAAATCAAATATTCCTAAATAAAATAAATTGAATACTTTGCTGTGTTTGTTACGAAAAGAAAGGAAACCATAAGGGCCAGTTTTAAAATGACAAAAAAAAATGTGTCATGGCGATCTGCATTTGTTTTCCGTAAAAAGTTGTTAAAAGTAGGTCGTCCTTTGGTTTTAAGGAAACACACAATACGGACTGGTGTGCACGAATGACAAAAATGTTCTATGTAGATTAGAATTTGTTTTTTGCATAATGTTGTTAGAAAAATGTCGTGTTTGGGTACTTTCGGATTACAAAAGTCAATGTTGCCAAATGTTTAATAAAGTAACTAAACAAAGAACAAATATTCCCAAATGAAAGGTTACTGAAGACAGTGAATGTTATATTAGGCTAGGTCACGATGAGGGCTAGCGTGCAAAATGAACAAAAAAGTTCTATTTCGAACGGCTTTTGTTTTTTGTAAAAAGTTGTGAGAAGTATGTGGTGTTTGGTATCAAATGAAAAGGCTCAAGAATGGCTGGCGTGTAGAATTAACTAAAAAGGTCAATGTTGATCGGCTTTTGTTTTTTGCAAAAATTTCTCAAAGGTATGTCGAGTTTAATCTCAAATGAAAGGTCTCGTTGAGGGCTGGCGTGCAGAATTGAAAAAATGTTCCTTGTCGATCGGCTTTTGTTTTATGCAAAAAGTTGCCAGAAGTATGTCGTGTTTCGTATCAAATGAAAGGTCTCGGAGAGGGCTAGCGTGCAGAATTGATAAAAATGTGCTATGTCGATCGGTTTTTGTTATTTGCAAAAAGTTGTCAGAAGTGTGTGGTGTTTGGTATCAAATAAAAGGTCTCGTTGAGGGCTAGCGTGCAGAATTGACAAAAATGTTCCATGTCGATCGGCTTTTGTTTTATGCAAAAAGTTGTCAGAAGTATGTCGTGTTTGGTATCAAATGAAAGGTCTCGGAACGGGCTAGCGTGCAGAATTGACATAAATGTGCTATGTCAATCGGTTTTTGTATTTTTTGCAAAAAGTTGTGAGAAGTATGTGGTGTTTGGTATCAAATGAAAAGGCTCGATAAGGGCTGGCGTGTAGAATTAACAAAAAAGGTCTATGCCGACCGGCTTTTGCTTTATGCAAAAAGTTGTCAGAAGTATGTGGTGTTTGGCATCAAATGAAAAGTCTCGGAGAAGGCTAGCGTGTACGTATGATAAAAATGTTTCATGTCAATCGACTTTTGTTTTATGCAGCAAGTTGTCAAAAGTATGTCGTGTATGGTACCAAATGAAAGGTCTCTCCGTGAGAGTTGGGGTACATAAATGACAAAAATGTTTTATGTTGACCGGCTTTTATTTTTTGCAACAAATTATTAGAAGTATATCGCGTTTGCAATGAAAGGTCTCGGTGACGCCTGACGTGGAAATATGAAATAATTGTTTCATGTCGATCGGCATTTGTTTTTTGCACTGTCAGCGGAGCTCTAGGGAATGATGAATAATTTTAAATTACGGGCACAGAAACATATATTTATATGATTTTTTACAAAGTAAATGTCAGATTTTAACTTTTGTTGATGAATATGTTGTATATTGTAAGCTACATGGGCTGGATTCTAGAAAACCTACCACACTTGAAATAGCAATTTTCTTGTTGCAATGTTTTCTTTTAGCTAAAATATGATTAAGAATTATAAAATTCGGGCGCGGAAGCAAATATTTATAAGATTTTTTACAACAATAAAGTCAGATTTTACTTATTCTAAAAATGAATATTTTTGTTAAAACATTCATATTCATGCTTTAGGATCTATACTATGGATGGTTTTAAGCATTGGACATGCAAAAGTGACCAAAACGTGGTACCAGTCAGATAATAAACATTCAATTTTTTGGTGTCATTTTAATGAATACGTTGTATATTGTAAGCTACATGGGCTGGATTCTAGAATACCTACCGCACTTGAAATAGGTTTTTCTTGTTGCAATGTTTTGTTTTAGCTAAAATATGATGAAGAATTATAAAATTCGGGCGCGGAAGCAAATATTTATATGATTTTTTACAAACATAAAGTCAGATTTTACCTATTCTTGTAGAATACGTTGTATATTGTATGCTACATGGGCTGGATTCTAGAATACCTACCACACATGAAATAGCAATTTTCTTGTTGCAATGTTTTCTTTTAGGCAAAATATGGTGAAGAATTATAAAATTTAGGCGCGAAAGCAAATATTTATATGGTTTTGTACAAAAGTAAAGTCAGATTTTACCAATTCTTGAAATGGATATTATTTGTTAAAACATTCATATTCATGCTTTAGGATCTATACTATGGATGGTTTTAAGCATTAGACATGCAAAAGTGACCGAAAAGTGGTACCAATCAGATAATAAACATTCAATTTTCGGGTGTCATTTTAATTAATACGTTGTATATTGTAAGCTACATGGGCTGGATTCTAGAAATAGCAATTTTCTTGTTGCAATGTTTTCTTTTAGCTAAAATATAATGAAGAATTATAAAATACTGGCGCAAAAGCAAATATTTATATGAAGTTTACAAAAATAAAGTCAGATTTTACCTATTCTTGATGAATACGTTGTATATTGTAAGATACATAGGCTGGATTCTATAATACCTATCACACTTTAAATAGCAATTTTCTTGTTGCAAAGTATTCTTTTTGCTAAAATATTATGAAGAAATATAAAATTCGGGTGCGGAAGCAAATATTTATATGATTTTTAACAAAAATAAAGTCAGATTTTACCTATTCTTGAAATGGATATTTTTGTTAAAACATTCATATTCATGCTTTAGGATCTATACTATGGTTGGTTTTAAGCACTGCACATGCAAAAGTGACCAAAACGCAGTAACAATCAGATAATAAACATTAAATTTTCAGGTGTCATTTTAAGGAATACGTTGTATATTGTAAGCTACATGGGCTGGATTCTAGAATACCTACCACACTTAAAATAGCAATTTTCTTGTTGCAATGTTTTCTTTTTGCTAAAATATGATAAAAAATTATAAAATACGGGCGCGGAAGCAAATATTTATATGATTTTTTACAAAAATAAAGTCTGATTTTACATTTTCTTGATGAATACGTTGTATTTTGTAAGCTACATGGGCTGGATTCTAGAATACCTACCACACTTGAAATAGCAATTTTTTTGTTGCAATGTTTTCTTTTTCCTAAATTTGATGAAGAGTTATATAATTCGGGCGTGGAAGCAAATATTTATATAATTTTTTACAAAAATAAAGTCAGATTTTACCTATTCTTGATAAATACGTTGTATATTGTAAGCTACATGGGCTGGATTCTAGAATAAATACCACACTTGAGATAGCAATTTTCTTGTTGAATTGTTTTCTTTTAGCTAAAATATGATAAAGAATTATAAAATTCGGGCGCGGAAGCGAAAGCAAATATTTATATGATTTTTAACAAAAATAAAGTCTGATTTTACCTATTCTTGAAATTGATATTTTTGTTAAAAGACTCATATTAATGCTTTAGGATCTATACTATGGATGGTTTTAAGCATTGGACATGCAAAAGTGACCAAAACGTGGTACCAATCAGATAATAAACATTCAATTTTCGGGTGTCATTTTAATAAATACGTTGTATATTGTAAGCTACATGGGCTGGATTCTAAAGTACCTATTACACTTGAAATAGTAATTTTCTTGTTGCAATGTTTTCTTTTAGCTAAATTATGATGAAGAATTATAAAATTTGGCACGAAAGCAAATATTTATATGAATTTTTACAAAAATATGGTCAGATTTTACCTATTCTTAATGAACACGTTGTATATTGTAAGCTACATGGGCTGGATTCTAGAATACCTACCACACTCGAAATAGAAATTTTCTTGTTGCAATGTTTTCTTTTAGGTAAAATACAATGAAAAATTATAAAATTCGGGCGCGGAAGCAAATTTTTATATGATTTTGTACAAAAATAAAGTCAGATTTTACCTATTCTTGATGAATACGTTGTATATTGTAAGCTACATGGGCTGGATTTTAGAATACCTACCACACTTGAAATAGTAATTTTCTTGTTGCAATGTTTTCTTTTAGGTAATATATGATGAAGAATTATAAAATTCCGGCGCGGAAGCCAATATTTATATGACTTTTTACAAAAATAAAGTCAGAATTTACCTATTCTTGAAATGGATATTATTTGTTAAAACATTCATATTCATGCTTTAGGATCTATACTATGGATGGTTTTAACCTTTCAAAGGCCAACGTTCCCTTTTTGGGAACATGAATTTAATTATTGTTTATATGGGAATATATTTGTTTAGAGCTTTTTGAAGTATTTTGTACAAAAATAAAGTCAGATTTTACCTATTCTTGATGAATATGTTGTATATTGTAAGCTACATGGGCTGGATTTTAGAATACCTACCACACTTGAAATAGTAATTTTCTTGTTGCAATGTTTTCTTTTAGGTAATATATGATGAAGAATTATAAAATTCCGGCGCGGAGCCAAATATTTATATGACTTTTTACAAAACTAAAGTCAGATTTTACCTATTCTTGAAATGGATATTATTTGTTAAAACATTCATATTCATGCTTTAGGATCTATACTATGGATGGTTTTAACCTTTCAAAGGCCAACGTTCCCTTTTTGGGAACATGAATTTAATTATTGTTTATATGGGAATATATTTGTTTAGAGCTTTTTCAAGTATTTGTGTATAAAATACAAGTCCTAATGGTGACCTTTTTAATATATACATGTCATATTTCTATTAACTTAAAAAAAAATATCAAATATGATCGTTTTCACACATTTTGTCCTATATACATAAAAAATGACGTGTCCTGCATAATTCTTTATACATGACTCCCAAAATTTGAATATAGATACATTACTTCATAAAGATTACCATAATCGTCTTATTTTTACGCTAAAAAATTGTAGTTAGCTATGGGTGTGCTAAAAAATTAGATGTCCCATTTTGGGAACGTTGGCCACCGCAGGGAAGAAAAATTTAAAAGTTCGTTCTTATATTACGCTGTGCAAGTTTGGACAGTATTTTTGCATGTATTAGTAGATATTTTTACATTTGTGGTTTATTCATTGTGAAGTGTTGTACTGTTTGAATCGCAAGCCGTTTTATAAAACATTTTGTTTTAAAAATGGACCCCAAGACATTCCACGGGTATGTATAAATAATTTACTAAACAAAAAAAGTAAAACTATATAAAATAATTGTTCAGTTTAGAAAGCGTATTAGAAACTATAGATTTTTGACAAACGCTGTAAACGAGATTGAAGCATCATCATCACAAGATATAGACATTGTTATTTTGCCACCTAACTCTGGAGATCAAAATATACCTAGCGATGAGGAACAAGATGATGATGAAGCAATTCTGGATCTAGATGATCTACCTCAAGATGTTCCAGGGGAAGTAGAAGTACATTATAATGACTTAAGATATCTGAGGGTGAAGACGATGAACCAGCTGCCGGATATAGGAATTAATTAGTGGCTACCACAGTTTACCTTCAGCAAATGACTACTGGTCAACATCTGAGGACTTACAAGCACCGATATTCTCTAAAATTATGAGTAGGGAAAGATTTGGACTGATAAAACGGTACCTTCATGTTGCTGATAATAACAATCTTGCTAAGTCTAAAGTAACTATGGTATTAGAGCTGTTTGACAAACTCAAACAAAATTTTCAGCAGTTCGGTGTGTTTCACAAGCATCTCAGTATTGATGAAGCGATGATACCGTATCACAGTCACCACTCTGCCAAAATGTTTATCAAAAATAAACCTATCCGTTTCGGATATAAGATATGGATACTCTGTGGAAATGATGGGTATCCCTACAACTTTGAAATTTATTGCGGTAAGACAGGTAATACTTCAACTCCTTTGGGGATAAGGGTAGTACATAAATGTGATCAGTAGTTCAAGATCCAGCCAAACATATTGTGTATTTTGATAATTTTTTTACTAGCCACAGACTTATAACAGAGTTATCAGAGCGAAACATGCGTGCTTGTAGTACTATTAGAGAGAATCGCACAAACAAATGCCCACTAATTTCTTCCAAAACATTGAAAAAACAAAATAGAGGCGCATATGATTACAGATCGCATGGAACAGTTCTCTGTGTAAAGTGGAATGACAGTTCAGTTGTCACAATGGCAACTAATTATTTTACAATTACTCCACTTCACAAAGCCACAACAAGATTAAAATCAGATAATAAGAAAGAGATTGAGCAGCCAAACGTAATTAGAAACTATAATTTAGGGATGGGCGGTGTTGATCTAGCTGATCGTATATGTGCCAGTTATCGTCCTAAGTTGCGATCAAAGAAATGGTGGTGGAACCTTTTCTCCCACGCACAGAATTTATCTGTTGTTGCAGTTTTCAGGTTTTACCAACACTTACATCCAGAACATAACGTTTCACATCTATAATTCAGAAGAAATGTGGCAGTGGCACTGCTACAAGCTGGGGCAACTCAAAGAAGAAGAGGAGGACCATCTGCCTCTGCTTTAGGAGACATCAGGTTTGATAGCTTAAATCATATACCCGTTAGCATTAGTCACGGGCGATGTGTTGTCTGTCAGAAAAATACTAGGTTACACTGTTCCAAATGTGAGAAAGGTCTCCACAAAAACGTTTGTTTTGATATTTATCATACAAAACACTAATATTTGTTTTATATAACTATGCGCTTGTTCCTCTATTTTAGTATTTACATGTAGCCAAAATGGTCCAATAATAAAGGTTTTCATTTCTCTGAGCACTATCCTTTTTATGTATAAATATATAGTAATGGTATACTGCAATCTTAAAATAGGTATCAAAAAAGGCCAACGTTCTCATTCTGGGAACATGGCATATTTCAGGTGTGACTGCTAGTAAGAAAAATGTAGCTATATATTATGTTATATGTGGTCCTTACTAGTAGATCCCAGCAGTATGGATACCATTTTAAAAGTATTTCACAACTCGGCCTTTAAAAGGTTAAGCATTGGACATGCAAAAGGGACCAAAACGTGGTACCTATCAGATAATAAACATTCAATTTTCGAATGTCATTTTAATTAATACGTTATATATTATAAGCTACATGGGCTGGATTCTAGAATATCTACCACACTTGAAATAGGAATTTTCTTGTTGCAATGTTTTCTTTTAGCTAAATTATAATAAAGTATTATGAAATTCGGGCGCGAAAGCAAATATTTTTATGAATTTTTACAAAAATAAAGTCAGATATAACATACTCTTGATGAATACGTTGTATATTGTAAGCTACATGCGCTGGATTTTAGAATACCTACCACACTTGAAATAGCATTTTTCTTGTTGCAATGTTTTCTTTTAGCTGAAATATAATAAAGAACTATAAATTTCGGGCGCGGAAGCAAATATTTATATGATTTTTTACAAAAATAAAGTGAAATTTTACCTATTTTGAAATGGATATTTTTGTTAAAACATTCATATTCATGCTTTAGGATCTATAATATGGATTGTTTTTAGCATTGGACATGCTAAAGTGACCAAGACGTGGTACCAATCCGATAATAAACAATCAATTTTCGGGTGTCATTTTAATGAATACGTTGTATATTGTAAGCTACAGGGGCTGTATTCTAGAGTAAATACCACACTTGAAATGGCAATTTTCTTGTTGCAATGTTTTCTTTTAGCTAAAATATGATGAAAAATTATAAAATTCGGGCACGGAAACAAATATTTAAATGATTTTAAAATAAAGTCAGATTTTACCTTTTCTTGATGAATACGTTGTATATTAAAAGCTACAGGGGCTGGATTCTAGAGTAAATACCACACTTGAAATGGCAATTTTCTTGTTGCAATGTTTTCTTTTAACTAAAATTTTAACAATATTTATATGATTTTTTACAAAGTAAATGTCAGATTTTATCTATTCTTGATGAATAAGTTGTATATTGTAAGCAACATGGGCAGGATTCTAGAATACCTACCACACTTGAAATAGCAATTTTCTTGTTGCAATGTTTTCTTTTAGCTAAAATATGATAAAGAATTATAAAATTCGGGCGCGAAAGCAAATATTTATAAGATTTTTTACAACAATAAAGTCAGATTTTCCTATCCTTGAAATAGATGTTATTTGTTAAAACATTCATATTCATGCTTTAGGATCTATACTATGGAGAATGTTAGCATTGGACATGCAAAAATGACCAAAACGTGGTACCAATCAGATAATAAACATTCAATTTTCGGGTGCCATTTTAATGAATACGTGTATATTGTAAGCTAATGGGCTGGATTCTAGAATACCTACCACACTTGAAATTGCAATTTTCTTATTGCAATGTTTTCTTTTAGCTAAAATATGATGAAGAATTATAAAATTCGGGCGCGGAAGCAAATATTTATATGATTTTTTACAAAATTAAAGTCAGATTTTACCTATTCTTGATGAATACGTTGTATATTGTAAGCTACATGGGCTGGATTCTAGAATACCTACCACACTTTAAATAGCAATTTTCTTGTTGCAATGTTTTCTTTTAGCAAAATATGATGAATAATTATAAAATTCGAGCGCGGAAGCAAATAATTATATGATTTTTTACAAAAATAATGTCAGATTTTACCTATTCTTGAAAAGGATATATTTGTTAAAACATTCATATTCATGCTTTAGGATCTATACTATGAATGGTTTTAAGCATTGGACATGCAAAAGTGACCAAAACGTGGTACCAATCAGATAATAAACATTTAATTTTCGGGTGTCATTTTAATAAATACGTTGTATATTGTTAGCTACCTGGGCTGGATTCTAGAATACCTACCACACTTGAAATAGCAATTTTCTTGTTGCAATGTTGTCTTTTAGCTACAATATGTTGAAGAATTATAAACTTCGGGCGCTGTAGCAAATATTTGTATGATTTTTTACAAAAATTAAGTAAGATATTACCTATTTATAAAATGGATATTTTTGTTAAAACATTTATATTCATGCTTTAGAATCTATACTATGGATGGTTTTTAAGCATTGGACATGCAAAAGTGACCAAAACGTGGTACCAATCAGATAATAATGTAACAGAAGAGTTGTGCAGTGAAGTACAAGCCCTTGTTGGCATACTGAATTATGCAGGACGGTTCAAATATTGTAAGTTTATACTTACCTGTTCACTACCGTCCTTCATTGATGCTGTACTCTGGGTAGGTGCGGGTGGAAGGTGAAAATGAGCACTTCAAAAGACACTACTCTTTAAGCTTCGACGTTTAATAATTTTTATTAAAAATTTAAAATTATAGTCAGTTTTTGCAATAACTTAAATACTAACAATAATTTTGATAATAAGCTAAATGAACAATTCCACTGAAATTAAATTACTACTAATAAATATCCTAACCACGACCTTAATTTGCGACACTCGATGTGTGAATGATCGCAAATTTTTGATCTTCCACCAAGTCGAATCAAACTGCTGACATATCGCATGGGAGTATTCCACCGTTTTTGCCAACTTATCGAATGTCATAGAACGGCGGAAGCCACCCAGCCACGTGCCAGCACTCTGCAGCGGATAGCGAGTTCAATCAACCACCTACGCTAACAATTTTGCTAATTGAACTCACATCCGTTACACTATCTTCCCCTCTAAACTCGACTGTGAGTGGAATTCAAAGTCGAATCTAGCTGAATTTCATTCAACTTGGTAGTGGTATACAAAAACAAACTAGACCATGAGCTGGCGCAGAATGTCGAGGTTGGCGGAAGAACCACTGGGTTTCTGAGCTACGGCTATTGGGAGACCCGGGTAGATTGGTGGAGGCTCGGTCTCCGCAACCTGGTTGGGGGTTTGTTGTCGTGCCAAGTTAATTAGGTATTGCGTAATTAAGGCAT
Organism: Stenolophus ochropezus; assembly: GCA_035578165.1. Classification (NCBI taxonomy): domain Eukaryota; kingdom Metazoa; phylum Arthropoda; class Insecta; order Coleoptera; family Carabidae; genus Stenolophus; species Stenolophus ochropezus. The sequence goes on from JAQOWZ010000041.1 coordinate 1,468,917, forward strand.
TCCACAAACTGGCGAACAGGAACCATCTCCGAGGGGGTTGATCGGGAGTGACCTCCTTCCTTAAACTCAGTAGATTTAACACTACGTTTGCTACGTACCTTATCCGCGCATACAGAGTGTACAGAAGCATCAGAACCGAGAAAAGGTTTTCCATATATGATAAGAAACCCCACACTTCCGCTGCAGCACTCCATGCCATCTTGGCGAACTCGCTTTGGCTGAATACATTGGGCAAGTGGTAATCCTGGCTATCTACTTGAACTTCCGTGACCCTTCTCGTGATTACGTTAGTTACGGCGCGTCGCTCCTGTGGGAACAAGAGTGTGCGTTGGAACTCTTCCATGTCCTGCTTACTGTACACTCCATTGGCGCTGATCGGGGCTATCTTCGTCATTGGCATTACGTCGCTGGGATCGTTAGCGTCGAGGACCATAGGATTGGGCTGTGATCTCTAGGAACAACAACGTACTGAGAACCTGTGCCATGATGTCGGTATTGTGGGTCACTCTTCTTGATTTCTGAAAATAGAATCCAAAAATAACTATCAATCTATTCTGCTCTGTACTCTATGCCCGCTGATGGCATAACAATTCAGCGGACAATAACCTCAATTCGAAAACCGTATCATGGGCCTCTACCATGATGTACTTAGTGCCGGTACTGTTGATATTTAGAATTGTGGCTGGACCTTCGTAGAGTACGTCCATACCTCGCTCAGAGTATCGGTCCAACTGGTCGGCTTCCCAGGTCACTTCACCTGCTGCATCGTCAAAACAATAATTTTTGGAGTACATACATACTGTGCCTGTACGCAGTTGAACGGCATTTTCTTCGACGTCGGCAATGGCGAGATAGTCGAATAATTTGATGGTGATAGCTAACGATCACGTCTTCGTACGTAATGCCATTAAGGGTGTATCGAACGCCGGAGCATTTCCCGATGGGTTCTAGGCGTCCCTCCAGCGTCGTTGACACTTCGGTAGTTCCGTTTAAAGTCAAACTAGAGATAATTCCAGCTCCTAACCCTGAGAGATCTAAGCGTTGAAATTGGTGAATTTCGGAACAGCTGTCGGCCTTTATGTAATGGACGTATCGGGCTAATCCGCCTGCTACTCCGCTGGTGTGTGAGTGCATGCCGCAATGCTCGATCAACTGCTGCACAATCACTAAGCAGCTATATACATGCACTACTGTGTACCGTCGTTCTTGCAGTAACTGGATTTTCGTTGGAATCTCTTCTGAGCTATTCTTCGGGTCACGACAAGGTTTAGTATCTAACAGCGAGATCTTGGATACTTCTGGGTCTGCGCAATCGAAAGCAATCAGTTCAGCCCATAAGTCTATTACAAGTAATCTTAAAACTACATATAACTTTAACATTCTGATGAATAACTTTACTACTTCAATGTGATAGTCTTTTTGTAATTAGATCCGTGTGTTGCGGATCCACGAATAGTCAGTGACAGCTCCGTGGCTTCTAGTTGCGTATCGGGGCCGGAACGCTGTTTCCACGACGGTGTCAGTACTCGAGTTAGTGATACTGGTGTCCGACAAACGACTTCTATTCTGTGATTGATTATGGCTGCCACTGGAAGACTGTAAAGTTGTATTGGCTCTACTCTCTGTAAATAAACTATCATTAGTACTACTGCAGGTTGACTCTAAGGAATCCTGCGGGATAATCGGTTGAGAGGACCAAGGGATAATAGGGTTAATACCATCCGTATCTGCAATTTCAGTGGTCGACTCAATTGGCTCTGACGTATCGTCAAGTTTTAAGTCATCTGTCGTTAAATAACAATGTTTTAATCGGTTCACGTGCACCGTCATTTGTTTCCGTCCGAAAATTTCTTTAATTACCGCATTCACTTCTCGCATACGATAGGGACCTGACCATTTCTTAGCTAACTTAGCGCTAATGCCGACCTTGACTGTTGGTGTAAACAGATATACACGGTCTCCCATTTGAAACTTGACACTAGCCGCTCGCTTATTAGAGTTACGGTGGACACGGTCAATGTTCTTGTCCAGCTGTTCTCTCGCTTTAGAGTGAGCTAACTTTAAACGTTGTAAGAATTCTGCTGCATAATTAGAGTCCGTATCGTATCTAGTGCGAAGAGGTCTCAAGAGGTCATCGAAAGGTAGTTCGATATCCCTTCTATACATTAAGAAAAATGGACTATCACCAAGCATTGCATGTGTACTACTACAAAAAGCTGATACAACGAATGGTAGCCATTCATCCCAGTCCATATGCTGCTTATTGATATAATGTGAGAGCATATCTTTTAACGTTCGATGACTTCTCTCGAGACTTGCGTTTGTTTGCGGGTGGAAAGCGATAGTATGCAAACGTTCGATTTTTAGTACGTTACAAATTTTAATTTTTGTCTATGTGTCATCGAGAGTAGACGTGTGTTTGCGCAGCTCCGTCTTAAGTTTTTCAATAGTGCTCAACTCAGGGTATTTTTGCCGTTTTTATTAATATTCGAATAAGTCATCAAAGTATAAAATGGGTGGCGCAACCGTAACCACACGTGGTACAGTCAAGGAAGTTCTGGATGCACTACTTACAAACGAAACGTTCCTTAAGTCATTAGTCGAAAAAGTTATCAGTCGGTTAGATGATAAACTAGAAGAACAAAGGGTGCATTATGAAAGTGTAATATCTGAATTGACTGACCACAACCGTATCCTGAAGGAAAAATTGGATCAACAGGAACAATATTCAAGGCGCAATTGCATCCGCATCTTCGGAGTTCAAGAGAGTGTCGACGAGGACGTTGAAGCCAAAGTGTGTGATGTGTTCAAAAATATGTGTGAAGTGAATGTTGAACCAAAGAATATAGATCGCTGTCACCGGATCGGTAAGAGACTTCCATCCCATTCAAAACCTGCACGATAACTTGTTCAAACCCTGTGTGTAGTAAATATGGAGGTCGTTGAACTTGCTGACAATAAACTTAAAATTGCACAGATAAATGTACGATCGTTGAATTCATGCTTCTTAGAATTTAAAGAACTTGTCTTCGAAAATAAATTTGATATTGTTGCAGTCACGGAAACGTGGATTAGTTCAAATTCACCTGAATGTTTATTTCACATCGATGATTATACACTAATTAGCTGTGAGAGAAAACATAAACGTGGAGGCGGTGTTGCATATTATGTACGAAAAAATATTCGTTTTTCGGTTTTCGACACCAGTTTCGTGCAGGCTAATAATGTTGAACATTTGTGGATACAATTTAGTATTTTAAGTCAAAAAGTATGCTTAGGTGTTGTTTATAATCCACACGTAAATATGTATAAAGATTTGTCCATTTTAGATAGAATATTTGCAAAATTTATTATTCACTGTGATGTAATGATCTGTACTGGAGATATAAACATTGATATGTTCTCAAATGATTTTCATTCCAAGTTTTTTCAAGATATTATTGTATCAAATAACATGCACCAATTAATCAATGAATGCACGAGACCTGCATCGAATACTCTAATTGATATAATATTAATATCGGATCCTTCAGTTTGCGCAGTTTCTGGTGCTATTCCATCTAATCTCTCTGATCATAAAATTGTATATTGTGAACTAAATATCCCCAGTCCAGACATTCCAAAAAAAACTATTACACAGAGAGATTTAAAAAATTTGGATATGGACCGTTTTTATGAAGACGTGGACAATATTGTATGGAATCGAATTTTCCAACTCAATAATATTAACGATAAATTACAGTACCTGAATGATAACATTCTGAATTTATATGATAAACATGCACCTTTAAAATCAATTAAAACCAGTAAGAATTATTGGCCTTGGATCACTCCAGTAATCAAAATTATGCAAAAAAAAAACGTAACAAAGCTCTATTAGATTACAAAAAGAATAAAACTGAAGCGAAATGGAAGTATTATAAAGATCTAAGAAACTTTACTACTGCTGCCATACGTAGAGAAAAAAATGCATTTTTTCAACATAGTATTAATAAAAATATTAATAATTCCACTAAACTTTGGAGTAGTCTCAAAAAAGTAGGTATTAATACCAAACCAAACAAAATGTAACCTGAAGATCTTTGTAACCCAACAAAATACGGTGAATACATGCTTAACAAAATTGGAACAGCTTGCATTAATTCAGATACTCGGGAATTCTATTTAAACAATTCTTTCATAAATCAAGGTGGTGCTTTTTTCGAATTTTCTTGTGTTGATGAATCTGTGGTCGACTCTATACTCAGAAAAGTTGAATCTAATGCAGTTGGTGCTGATGGAATTTCTATAAAAATGTTAGTTCTTGTTTTGCCATCCATTATCAAGCCGATTACGCATATTGTAAACTGCTGTTTGATGGAAGGAGTAATCCCCGATTATGGAAATCCGCCATAGTGAAACCCATAGTCAAGCAAGACAATCCCACTTCATTTGACCATCTAAGACCAATAAATATATTGCCAACTTTATCAAAAGTTCTTGAAAAAGTTTGTTTTGACCAAATTATGTCGTATGCTACTTATACACAAATCTTACCTTCTGTAAGTTAACTGTATTTTAACTTATTAAATTGATACTATACAATAATTATACATGTAGTTTATTTTCAATAATAATCATATACAACTCAGAATACAACTGTCAACTCAATAATTGTAATCATCAATCTTTTGTTACATTTTATTGCCAACACCTTGACATATTAGTGTTGCCAACGTTACAAATTATTTAAATTTGAATTTAACAAAGTACAATTAAATATGTATAAGTTTTACAAATTTAATTTTATTGGTTTTTTAATTTTTCTGCCAAACCTAGATGTTTTAGGTGTACTGCATTCTGGCGATTCTTCTGAATCTGGAACTTGTCCTGCTCGATTAGCTTCTTCTTCCTTGTTTTTATTTACTTCTACTTCTTGCTCTTTAATTTCTTCTTTTTCTTCTATCTGCTTTTCTTTTTCGTCTTCTTCTTCCTTGTTTTTATTTTCTTTCATTTGTTTTAAAAACCAGGAGTTTCTTCGGTAAATGTTTCCTTGTTCTGTTCGTATTATATATGATCTTGGCTCATTTGTTGGTTTTACAATTTTCGCTGGTATCCATTCATTCTGTAACGTTGCCAACACTAATATGTCAAGGTGTTGGCAATAAAATGTAACAAAAGATTGATGATTACAATTATTGAGTTGACAGTTGTATTCTGAGTTGTATATGATTATTATTGAAAATAAACTACATGTATAATTATTGTATAGTATCAATTTAATAAGTTAAAATACAGTTAACTTACATGGTGCCGAAACCAAAACAAGAATAAACATAATAATGTCAAGTCCAGAACGTGGAGTGATAGGTTTGAAACCTCCAAAACCGTTGCAAGTAAGCAATGATAGAAACATGGCGGAAGAGTGGAAAAAATGGATTCAGCAGTACCAGTGGTACGAGGTTGCGACTAAACTAAAAACCAAAGATCCATCAATACAGGTTGCAACGTTTATGACGATAATAGGGCAGGAAGCGGTAACAATATACAATACATTCAATTTAAAGGAGTCAGAACAAAATAAATTGGATAAAATAATAGAGAAATTTAAAGAGTATTTCATTCCAAAGATCAATGTCACGTATGAAAGATACATATTTAATAAGATCGAACAAAAAGAAACAGAGACATTTGATGAGATTTTGACCAGAGTAAAAAATAAATGCAAAAATTGTGCATACGGAAAATTAGAAGAAAGCATAATTTGTGACCGTATAGTAGTAGGCATAAATAATGACACAGTCAGAGAAAAACTTCTAGCGGAAGACAAATTAACTTTAGAAACAGCACAAAACATTTGCAGAGCCAGCGAACTGGCAAGGAAACAAATAAAGGTTATTAAAGAAGAAAAGGAAGGAACTGAAGCCCAAATAAATGCGATACAGAAGATTTTTAAGAAAAACAGTAATAAAAATAATTCACAGAAACTTAATTACAATTGCACAAGATGCAATACGAAACATGAATGGAGAAATTGCCCAGCATTTAACAAGAAATGTAATAAATGCAAGAAACTAGGACATTTTGCGAAATGTTGTAAATCAAAAGCCATAAACACTTGCGAAGAACAATCGGACGAAATGGTGAGTAACGAGGAACTAATTGACACATTATTTATTGCAGATATCCAAAAAGAGAATGTAAAAAGCAAAGACTGGTATGAAACACTGAATTTACAAAATAATGTAAAAATAACGTTCAAACTCGACTCCGGAGCTCAGTGCAACGTGATAACAGAGGAAATAGCAAAGAAAGCAAAGTTAAAAATAGGCAAGTGCAAAACTAAAAGATTAATTTCATTTACAAAACATGAAATGCAAGTAAAAGGCGAAAGTATCACAAATTTAAAAGTAAAAGGTAAAAAATATACAATCAAGTTCATCATAGTAGATGAAAAAATACAACCTATACTTGGAAAAGATACTAGCGTTGAACTAGGTTTCATTAAAAGAATCGAGACAGTAGATAAAGAAATATTCACAGGTATAGGATGTATAAAAGGTTTTGAATACGATATTGACCTAAAAAAGAATCCTATATTAACAATACAACCGCCTAGAAGAATACCATACGCCATAAAAAACGAAGTTAAAAAAGAATTGGATAGAATGACAAAGTTAGATATCATCGAGCCAATCACAGAACCAACACCTGTAGTTTCACCAATGGTAGTTGTCAAGCAGAAAGATAAAATTAGACTTTGTTTAGACCCGTCTAGCATAAACAAAGCAATTAAAAGAAGACATTATCCACTAAAAACAATTGAAGAGATTACAGCCAATATCAATAAATCGAAGTGGTTCACATTACTTGACTGCAAAAAAGGTTTTTGGCAAATTCAAGTGACGGAACGCACATCAAAGTATTTAACCTTTGCAACACCATGGGGAAGATACAGATTCAAGCGACTTCCCTTTGGTCTAGCATCAGCACCCGAAATATTCCAACAAATCATGAATACAATATTAGAAGATTTACCTGGTGTTGAATGTTCTATGGATGATATTCTAATACATGCTGAAACAAAGGAAGAGTTGGAGAAGAGAACAAAAATAGTCATAGAAAAATTGAAAGATAAAGGTTTAAAACTAAACGAAGATAAATGTAAATTTAGGAAGAATAGGATAAAATTCTTAGGACATATATTAACATACAGCGGAATAGAACCCGACCCAGAAAAAATAAAAAGTATAAACCAGTTAAAAATACCAACTAACGTGAAGCAACTACAACGACTGTTAGGTATGATCACATATTTATCCAAATTTATAAATAATTTTTCAGACCTAACAGCTCCGCTTAGACAATTATTGTCTAAAAACATTGAATGGCACTGGGAGCAGCCACAACAACAAGCATTTAACAAATTATTGAGCCAGATTAAAAAATTACCCTCACTAAGCTACTATAATCCACAAGAAAAAGTAGTACTGTCGGTAGACGCAAGTAGCAGAGCAGTTGGAGCAGTGCTCCTACAAAGAAACAGACCGATAGCATTTGGTGCAAAGGCTCTCACACCAACACAACAAAACTATAGCCAAATAGAGAAAGAAATGTTAGCCATATTGATAGGATGCAGAAAATTCCACGAATATGTTTGGGGAAATAAATCATTGGAAATAGAAACAGATCACAAACCTCTGGAAATTATTTTTAAAAAAAATATACACGAAATACCAGCCAGATTACAGAGAATGCGACTAGAAATACTTCCATATAACCCGCTGGTAAAGTATACAAAAGGTAGCGAGTTATATGTAGCAGACACTCTGAGCAGAGACTGTGAACTCGAGGAAGAAACAGAAGAAAATACTAAATTGGAAATTCATGTAGTAATACCACTGTCAAAAGAGAAAAAAGAACAACTGAAAGAAGAGATTAATAAGAATCAAGAGTTGAAAATATTGAAAGACCAGATTCACAAAAGCTGGCCAAATGAACAAGCAGAAGTCCCAACAACATTGCAAAAATATTGGTCATACAGGGAACAATTATCCTGCTATGAAGATATAATATTTAAGAACAACAGACCCGTAATACCAAGAACAATGACGCAAGAAGTTATAAAAAACTGTCACTTAAGTCACAAAGGAGCAGCTAGCACACTTAAATTAGCCAGAGAATACGTATACTGGCCAAAGATGCGACAAGATATAATAACATACGTACAGAATTGCAAAACCTGTCAGAAATTTCAGAAAGATAAACCAATGGAAGTCATATTGAAACAAGAAGTGCCCGAAAGACCTTGGTCAATAGTTGCTTCTGATTTGTTCCAGCTAAGAGATCAACAATACTTAGTGATTGCAGACGCGTATTCAGGATACTTCGATTTTATAAAACTCAAAACAATAACCAGTTCAGAAGTAATTAATAATATCAAATACTGGTTCGCACAACATGGCATACCAGACGTTCTATTAACCGACAACGGACGCCAGTATACAAGTGAAGAATTCAAAGATTTCTCAAGTAAATGGAAATTCAAACATAGATTTTCAAGCACCGAGTTTCCCAGATCCAACGGTCTTGCAGAAAGATACGTGCAAGAATTAAAAACACTAATCAAAAAGTGTAACGAAGATCAGTCAGACATACATTTAGCGCTACTTCATCACAGGAACACGCCGAGAGGTTCCATAGGATCTCCAGTACAGCGCCTAATGGGTAGAAGAACACAAAACTTAGTAACCACAAACCGAAGGTTACTAAAACCAGAAATAATAAAAAACGTCACAATCGAATTAAATAAGTTAAAAAATCAACAAAAAAATTACGCAGACAAACAAAAAACAACAGAACAAAAATTTCAGACTGACGAAAAAGTGTTATTCAGAAAGAAAAAGAATGAATGGATACCAGCGAAAATTGTAAAACCAACAAATGAGCCAAGATCATATATAATACGAACAGAACAAGGAAACATTTACCGAAGAAACTCCTGGTTTTTAAAACAAATGAAAGAAAATAAAAACAAGGAAGAAGAAGACGAAAAAGAAAAGCAGATAGAAGAAAAAGAAGAAATTAAAGAGCAAGAAGTAGAAGTAAATAAAAACAAGGAAGAAGAAGCTAATCGAGCAGGACAAGTTCCAGATTCAGAAGAATCGCCAGAATGCAGTACACCTAAAACATCTAGGTTTGGCAGAAAGATTAAAAAACCAATAAAATTAAATTTGTAAAACTTATACATATTTAATTGTACTTTGTTAAATTCAAATTTAAATAATTTGTAACGTTGGCAACACTAATATGTCAATGTGTTGGCAATAAAATGTAACAAAAGATTGATGATTACAATTATTGAGTTGACAGTTGTATTCTGAGTTGTATATGATTATTATTGAAAATAAACTACATGTATAATTATTGTATAGTATCAATTTAATAAGTTAAAATACAGTTAACTTACACCTTCTAAACAGTCAGGATTTAGGAAAGGTTTTAGCACTCAAACATGTTTATTAAATTTGATAGACAATCTTATTTCAAGTTTTGATAAATCCGAAGTCAGTGTAATCGCGCAAATTGATTTGTCCAAGGCTTTTGATCTAGTTGATCACGATTTATTGTTGGCTAAATTGCGTTACTATGATTTTTCAGACGATGCAATTAAACTATGTAGCAATTATTTTTGCAACAGGGCATTTTTTGTTCACATGACCTCTGATGAAAACACCCACATTTCCACTTCTTTTCCTCTTAATCGTGGAGTAGTACAAGGGTCTATTTTAGGGCCATTATTTTTTATTATTTTTGTTGCTGACTTGCCATCCGCATTAGAAGATTCCTTTGCTTTTTCTTATGCAGATGACACTCAGATTTTAACATCTTTGAAACCAAATGAAATGGTGTAAAAAGTGTCCTTTTTCAATGCAGATTTACAAAATATAATTGTCTGGGTCAAAAATAATGGTTTACTAATTAACTCTAAAAAACCAAATTACTAGCTGTTGGAAACTATACCATCAAACCAACTATTAATGTCGAAAACAAAGTCATAAACATCAGCCCAGCTATCGACGTATTAGGGTTATCTTTAGATGAAGATTTGAAATAATAATAATAATATATTTATTTGTTCTGCAGAAAAATACATTTCTATAATAAAGAAGTGGTAATCCATTAAATTTTTGTTCATTTGGAAATATATGTACATAATATGAGGGTTATATAATTTTTATAGATTCATGGCAAAGGCGCGTAATTTAAGGGCGTTGACGACGTAGTTCTGGATGGCGTACATTTTATCCTTGCTAGGGTCTGCCAGTAGTGCTCTGATGTCCTGGGTTTGGGTGGATAGGTACCTGTGGAGAAATTCATTTCTAATTGGGGAAAGAATGGGACAACGGAGTAGGAAATGTTCTAAGTTCTTCGCTTCATACATGTTACATATAGAGCATATTTCCTCGTGGTTTAGTTTATGGCAGACTCCGTCCTGGTAAATGTATACGAGTCTTGTATTTGCTTTACGGAAAAGACTTGTTGATTTTAGGATGTGATAGGGAACATTGTGATTTAAGTATTGGAAGGAAGTGTAATATGTTTTATAGAGGGGATTATATAATGATTTGCGGATGCTTTCTGTGTCATTATTGTAGAGTTTCTCATTGTAAGCCAATAATATGTTTTTCGTTTCTTCTTCTACCGTCATACTGTTTTGCTTGTTCCAAATCCATGCATAATTCGCTTTTTTAGCATATTTTCTAATTGTGTCGTCCAGTTCATGTTTTGTTGAGTCTCATTTAATCGTGAGCTGTTTATCTTTTTTTGTCTCAAGGTATCATAGCAAATTTTCACTTACCTAGTGTCCGACATAAGCAATATTCTGTACCACAGGTGTAACATTTTCTTTAAAATGGTTAGTTCTACTTTTTGTTGTCCAGTTTCTCTTCTAACTATATATCCTGGAGTAGTTCTCTGTCAAGATTCAATATTTTTAAAAAATTGTAGCTGTCCTTTTTCAATTCTTTCACATTGTGACGGTCCCCATATTTCTGCTCCATATGTGAGCGAAGGAAGTAAAGTAGAGTTATATACTTTTATTATTGTCTGCCAGCAGTGTATTTTTGCTTTGGCCATTATCTGCTTTATTGTACCTGTGATTTTATTGGCGTTGGATATGAATAATTTGGTATTTTCATTAAATGATCCAGAAGTACGAAAAGTAACTCCCAAGTACGTTTGGTGGCCTACCCTTGTGGAAATGCAAAATTTTTGTTTTATCGTTGTTTACTTTCAATTGAACTTCATTACAGTATTCAGTCAGAGCTAGGAGTTTACGATGTATATCTACTGGTGAGTTTGCGAATAAGACAATGTCGTCAGCATATTGAAGTGTTATAATGTCCGTATCCTGGTTAACGAAATATCCTTCTAGGTTTTTATTTTTGAATTATTTTTCTAAATCTTGTATATAAAGGGCGAATAGTAGAGGGCTGGTGCATTCTCCTTGTAAAACCCCTTTGTTTACTTGTATTTCTTCCGTGATATTATTGTTTACTTCTACCCTTATTGTAGCGTCGTTATAAATGTTGTTCTAAGTTCTGACGATTTTCCCACTAAATGAAATATTTTGTTCCACAATAGATTGTGAGGTACTGAATCGAAAGATTTGGAGAAGTCTATAAATATTGCATATACCCCCTTTTGGCTCTTCAAAAACGACGTTTGAATGATGGTGTTGAGCACGAAAAGATTGTCAATACAAGATCTTTTTTTCCTGAATCCAGATTGCGCTTCGGGAAGTATATTATGGCTTTCTACCCATATTTGCAATCTGTTATTTAAAATAAAGGTAAAAAGTTTTGTGATTGAATTAAGTAGAGCGATACCTCTGTAGTTGTTGATGTCAGAGCGATCCCCTTTTTTGTGGATTAAAATTACTTTGCTTTTTTTCAGTTCCGTGGGTATATTTTCTTTATTAATGAATTCGTTCAGTAAATCACATAGGTATAGTTTCCACTTGTGAGGTAAGTGCTTTAGCTGCTCGTTTACAATTCCGTCGATTCCTGCGCTTTTGTGGGTTCTTAGTTTGCTTAGTGCGTATTTTAGTTCGTGAATTGTAATTGAGGTATCTAAGTACGGGTGGCGGACATCTATGAATTACCTTTCGTTTAAAATTTTGTCACCGAACCATTTTTTGTAGTAAAAAGTCCAAGATTCTAACTTTACTGGGTTTTCTTTGTGAGATGTGGATTTGAGAGCTTTTATGGCTTTCCAAAACTCAGTTTGATCGCTTACTGTCTGTAATTTCATTTTTAGGTTTTGCTTAAAAGTTTGCTTATGCTTAGCGATGTACTGCTTGTAGCTTTTCTTGCCATTACATATGCAGAGATGCTTTCTTTGTTGAAATTTGCTTTTTTACACTCTCTTAGACATTTTCTGGCGTGTTTCTTTAAGTTTGCGCATGTGCCGTCATACCAGGGTGTTTTGTTTATTGGGCTTGCATTGAGTATTTTTATTTCTTTAGTTAGACCTGCACTATAAGAGGCTGTCCCAATATGTTTAATTATGGATTCGTACTTAACTATAGTGTCTTCCTGTATTGTGATCTTGTTTAGTTCTTCTTTATATTTTTCTGTTTTCGTGTTATCTCATTGTACTTTTGTTAGGTGTTTAATTGCTTTCGGCACTTTTTTGTTTGTAATTTCGTTTAGGTTTTTTATTTCTAAAGAACATATCATGTGGTCTGATATATTATTATGTCTTCTATTTTTAAGTCTGTAATAATCTGTATGGCACTTATGTCTGCCCATATTAAGTCTATTGTGCTTCTGCCACTTGGCCCAACGTACGTGAACTTTGCTGGTGTGTCACTAGAGGTTCTGCCGTTTAAAACAAATAAATTGGATTCTTCCATGATTCTGTTTAGATCCTTTTCTTTTTTGTTGGCCATAATGTCGTGGGTGCTTCTTACCGCATTTAGATTTGAGTTGTTTAATATTACGTTGTGGCAATCATTCGATTGCCTATTCTGACGTTAAAGTCACCACCAATAATTAAGGAATGTTGCGGGTATGTTTGCGTTATATGGTTTAGGCTTTCAGAAAAAAGTTCTAGGAGAGTTGAGTAATCGTAAGCAGGTGAGAAGTACACAGAACATAAGATAAAGTTTCGTGTTTTGGTTGTAATGCTCAGATAAATCCAGTGAACTTCTTGTTGGATTATTGCTATTTAAAGGAATTTATTTTTGAAAATATTATCAATCCGCCTATAGCTCTTTCTGTGCTACATTGTTTAACTGCGGGTTGCTCGTACATTTTGAAATTTGCTAAAAATGGTGGACTTTTTTCTAATTGTTTGTGTACCCAAGTTTCAGACAGACATATAACTTCATGATGTAGTAATATTTGTCGTTCTTGTACTGTGAGTTTATAGATGTTATGAAAACCCTGTATGTTCCAAAACATAATTTTGTTATTATTCATGACTGTTAGTTTTTTGTTTGTGAGTTTTTTGATATTGACCTTGTTTGGATGTGTTTGTCTAAAGAGCCGCTTTTTTTAATTGATCGGTTAATTTCTTTTTTTTGTATTGTGTATTTGGTGTATCGTTTGTTTGTGGTATTTTGTTCTTGTTTTTTGGGTTATTTTGGCTGTGTTTTGTAAATGTAACTTTTGTTGACTCTGCTGGAGGTTCATATTTTTCTTTGTCTTTATTATTTTCTTCCTCTTCAGATTCCGAGTTATCACACTGGACATTATCTAAGTCGTTGAGAGATACAGTTAATCTTCTAGATTTGAAATTTAAATCTCACATTAATAAGAAATTAACAGCTGCTAGATTAAAACTTAAATTTCTTTATCAGTTTCGATCATTTTTATCATCTGAACTAAAGTTACATTTAATAAACACACTTATTATGCCCTTGTTCGATTACTGCGCTTGTGTTTATGTACCTAATCTCACACAGAAGGATATTGGCAGGATTACTCTTTTTCAGAACTCTTGTTTGCGTTTCGTGTATAATGTGCGTAAATTTGACCACATCTCTGAGTATAGAATTTCTGCCAACATGAATTATATTGATGAACTTATGAAGTATCTGTATCTATGTTTAGTACATAAAATAATCCTTACGGAGACTCCATCGTACTTACGGGAAAAACTTACAAAAAAAGACATACTTACAGTCTACGTGATAAAGATGCATTTAATATTCCTGGTTTTAATAAGTCTAAATTTAAAGGATGTTTCTCATACATTGCTCCTTCACTCTATAACGATATCCCAAGTTATTTAAAATCACTGTCACTGCCAACATTTAAACTGCATATTAGGAATATGTCCAATTTAGTAGATTAATATTTATTTCATATTGTATTAATTGTAACTACAGTAACTATTTTCTCTTTTATAGACAATTATATATTAACATATGTACTTGTATTTGGGTTAGGTAGAAGACCAGCCTTTGGCTGAACCTCGCCTTTGAGAATAACTCAATAAAGAAATTATTATTATTATTATTATTATTAAATTTCTTTCATCAGTTTTGAGACGAAATTGGTTCCTAAGTCGGTTAGTAATTGTCTGGGCGTACCATGTCGTAAGATAATACCCTTGACAAACGTTTTCGCCACCGTTATAGAGGTCTGATCTTTTAGAAGAAATGCTTCTAGATAACGTGTAGCTGCATCTTGTACCGTTAGAATATTTTTATTTCCAGCGCTAGTGGTTACAAGAGGACCAACAATTTCCATTGCTATCCGCTCAAACGGTCGTGTTACCGACTGAAACTTTTTCAGTGGGGCAGGTCGTAAATGCGGTGACGTTTTCCTTTGCGAACGTATTCTTTTACATCGTGACGCAAGTGAGGCCAGAAAAATCTAGAATTAACTTTTTCGAACGTTTTCTCTGTGCCACCATGACCCGATAATGGAGAATCATGACACGCTTTCAAAATATTATTTCCAAACTTTAAAGGAATAACTAACTTGTCTTCGAAACGATCATCGTATGATTTTTTATAAATCAACCCGTCATTATCAAAGTAAAATTCACAATTTCCTTATGAATTTATTTCGTCAGTGATACCTTTTATTTGATTATCTTCCCGTTGGGCCATTTTGATAGCGTCTCTATCCCATATCATCGGTTCATAATTAGTGCGAAATAAGATTTGTACAGGCTTAATGCGTGAAAGTGCGTCGGCGTTAGTATGTTTATCTCCCGGACGATAATGAATTTCAAAGTCATGTTCCGAAAGTAATAATGACCATCTAATTAAACGATTTGTTGGGTCTGATGTTTTCATCAACCATTTCAGAGGTTGATGATCGGTATAAACAATGAATTTTTGACCATACAAATAACATCGAAAATGTTTTATTCCCCATACTAACGCTAAACACTCTCTTTCCGTTGTGCAATAATTTTGCTCGGCGGGCTTAAGCTGACGACTCGCATACGCAACCGGCATTTCATGTCCATCATGCTCTTGGCTTAAAACTACTCCAATTGCAAAAGCAGATGCATCCGGACATAAGATAAAAGGTTTGTTAAAGTCAGGATATTTTAATATCGATGACTGCGTTAATAAATTTCTAAGGTGGATAAACGCCCCTTCCGCTTCATCAGACCATACAAATCTAGCATTCTTTTTCGTCAAAGTTGTGAGTGTAAAGGCTACTTGCGCGAATATTGGAATAAATCGACGGTAAAAACCCACTAAGCCAAGAAATGCTCTGACTTCCGTGACGTCACGAGGTACTGGGAAGTCCTTCACTACTCTTATCTTTTCCGTATCAGGTTTCACGCCGTCTTTACTCACTATGTGACCCAGGTACTTCGTTTCATTGAGCATAAATTTGCATTTTGCTGGATTCAAAGTTAAATTTGCTTCTCGTAGCCGATCAAAAATTAATTTTAATCTCTCGATATGTTCATCTAAATTATCTGCGCTAAAGCAAATGATATCATCCAAATAGACAAAGCATTGGGTCACCGTCAAACCTGATAACACTGTGTACATCAGTCGCTACCATGTACTCGGGCTATTTATCAAACCGAAAGGCATTCTGTTACATTTGTAATGGCCCCAAGGAACAGAACAGAACAGAATTCGCGGTAATCAATGCAAAATCTAAATGAACTTTCACCCCCAATCGATTTCTTTTCTACTAAAAGTACAGGGGCGGAATATGGACTAATAGAAGGTTGTATGATTTTATTTTCTAACATTTCATCAATTAAATCTTTTATGACTTGGCGACGACTGAATGGTACACGATAAGGAGCTCTAGTGACCGGTATCTTAGTGCTCGTGAGTATACGGTGTGTCACCAGAGATGTCTTACTTAATGGTGTGTCTTTTGATTTTAAGATATCAGCATATTCGTTTAAAAAGGATTAGAATTTATTTCGTTCGCCGATCGGTAAATGGTCTAAATTAAACTTACGAGGCTGACCTCCGCTCACAACATTTACGCTTCGATAATTTTCGACATCATTCTCTTCTTCTTCTACTGACACTACTGCTATACCTAATGGTATTCGGGCTGACAACTTAACTTCGGTCGGACCTGTGTTTATAATATTTACAAATAATTTTGAATTTGGTTCTTTGCGAAAAACAGTACGTGCTACTAAAACACCCGGTATATCAACCTCTGTGGGTTCAAGTACGTACGTCGCGTCTGGAATTCGCGTGTTCAGCATTATTTCACTCACAGCTGTGTACCGCCCTGGTATTGCTACATGATACTTTGAACGTGCGACAAATCTTTTTAAATTACTACATTTAAATTTCTGAATGTTAACGCACGCATTATTATTAATTATAATGGGTTCAGTCAAATGTGGTTCAATAGGTATGTTACCTTTTTCGGTCTGGGCGATCACAGAATCTATCGAAACCAAATCACTACAAATGTTTATTTGATTGTGCTCCGTTACACAATCCGTACTACTACTTTGAATTTTAGAATTCGTGATATCTACGCCTATAACATTTTCTAACTGATTCGAACAGTTGTCCCTACTATTGGCACACTCGCTGCCTTCTACATTAGCATAAGTTGTAATTATGCTATCGTCTGCCTTTGTATTGTTCCTATCGATTTCTGACATAGATAGAACTTTACTATTAATTTAAAAAATGTTCTTACCAAAATTGATAACTACGTTACGCTGAATTAAAAAGTCTACTCCGATCAGTCCAGCTGATGGTAAAAAGAGATTGTTCACGCCTACTCACACTTTTTACTTTTACATTTTATGAATTTTGTTACTATAGTTATGATTATGTACTTTTGAGAATGTCAGAATAAAAAACATTAATTTTGTCTTACAAATTCATTCTATTACTTCATTCTAAAGATAAGTCATTACAGTCCGTTTAATCGAATTTTATTCATGGTCCTTCGAGCCGGATACTTGGAAGCAAGTATTTGAACCATATAATTGTGAAAAATAGTGCAGTGAATCAACGCCGGGGTACAAGGTACTTCGCAGCACAGATCCAGGCATTATACAGAAGTCTTAGAAGTCAACGGAAGAGTCAGGCAGTGCAGTGGTTCAACGCCGGAGTACGAGGTATTTCGCAGCACAGATCCAGGCATTGATTGACATTGGACTTCACAAGGCATCGCATTGAGGTAAAGCAGGTATCGTCCACAAGGGGTGAGTACGTGATCGAATTAAGCTATTAACTATTACAAGAAGCGTATAGATAAAAATTAATTTTAATAAAATGGCATTATCTGAAAATCTTTTTCGAAAACGCGGTTCAATAAAAGCAAAGTTAACGTCATTTTCAAAATATACAAGTCTACTTGAAAGTAAATTAAATAAATCAGAGAAACTCACTCAAACTGACAGAATTACGTTAGAGAAAAGAATAGATCGAATAAATAAACTCATTGATGAATTTGAAGACATTCAGACACAAATTGAAGTTACATGTAGTACTGAAGATCTTGACAAAGAATATCAAGAACGAGAAGATTTCGATAATTTATATTACAGTCAACTGGCAACGGCACAACACATAATGAAAGAAGAAAAAGGGGCAACTGCGAACCCTGCAGAAACTGAAAGTTTACCTGAAGAAAGCACAACTGACGAACATGTTGAGACAACGACTGAAATTCCTGAACCTGAAGAAAAAACAAGTGAAGAAATACCGAGTACGGAAGAATCTGAGCTTACTGAAAGTTTACTTGAAGATGTATATACAGAAGAATCTGAATTAGAAACAACAGAAAATGCAGAGAAATTACTCGATGAAAATCAACATCAACTTGAAGAATATGAAAGTCATACTAAACATGAAACAGTGACAACTGAAGAATCTGAATCCCATAAAACTGAGACTGTAGAAGAAGTAATTAATGATATCCAACATGAGCTAGAAGATTTCTACGTAGATGATTTACTTACCGGCGCAAATACATTAGAAGAAGCTACTCGAATTGTTACTGAAGTTACGCAGATCCTGAAAGGTGGTGGATTTGATTTACGAAAATTTTATTCTAACGATACTCAAATTTTGAAGCATATACAAGAAGATAATTCATCAAAAGTTCTTCAATTTGGAGAAAATGAAAATGCGAAGACTCTTGGACTCATATGGTGTCCAACTACAGATAAATTATCATATCATCAAATAAATGAAATGTCTGACAAAGAAAGAATTACAAAGCGTACAGTTTTATCCAATATTTCTCAAATTTTTGATCCGTTGGGATTACTAAGTCCGTGCATTATTGTAGCAAAAAGTATGTTACAAAAACTGTGGTTGGAAAAGTTGTCATGGGATGAAAGTTTTCCACAAAATCTTCATAAAAAATGGTTAGAATTTAGAAATGAATTATCAGTTCTAAATGAATTACGAAATGAACGGAACACAGTTTGTATAAATCCAGTACGAGTTGAAATACACGGATTTTCGGATGCCTCGGAAAGCGCTTATGGTGCCTGTATATACATTCGCAGTACAGATGCATCCAATAATACTTCTACCTCCTTATTATGTTCTAAAACGAAAATAGCACCTTTAAAAACAATTAGTATGCCACGTTTAGAATTATGTGGTGCATTTCTATTAGCCAAATTAATTTGCAGAATAACCAAATTCATAAATATGAAGTTTGATGATTGTATTTTATGGACAGATTCAATTATAGTTTTATGTTGGCTAAAAACATCTCCCAGTTCTCTAAAATCATTTGTAGCCAATCGAGTTTCCGAAATACAACAACTTACCAGTTCTTATCAATGGCGACATGTACCAAGTAGCAGCAATCCAGCAGACTTGGCAACTCGAGGAATTTCTCCTTCAAAAATTTTACATGCAAAACTTTGGTGGGAAGGTCCAAAATGGCTTGTAGAAGATCATTCGAAATGGCCAAATACAGCGAAGCAAGTTAAAGAAATGCCTGAAATGCGAAAAAATCTTCACACGTTAACGATTGTACAAGAAGAAGAAAGTTTTCCATTCCATCGATATTCAAATTTAACACGACTAAATCGAATTATTGCCTACATGATTAGATTCAAGAATAATTGTCAAAGGAGAAATGAAGAAAGGCTGAAAAATATTTTAACCGGTTTACCCCGACGCGAAATAAAACGTTTCAAAGATAAAATGAATGATTCTTTTGTTAAATCTGTTACTAATTCTAAATGAACGGCTTTGACAGAAAAACATACGAACAAACAGACATAACATTTAGAAATCTTAGAACCACGACCTTTTCTGTCCTTAATCGCAAATGGACCAGCATAATCTACTCCTGTGACGTTGAATGGAAATTTTGCTTCTAAGCGTTCTGGAGGTAAATTTCCCATTTTTCTTTGAAGGGCTTTTGGATTGAATCGGAAACATTTCATGCATTTTTGAACGATTTTTCTTGCTAAACTTCGTCCTCGAATTGGCCAAAATTTCTGTCTTAATGATGCTAGCAATAGTTGGGGTCCAGCGTGTAATAATCGTAAGTGTTCATCTTCATAAATTAGAACTGTTAAATGATGATTTCCAGATAAAACAATAGGATGTTTTTTGTCGTAAGGAAATTCAGAATTATTTATAGGTCCTCCAACACGTAAAATCCCTGCATTATCCAAAAATGGATTTAAAATTGATAACTTACTCTTCCTTTTCACAAACTTTCCTTTATTAAGACTTGATATTTCTTCTGAAAAAGATTCCTTCTGTGCAATTTTTATTAATATGTTAAATGCTTCATTTATTTCACACAGTGTCAAAATATTTTTCAGCCTTTCTTCATTTCTCCTTTGACAATTATTCTTGAATCTAATCATGTAGGCAATAATTCGAGATCGTTCGGACATACTACAAAGCGATGCCTTATTTTTTCAGAATCAGTATTAATTTCAACATTGACGACTCCGTCACTACTCAACTGATTACCTGAAACATCTACTTAAACATCCTCTGATGGTAATATTGACCATTTATTTTCAGCGACCACTTTGCGTTTTAGTAATGAAACAGCGGCTCCTGAATCAACTAAAAATGTGTAATTTCGATCAGCTACCTTTAAAATTACTAACTTTGTTCTATCTCGAACATAATCGGCGACCCGTGGAACTAAGCATACTTTACTACTTAATCTGTCTGACGTTGAGTCGTCGTCGAGACAGCCTTTAAGTTTAAAGGACACGCTGAAGAATCTGCACGATGCCCTACCACTACACAGTTATAGCATAATATCTGTTTTTGCTGCGGACATTTCTTTGAAATGTGATCTACACTGCCGCAGTTAAAGCAACGACCTTTCATAGCTAAATAACGCTGGTCTGTGCGTAAAGTTCCTGATTTTGAACTTTTCTTATTATTACGTACGGTTACGGTATTTCTGGGACTACTTGTCGCAGAAGGAGTGTCCGAATTTTTAGCCAACGTACGAACGTGCGATTTATGGGCGTCTGCTTTCGTTTCCCGAAACAAACGAGCGAGTACTTCCTCACAATGCTCAGCAATGGGCAGAGCTTCTTCTACTGTTTCGCAATGCTGTATGCGACATACTTCATTTGCTAGTCGTGTATCAAGGCCCTCAAGAAATTGTCTCATCATTAGAATTTCGCGTTTTATTCTGTTCCGCAAACTTAGCATATTATTACCCCTAGAATTTGGATACAATTTTGCTGCTGCAATCTCTAACCTTAATGCGAATTTCCTTAACGATTCGTCATTTTGGCGGTATAATTTTGAAAATTCTCTTTCGGCTACAGCTTGATCTACTTTTTTCCCAAATAAACTAATTAACCATTCGCGCATTTCTGAGATCGTACTCGGACGCTTGTCACCCGGTAAGGAGTAAAAACAATGTTGCGCGTCACCTCTAAGTTTCAGTTTGATTGCGGTTACAATTTGATTGTTGTTCCATTGGTAACACTCTGCAACTGTTGCTACGTTATCTAAGAATGCTTCTTACTCTGGGCCACCGGAATACGTTACAATGGTTTTAAGAGCGGACATTGAAGAAGGATCATTAAATACTGTAGTGACAGGTGGTCAACTAGCGTGTGAAGGGTGGTCTGCGGATGGAATGGGCATTTCTTTGACATTATTGAAATAATTTGGCATATGGTAAGAGAACGGTTGGTAGCTTAGACCTGCCGAATATCGTTGAACGTTAGGCGGGGGATACTGATAGAATTGGTTGACAAATGGCATTGCTATGAACGTGTGAGGGGGAGCGGTCGGATTCTCAATTGGTGAAACGATGGTGGTTATATTTGTAATCGCTGAAACGATCGAGGGTGCTACTGTCGTGGTTATAGTGGTTATTTCCGGTACAATATCGTTTTGGCCCATTTTCGTTAATTAAGCGTTAAATTAATATAATTCAGTCGGTCTGTAATAATATAGTTCCATTTAACTGGATCCTGTCCGCAGCGCCAGTTGTAACAGAAGGGTTGTGCAGTGAAGTACAAGCCCTCGTTGGCGTACTGAATTATGCAGGACGGTTGAAAGAATGTAAGTTTATACTTACCTGTTCACTGCCGTCCTTCGTTGATGCTGTACCCTGGGTAGGTGCGGGTGGAAGGTGAAAATGAGCACTTCAAAAGACACTACTCTTTAAGCTTCGACGTTTAATAATTAAAAATTATAGTCAGATTTTGCAATAACTTAAATACTAACAAAAATTTTTGAAATAAGCTAAATAAACAATTCCACTGAAATTAAAATACTACTAATAAATATCCTAACCACAACCGTAATTTGGGACACCCGATGTGAGAATGATCGCAATTTTTTGATCTTCCACCAAGTAGAATCAAACTGCTGACATATCACTTGGGAGTATTCCACCCTTTTTGCCAACTTATCGAATGTCATCGAACGGCGGAAGCCACCCAGCCACGTGCCAGCACTCTGCAGCGGATAGCGAGTTCAATCAACCACCTACGCTAACAATTTTTGCTAATTGAACTCACATCCGTTACAATAAACATTAAATTTTCGGCTGCCATTTTAATGAATACGTTGTATATTGTAAGCTACATGGGCTGGATTCTAGAATACCTACCACACTTGAAATAGCAATTTACTTGTTGCAATGTTTTCTTTTAGCTAAAATATGATGAAGAAATATAAAATTCGGGCGCGTAAGCAAATATTTATATGATTTTTTACAAAAATGATGTCAGATTTTACCTATTCTTGATGAATACGTTGTATATTGTAAGCTACATGGACTGGATTCTAGAATACCTACCACACTTAAAATAGCAATTTTCTTGTTGCAATGTTTTCTTTTAGCTAAAATATGATAAAGAATTATAATATTCGGGCGCGGAAGCAAATATTTATATGATTTTTTACAAAAATAAAGTCAGATTTTACCTATTCTTAAAATGGATATTTTTGTAAAAACATTCATATTCATGTTTAGGATCCATACTATGGATGGTTTTAAGCATTGGACATGCAAAAGTGACCAAAACGTGGTACCAATCAGATAATAAACATTCAATTTTCGGGTGTCATCTTAATTAATACGTTGTACATTGTAAGCTACATGGGCTGGATTCTAGAATTCTAACACACTTGAAATAGCAATTTTCTTGTTGCAAAGTTTTCTTTTAGCTAAAACTTGATAAACAATTATAAAATTCGGGCGCGGAAGCAAATATTTATATAATTTTTTACAAAAATAAAGTCAGATATTACCTATTCTTGATGAATACGTTGTATATTGTAAGCTACATGGGCTGGATTCTAGAATACCTACCACACTTAAAATAGAAATTTTCTTGTTACAATGTTTTCTTTTAGCTAAAATATGAAGAAGAATTATAATATTCGGCGCGGAAGCAAATATTTATATGATTTCTTACAAAAATAAAATCAGATTTTAACTATTCTTGAAATGGATATTTTTGTTAAAACATTCATATTCAGGTTTAGGATCCATACTATGGATGGTTTTTAGCATTGGACATGCAAAAGTGACCAAAACGTGGTACCAATCAGATAATAAACATTCAATTTTCGGGTGTCATTTTAATAAATACGTTGTATATTGTAAGCTACATGGGCTGGATTCTAGAATACCTACCACACTTGAAATAGCAATTTACTTGTTGCAATGTTTTCTTTTAGCTACAATATGATGAAGAATTATAAAATTCGGGCGCGGTAGCAAATATTTGTATAATTTTTTACAAAAACTAAATCAGATTTTACCTAGTCTTGATGAATACGTTGTATATTGTAAGCTACAAGGGCTGGATTCGAGAATACCTACCACACTTAAAATAGCTATTTTCTTGTTACAATGTTTTCTTTTAGCTAAAATATGATGAAGAATTATAAAATTCGGGTTCAGAAGCAAATATTTATATGATTTTTTACAAAAATAAGGTCAGATTTTACCAATTCTTGATGAATACGTTGGATATTCTAAGGTACATGCGCTGTATTCTAGAATATCTGCCACACTTAAAATAGCAATTTTCTTGTTGCAATGTTTTCTTTTAGCTAAATTATGTTAAAGAATTATGAAATTCGGACGCGAAAGCAAATATTTATATGATTTTTTACAAAAATTAAGTCTGATTTTACCATTTATTGATGAATACGTTGTGTATTGCAAGCTACATGGGCTGGATTCTAGAATACCTACCACACTTGAAATAGCAATTTTCTTGTTGCAATGTTTTCTTTTAGCTATAATATGATAAAGAATTATAAAATTCGGGCGGGGAAGCAAATATTTATATGATTTTTTAAAAAAATAAAGTCAGATTTTATCTATTCTTGAAATGGATATTTTTGTTAAAACATTCATATTCATGCTTTAAAATCTATACTATGGATGGTTTTAAGCACTGGACATGCAAAAGTGACCAAAATGTGGTACCAATCAGATAATAAACATTCAATTTTTGGATGTCATTTTAATGAATACGTTGTATATTGTAAGCTACATGGGCTGGATTCTAGAATACCTACCACACTTGAAATAGCAATTTTCTAGTTGCAATGTTATCTTTTAGCTAAAATATGATGAAGAATTATAAAATTCGGGCGCGTAAGCAAATATTTATATGATTTTTTACAAAAATGAAATCAGATTTTACCTATTCTTGAAGAATACGTTGTATATTGTAAGCTACATGTGCTGGATTCTAGAATACCTACCACTTTTGAAATAGCAATATTCTCTTTGCAATGTTTTCTTTTAGCTAAAATATGATGAAGAATTATAAAATTCGGGCGCGCAAGCATATATTTATATGATTTTTTACAAAAATAAAGTCGGATTTTACCTTTTCTTGATGGATACGTTGTATGTTGTAAACTACATGGGCTAAATTCTAGAATACCTACTACACTTAAAATAGCAATTATCTTGTAGCAATGTTTTCTTTTAGCTAAAATATGATGAAGAATTATAATATTCGGGCGCGGAAGCAAATATTTATATGATTTAATACAAAAATAAAATCAGATTTTACCTATTCTCGAAATGGATATTTTTGTTAAAACATTCATATTCATGTTTAGGATCCATACTATGGTTGGTTTTAAGCATTGGACATGCAAAAGTGACCAAAAGGTGGTACTAATTAGATAATAAACATTCAATTTTCGAGTGTCATTTTAATGAATACGTTGTATATTGTAAGCTACGTGGACTGGATTCTAGAATACCTACTACACTTGAAATAGCAATTTTCTTGTTGCAATGTTTTCTTTTAGCTAAAATATGATAAAGAATTTTAAAATTCGGGCGTGGAAGCAAATATATATATGATTTTTTACAAAAATAAAATCAGATTTTACGTATTCTTAAAATGGATATTTTTGTTAAAACATTCATATTCATGTTTAGGATCCATAATATGGATGGTTTTAAATATTGGACATGCAAAAGTGACCAAAACGTGGTACCAATCAGAGAATAAATATTCAATTTTCGGGTGTCATTTTCATGAATACGTTGTATATTGTAAGCTACATGGGCTGGATTCTAGAATACCTACCACACTTGAAATAGCAATTTTCTAGTTGCAATGTTTTCTTTTAGCTAAAATATGATAAAAAATTATAAAATTCGGGCGCGCAAGCATATATTTATATGATTTTTTATAAAAATAAAGTCGGATTTTACCTTTTCTTGATGGATACGTTGTATGTTGTAAACTACATGGGCTAAATTCTAGAATACCTACTACACTTAAAATAGCAATTATCTTGTAGCAATGTTTTCTTTTAGCTAAAATATGATGAAGAATTATAATATTCGGGCGCGGAAGCAAATATTTATATGATTTTTTACAAAAATAAAGTCAGATTTTACCTATTTGTTAAATGTATATTTTTGTTAAAACATTCATATTCATGCTTTATGATCTATACTATGGATGGTTTTAAGCATTGGACATGCAAAAGTGACCAAAACGAGGTACCAATCAGATAATAAACATTCAATTTTCAGGTGTCATTTTAATGAATACGTTGTATATTGTAAGCTACATGGGCTGGATTCTAGAATACCTACCACACTTGAAATATCAATTTTCTTGTTGCAATTTTTTCTTTTAGATAAAATTCGAAGAAGAATTATAAAGTTCGGGCGCGGAAGCAAACATTTATATGATTTTTTACAAAAATAAAGTCAGATTTTAACTATTCTTGATGAATACGTTGGATATTGTAAGCTACAATAATAAAGTCAGATTTTTACCTATTTTTGAAATAGATATTTTTGTTAAAACATTCATATTCATGCTTTAGGATCTATACTATTGATGGTTTTAAGCATTGGACATGCAAATGTTAAAAACGTGGTACCAATTATATAATAAACATTCAACTTTCGGGTGTCATTTACAAAAATAAAGTCAGATTTTACCTATTCTTGAAATGGATATTTTTGGTAAAACATTCATATTAATGTTTTAGGATCTATACTATGGATGGTTTTGGTCACTTATGCATTGGACATGCATAAGTGACCAAAACGTGGTACCAATCAGATAACAAACAGTCTTTTTTCAGGTGTCATTTTAATGAATATTTTGTATATTGTAAGTTACATGGGCTGGATTCTAGAATACCTACCACAATTGTAATAGCAATTTTCTTGTTGCAATGTTTTCTTTTAGCTAATGTCTAATGCTTAAAATTTCAAGAATAGGTAAAATCTGTCTTATTTTTTGTAAAAAAACATATAAATATTTGCTTCCGCGCCAGAATTTTATAATTTTTCATCATATTTTAGCGAAAGGAAAACATTGCAAAAATAAAATTGCTATTTCAAGTGTGGTAGGTATTCTAGATTCCAGCAATGTAGCTTACAATATACAACGTATTCATTAAAATGACACCCGAAAATTGAATGTTTATTATCTAATTGGTACCACGTTTTGGTCACTTTTGCAGGTCCAATGCTTAAAACCATCTATAGTATAGAACCTAAAGCATGAATATGAATGTTTTAAAATAAATATCAATTTCAAGAATAGGTAAAATCTGACTTTATTTTTGTAAAAAATTATATAAATATTTGCTTCCGCGCCCGAATTTTATAATTTTTTATCATATTTTTGCTAAAAGAAAACATTGCAACAAGAAAATTGCTATTTCAAGTGTGGTAAGTATTCTAGAATCCAGCCCATGTAGTTTACAATATACAACGTATTCATTAAAATGACACCCGAACATTGAATGTTTATTATCTAATTGGTACCACGTTTTAGTCACTTTTGCATGTCCTATGCTAATAACCATCCATAGTATGAATCCTAAAGCATGAATATGAATGTTTTAACAAAAATATCTATTTCAAGAATAGGTAAAAGCTAACTTAATTTTTGTAAAAAATCATATAAATATTTGCTTCCTCTCCCAAATTTTATAATTCTTTATCATATTTTAGGCAAAAGAAAACATTGCAACCAGAAAATTGCTATTTCAAGTGTGGTTGGTATTCTTAAAATCCAGCTCATGTAGCTTACAATATAAAACGTATTTGTCAAGAATAGGTAAAATCTGACCTTATTTTTGTATAAAATCATATAAATATTTGCTTCCGCGCCCGAATTTTATATTTCGTCATCATATTTTTGCTATAAGAAAATATTGCAACAAGAAAATTGCTATTTCAAGTGTGGTAGGTATTTTAGAAACCAGCCAATGTAGCTTACCATATACAACGTAACCATTAAAATGACGCCCGGAAATATATATATATATATATATATATATATATATATATATATATATATATATCCTTCTACCCTCAGGTGTAGAATGTATACATTTTCACTTAATCTTAATTTAATTTACATAATTTAATGTCCAGTAATTTCATATGTGCACTAATTTTGCCCATTGTTTCTTGTCCTTTGCGATTCTTCTTGCTTCTTGCATCGGGATGTTTCTTTTCGTCAGTATCTTCTTTATTACGTTATTCCATGTGTCCTTTGGTCTTCCTCTTCCCCTTTTCGGTGTAACGTTGGTCATCCACACTTGGCGTACCGGTCTACTTTCGTTCATTCGTTTTATGTGTCCCCACCAGGCTAGTTGTCTTGTTTCTATGAAATCTAGTATTGGTTTGCATTGCAGTTCTTCCCTGATAGCTTCATTCCTTACTCTATCTAACATTGTTACTCCTTTAACTCTTCTTAGATATTTCATCTCTATCGCCTGTATTTTACTTTTCGTTCTATTTGACAATATCCATGATTCACACCCATACGTCAATATCGCTCTATATATTGTGTTAAATACTGTCATTTTTGTTTTATTGCTTATTTCTTTTTTTCCTATAAAATTGTGTTTCATTGCGTGATATATTTTTGTCGTTTTAATTATTCTTTCGTTTATGTCAGCATCTTGTGTGCCGTTACTATCTATTGTTATGCCTAATTTGTTAACTTGTTCTACTGTTTCACTATTTACTGTTATATTAGCAGGTGTTGGTTCGTTGGAGATTACCATTATTTTGGTTTTAGTCGCATTTATTTTCATATTGTATTTCTTTATAATTTTGTTCCAGGTGTTAACATTTTGTTGCATTTTTTCCTCGCTGTTTGCCATAATTACTACGTCATCGACGTAAGCACATATTGATATTTTTACTGGTAGTAGATTTCTATACCCTACATGTATCTTATTGAATTTTTGATCGCACTCCTTTATTATCTCATCCATAAATATCGTAAATAAGACTGGGCTCATTACTCCTCCTTGTCTCAAACCGTTCTTTGATTCGAAGAGCTCGCTTTTCCTATTTTGGCTAATTACGTAGTTCGTGTTTTTGTTATACAGTCCTTTTATAGCATTTAGAAGATTGGTGCTTATACCTTTTCTTTTTAAGATTTTCCACATTATCTCTCTTTGTACTCTGTCAAACGCTTTTTCTAAATCTATGAATGTCATGTATGTTTTTGTGTTAGTGATCTTAGTCTTATGTATTAAGTACTTAACTGTGAATATATGGTCTTGGCTACTGCGTCCTTTCCTAAATTCACTTTGTACTTCGGACATTGTTGATTCTATTTTGTTTCTTAATCTTTTTTCTAATATTCTTTCAAATACTTTCAGTGTCGTATACAATAACGATATGCCTCTGTAGTTGTCGCATTCTTTAGTGTCTCCTTTCTTGTGTATCAGCACAATTATTGCTAATTCCCAATCGTTTGGTATTTTATCTCCATTCCAAATTTTGTTGAAAATTGTTAACAATATTTCTATGCCCTTTTCCCCCATGTACTTTAACATTTCTAGCGTACTTTTGTCATGCCCTGCTGCTTTACCATTTTTAAGTATTCGTAGTGCTTCTTTTACTTCTTCTATTTGTATTTCCTGCGTTTCGTCTTCATTCACATTTTCTACCTGGTCTGTTAGAATTTCTTCAACAGGTTCTATCTGATTATCTTCATCTGTGAATAATAGCTCTTGGATATATTGCTTCCATCTGTTCATGATATTTTGTTCTTCCGTTAATATTGTACCTTCTTTGGATTTGACTGTATTTGCTACTTTCCTCTTCTCATTTCTTAATGATTTCAGTGTTTTATAGAATAATTTTTGACTTTCTTTACTGTTGTCTTCCATTTGTTTTCCAAATTTTGCCCAGCTTTTTTCTGTCGCTTGTGCTACTATTTCTTTAACCTTCCGTCTTTGTTGTTTGTATTGGTCATGGTTTTATTTGTTCTATTACTAAGATATTTTCTTTTTTTTTTACTTCCTTTTTTATTGCCTCATTCTTTTATTAGCTTTCTTTTTACTACTTCCACATATATTCTTTGCTGCTTGTGTTATTATATTTTTAAAAATATTCTATGTTTCTTCTATATCCTTGTCCTTATAGTTAATTTTCTCTATGTCTGTTAATCTATATATTTCTTGTGCATATTTTGTCGCTGTTATTATATCTCTAAGTTTGTATGTTTTTATTGTCTCATATTCTATTATCCTTGTTTCTTCAGTTTTAGTGTTCTCATCTTGTACGAGAAAGTGATCGCTGAAGATTCTGGACCACGCCTCACTCTGCAATCCTCTACTAAATTTCTCTTTTTGTTTTCCACAAGTATATAGTCTATTATTGATCTACCTTCTTCTCGTGGTCCTTGTCTCATACAACGTATTCGTCAAAAATAGGTAAAATGTGACTTTATTTTCATAAAAAATCATATAAATATTTGCTTCTGCGCCCGAATTTTATAATTCTTTCTCATATTTTAGCTAAAAGAAAACATTGCAACAAGAAAAATGCTATTTTAAGTGTGGTAGGTATTCTAGAATTTAGCCCATGTAGCTTACAATTTCAAACGTATTCATTAGAATGACACCCGAAAATTGAATGTTTATTATCTGACTGGTACTACGTTTTGGTCACTATTGCATGTCCAAAGCTTAAAACCATCCATAATATAGGATCCTAAAGCATGAATATGAATGTTTTAACTAAAATATCCATTTCAAGAATAGGTAAAATCTGACTTTATTTTTGTAAAAAATCATATAAATTTTTGCTTCCACGCCCGTATTTTATAATTCTTCATCATATTTTAGCTAATAGAAAACATTGCAATAAGAAAATTGCTATTTCAAGTGTGGTAGGTATTCTAGAATCCAGCCCATGTAGCTTGCAATATAAAACGTATTCATTAAAATGACACCCGAAAATTGAATGTTTATTATCTGATTGGTACCTCGTTTTGGTCACTTTTGCATGTCCAATACTAAAATTATCCATAGTATAGATCCTAAAGCATGAATATGAATGTTTTAATAAAAATTTCCATTTCAAGAATACGTAATATCTGACTTTATTTTTGTAAAAAATTATATAAATATTTGCTTTCGCTCCTGAATTTTATATTTTTTTTTCATATTTTAGTTAAAAAAAAAAACATTGCAACAAGAATATTGCTATTTCAAGTGTGGTAGGTATTCTAGAATCCAGCCCATGTAGCTTACAATATACAACGTATTCATTAAAATGACACCCGAAAATTGAATGTATATTATCTGATTGGTACCACGTTTTGGACACTTTTTCATGTCCAATGCTTAAAACCATTCATAGTATAGATCCTAAAGCATGAATATAAATATTTTTAAAAAAACATCCATTTCAATAATAGGGAAAATCTGACTTTATTTTTGTAAAAAATCATATAAATATTTGCTTCCGCGCCCGAATTTTATATTTCTTCGCCATATTTTAGCTAAAGAAAACATTACAACAAGAAAATTGCTATTTCAAGTGGGGTAGGTATTCTAGAATCCAGCCCATGTAGCTTACAATATACAACGTATTCATTAAAATGACACCCGAAAATTGAATGTTTATTACCTGATTGGTACAACGTTTTGGTCACTTTATCATGTCCAATGCTAAAATTATCCATAGTATAGATCCTAAAGCATGAATATGAATGTTTTAACAAAAATATCCATTTGAAGAATATGTAAAATCTAACTTTATTTTTGTAAAAAATCTTATAAATATTTGCTCCCGCGACCGAATTTTATAATTCTTCATCATATTTTAGCTAAAAGGAAAATATTGCAACAAGAAAATTGCTATTTTATGTGTGGTAGGTATTCTACAATTCAGCCCATGTAGCTTGGAATATACAAAGTATTCATCAAAAATAGGTAAAATCTGGATTTATTTTTGTAAAAAATCATATAAATATTTGCTTCTGCGACCGAGTTTTATAATCCTTCATCATATTTTAGCTAAAAAAAAAACATTGCAACAACAAAATTTCTAGCCCATGTACTTACAATATACAACGTATTCATTAAAATCACACCCGAAAATTAAATGTTTATTATCTGACTAGTACCACATTTTGGTCACTTTTGCAAGTCCAATGCTTAAAACCATCCATAGTATAGATCCTATAGCATGAATATGAAAATTAATATAAATATTTGCTTCCGCGCCTGAATTTTATAATTCTTCATCATATATTCGCTAAAAGAAAACATTGCAACAAGATAATTGCTATTTCAAGTGTGGTAGGTATTTTAGAATCCAGCCCATATAGCTTAAAATACACAACATATTCATCAAGAATAGGTAAAATCTGGGTTTATTTTTGTAAAAAATCATATAAATATTTGCTTCTGCGCCCGAATTTTATAATTCTTCATCATATTTTAGCTAAAAGAAAACATTGCAACAAGAAAAATACTATTTCAAGTGTGGTAGGTATTCTAGAATTTAGCCCATGTAACTTACAATATAAAACGTATTCATTAAAATTACGCCCGAAAATTGAATGTTTATTATCTGATTGGTACCACGTTTTGGTCACTTTTGCAATAGCAATGCTTAAAACCATCCATAGTATAGATCCTAAAGCATGAATATGAATGTTTTAACAAAAATATCCACTTCAAGAATAGGTAAAATCTGAATTAATTTTTGTAAAAAATCATATAAATATTTGCTTCCCCGCATGAATTTTATAATTCTTCATCATATTCTAGCAAAAAGAAAACATTGCAACAAGATAATTGCTATTTCAAGTGTGGTAGGTATTTTAGAATCCAGCCCATGTAGCTTACAATATACAACGTATTCGTCAAGAATAGGAAAAATGTGACTTTATTTTCTTAAAAAATCATATAAATATTTGCCTCTGCGCCCGAATTTTATAGTTCTTCATCATATTTTAGCTAAAAGAAAACATTGCAACAAGAAAAATGCTATTTCAAGTGTGGTAGCTATTCTAGAATCCAGCCCATTTAACTTACAATTTACAACGTATTCATTAAAATGACACCCGAAAATTGAATGTTTTTTATCAGATTGGTACTACGTTTTAGGTACTTTTGCATGTCCAATGCTAAAATTATCCATAGTATAGATCCTAAAGCATGAATATGAATATTTTAACAAAAAATCCATTTGAAGAATATGTAAAATCTGACTTTATTTTTTTTAAAAATCTTATAAATATTTACTTCCGCGACCGAATTTTATAATTCTTCATCATATTTTAGCTAAAAGAAAACATTGCAGCAAGAAAATTGCTATTTCAAGTGTGGTAGCTATTCTAGAATCCTGCTCATGTAGCTTGCAATATACAACGTATTCATTAAAATGACACCCAAAAATTGAATGTTTATTATCTGATTAGTACCACGTTTTGCTCATTTTTGCATGTCCAATGCTAAAATTATCCATAGTATAAATCCTAAAGCATGAATATGAATGTTTTAACAAAAATATCCATTTGAAGAATATGTAAAATCTGATTTTTTTTTGTAAAAAATCTTATAAATATTTGCTCCCGCGACCGAATTTTATAATTCTTCATCATATTTTAGCTAAAGGAAAACATTGCAACAAAAAAATTGCTATTTTATGTGTGGTAGGTATTCTACAATCCAGCCCATGTAGCTTGGAATATACAAAGTATTCATCAAAAATAGGTAAAATCTGGATTTATTTTTGTAAAAAATCATATAAATATTTGCTTCTGCGACCGAGTTTTATAATCCTTCATCATATTTTAGCTAAAAAAAAACATTGCAGCAACAAAATTTCTATTTCAAGTGTGGTAGGTATTCTAGAATCCAGCCTATGTACTTACAATATACAACGTTTTCATTAAAATCACATCCGAAAATTAAATGTTTATTATCTGACTAGTACCACATTTTGGTCACTTTTGCAAGTCCAATGCTTAAAACCATCCATAGTATAGATCCTATAGCATGAATATGAAAATCATATAAATACTTGCTTCCGCGCCCGAATTTTATATTTCTTCGCCATATTTTAGCTAAAGAAAACATTACAACAAGAAAATTGCTATTTCAAGTGGGGTAGGTATTCTAGAATCCAGCCCATGTAGCTTACAATATACAACGTATTCATTAAAATGACACCCGAAAATTGAATGTTTATTATCTGATTGGTACCACGTTTTGGTCACTTTTTCATGTCCAATGCTAAAATTATCCATAGTATAGATCCTAAAGCATGAATATGAATGTTTTAACAAAAATATCCATTTGAAGAATATGTAAAATCTAACTTAATTTTTGTAAAAAAACTTATAAATATTTGCTCCCGCGACCGAATTTTATAATTCTTCATCATATTTTAGCTAAAGGAAAACATTGCAACAAAAAAATTGCTATTTTATGTGTGGTAGGTACTCTACAATCCAGCCCATGTAGCTTGGAATATACAAAGTATTCATCAAAAATAGGTAAAATCTGGATTTATTTTTGTAAAAAATCATATAAATATTTGCTTCTGCGACCGAGTTTTATAATCCTTCATCATATTTTAGCTAAAAAAAAAACATTGCAACAACAAAATTTCTATTTCAAGTGTGGTAGGTATTCTAGAATCCAGCCCATGTACTTACAATATACAACGTATTCATTAAAATCACACCCGAAAATTAAATGTTTATTATCTGACTAGTACCACATTTTGGTCACTTTTGCAAGTCCAATGCTTAAAACCATCCATAGTATAGATCCTATAGCATGAATATGAAAATTAATATAAATATTTGCTTCCGCGCCCGAAATTTATAATTCTTCATCATATTGTAGCTAAAAGAAAACATTGCAACAAGAAAAATACTATTTCAAGTGTGGTAGGTATTCTAGAATTTAGCCCATGTAGCTTACAATATAAAACGTATTCATTAAAATTACGCCCGAAAATTGAATGTTTATTATCTGATTGGTACCACGTTTTGGTCACTTTTGCAATAACAATGCTTAAAACCATCCATAGTATAGATCCTAAAGCATGAATATGAATGTTTTAACAAAAATATCCACTTCAAGAATAGGTAAAATCTGAATTAATTTTTGTAAAAAATCATATAAATATTTGCTTACCCGCATGAATTTTATAATTCTTCATCATATTCTAGCAAAAAGAAAACATTGCAACAAGATAATTGCTATTTCAAGTGTGGTAGGTATTTTAGAATCCAGCCCATGTAGCTTACAATATACAACGTATTCGTCAAGAATAGGAAAAATGTGACTTTATTTTCTTAAAAAATCATATAAATATTTGCCTCTGCGCCCGAATTTTATAGTTCTTCATCATATTTTAGCTAAAAGAAAACATTGCAACAAGAAAAATGCTATTTCAAGTGTGGTAGGTATTCTAGAATCCAGCCCATTTAACTTACAATTTACAACGTATTCATTAAAATGACACCCGCAAATTGAATGTTTTTTATCAGATTGGTACTACGTTTTAGGCACTTTTGCATGTCCAATGCTAAAATTATCCATAGTATAGATCCTAAAGCATGAATATGAATATTTTAACAAAAAATCCATTTGAAGAATATGTAAAATCTGACTTTATTATTGTAAAAAATCTTATAAATATTTGCTTCCGCGACCGAATTTTATAATTCTTCATCATATTTTAGCTAAAAGAAAACATTGCAGCAAGAAAATTGCTATTTAAAGTGTGGTAGCTATTCTAGAATCCTGCTCATGTAGCTTACAATATACAACGTATTCATTAAAATGACACCCAAAAATTGAATGTTTATTATCTGATTAGTACCACGTTTTGCTCATTTTTGCATGTCCAATGCTAAAATTATCCATAGTATAAATCCTAAAGCATGAATATGAATGTTTTAACAAAAATATCCATTTGAAGAATATGTAAAATCTGATTTTTTTTTGTAAAAAATCTTATAAATATTTGCTCCCGCGACCGAATTTTATAATTCTTCATCATATTTTAGCTAAAGGAAAACATTGCAACAAGAAAACTGCTATTTTATGTGTGGTAGGTATTCTACAAACCAGCCCATGTAGCTTGGAATATACAAAGTATTCATCAAAAATAGGTAAAATCTGGATTTATTTTTGTAAAAAATCATATAAATATTTGCTTCTGCGACCGAGTTTTATAATCCTTCATCATATTTTAGCTAAAAAAAAAAACATTGCAACAACAAAATTTCTATTTCAAGTGTGGTAGGTATTCTAGAATCCAGCCCATGTACTTACAATATACAACGTATTCATTAAAATCACACCCGAAAATTAAATGTTTATTATCTGACTAGTACCACATTTTGGTCACTTTTGCAAGTCCACTGCTTAAAACCATCCATAGTATAGATCCTATAGCATGAATATGAAAATTAATATAAAAATTTGCTTCCGCGCCTGAATTTTATAATTCTTCATCATATATTCGCTAAAAGAAAACATTGCAACAAGATAATTGCTATTTCAAGTGTGGTAGGTATTTTAGAATCCAGCCCATATAGCTTAAAATACACAACATAGTCATCAAGAATAGGTAAAATCTGGCTTTATTTTTGTAAAAAATCATATAAATATTTGCTTCTGCGCCCGAATTTTATAATTCTTCATCATATTTTAGCTAAAAGAAAACATAGCAACAAGAAAAATACTATTTCAAGTGTGGTAGGTATTCTAGAATTTAGCCCATGTAGCTTACAATATAAAACGTATTCATTAAAATTACACCCGAAAATTGAATGTTTATTATCTGATTGGTACCACGTTTTGGTCACTTTTGCAATAACAATGCTTAAAACCATCCATAGTATAGATCCTAAAGCATGAATATGAATGTTTTAACAAAAATATCCACTTCAAGAATAGGTAAAATCTGAATTAATTTTTGTAAAAAATCATATTAATATTTGCTTCCCCGCATGAATTTTATAATTCTTCATCATATTCTAGCAAAAAGAAAACATTGCAACAAGATAATTGCTATTTCAAGTGTGGTAGGTATTTTAGAATCCAGCCCATGTAGCTTACAATATACAACGTATTCGTCAAGAATAGGAAAAATGTGAATTTATTTTCTTAAAAAATCATATAAATATTTGCCTCTGCGCCCGAATTTTATAGTTCTTCATCATATTTTAGCTAAAAGAAAACATTGCAACAAGAAAAATGCTATTTCAAGTGTGGTAGGTATTCTAGAATCCAGCCCATTTAACTTACAATTTACAACGTATTTATTAAAATGACACCCGAAAATTGAATGTTTTTTATCAGATTGGTACTACGTTTTAGGCACTTTTGCATGTCCAATGCTAAAATTATCCATAGTATAGATCCTAAAGCATGAATATGAATATTTTAACAAAAAAATCCATTTGAAGAATATGTAAAATCTGACTTTATTTTTGTAAAAAATCTTATAAATATTTGCTTCGGCGACCGAATTTTATAATTCTTCATCATATTTTAGCTAAAAGAAAACATTGCAGCAAGAAAATTGCTATTTCAAGTGTGGTAGCTATTCTAGAATCCTGCTCATGTAGCTTTCAATATACAACGTATTCATTAAAATGACACCCAAAAATTGAATGTTTATTATCTGATTAGTACCACGTTTTGCTCATTTTTGCATGTCCAATGCTAAAATTATCCATAGTATAAATCCTAAAGCATGAATATGAATGTTTTAACAAAAATATCTATTTGAAGAATATGTAAAATCTGATTTTTTTTTGTAAAAAATCTTATAAATATTTGCTTCCGCGACCGAATTTTATAATTCTTCATCATATTTTAGCTAAAAGAAAACATTGAAACAAGAAAATTGCTATTTTAAGTGTGGTAGGTATTCTACAATCAAGCCCATGTAGCTTAAAATATACAACGTATTAATCAAGAATATGTAAAATCTGGCTTTATTTTTGTAAAAAATCATATAAATATTTACTTCTGCGCCCGAATTTTATAATCCTTTATCATATTTTAGCTAAAAGAAAACATTGGAACAAGAAAATTGCTATTTCAAGTGTGGTAAGTAATCTAGAATTTAGCTCATGTAGCTTACAATATACAACGTATTTATTATTAGGACACCCGAAAATTGAATGGTTATTATCAGATTGGTACCACGTTTTAGTCACTTTTGCATGTTCAACGCTTAAAACTATCCATAGTATAGATCCTGAAGCATGTATATGATGATTTAACAAAAATATCCATTTCAAGAATACGTAAAATATGACGTTATTTTTCTAAAAAATCATACAAATATTTGCTACCGCGCCTGAATTTTATAATTTTTCATCATATTTTAGCTAAAAGAAAACATTGCAACAAGAAAATTGCTATTTCAAGTGTGGTAGGTATTCTAGAATCCAGCCCATGTATCTTACAATATACAACGTATACATTAAAATGACACCCGAAAATGGAATGTTTAGTATTTGATTGGTACCACGTTTTGGTCACTTCTGCATGTCCAATGCTTAAAACCATCCATTGTATAGATCCTAAAGCATGAATATGAATGTTTTAACAAAAATATCCATTTCAAGAATAGGTAAAATCTGACTTTATTTTTGTAAAAAATCATATAAATATTTGCTTCCGCGTACGAATTTTATAATTCTTCATCACATTTTAGCTAAAAGAAAACATTGCAACAAGAAAATTGCTA
This sequence comes from Stenolophus ochropezus, assembly GCA_035578165.1. NCBI lineage: Eukaryota > Metazoa > Arthropoda > Insecta > Coleoptera > Carabidae > Stenolophus > Stenolophus ochropezus. Next base: position 1,507,355 of record JAQOWZ010000041.1, read on the forward strand.
TTTCAAGTGTCGTAGGTATTCCAGAATCCAGCTCATGTAGCTTACAATATACAACGTATTCATTAAAATGACACCTAAAAATTGAATGTTTATTATCTGATTGGTACCACGTTTTGGTCACTTTTGCATGAGCAATGCTTAAAACCATCCATAGTATAGATCCAAAAGCATGAATATGAATGTTTTGACAAAAATATCCATTTCAAGGATAGGTAAAATCTGACTTTATTTTTGTAAAAAATCATATAAATATTTGCTTCCGCGCCCGAATTTTATAATTCTTCATCATATTTTAGCTAATAGAAAACATTGCAACAAGAAAGTTCCTATTTCAAGAGTGGTAGGTATTCTAGAATGCAACCTATGTAGATTACAATATACAACGTGTTCATTAAAATGACACCCGAAAATAGAATGTTTATTATTTCATTGGTACCACATTTTGGTCACTTTTGCATGTCCAATGCTCAAAACCATCCATAGTATAGATCCTAAAGCATGAATATGAATGTTTTAACCGAAATATCCATTTCAAGAATAGGTAAAATCTGATTTAATTTTTGTAAAAAATCATATAAATATTTGCTTACGCGCCCGAATTTTATAATTCTTCATCATAATTTAGCTAAAAGACAACATTGCAACAAGAAAATTGCTATTTCAAGTATGGTAGGTATTATAGATTCCAGCCCATGTAGCTTACAACATACAACGTATTCATTAAAATGACACTCGAAAATTGAATGTTTATTATCAGATTGATACCACGTTTTGGTCACTTTTGCATATCCAAAGCTCAAAACCATCCATAGTATAGATCCTAAAGCATGAATATGAATGTTTTAACCAAAATATCCCTTTCAAGAATAGGTAAAATCTGATTTAATTTTTGTAGAAAAGAAAACATTGCAAGAAAATTGCTATTTCAACTGTGGTAAGTATTCTAGAATCCGGCCCATGTAGCTTACAATATACAACGTATTCATCAAGAATAGGTAAAATCTAACTTTATTTTTGTAAAAAATCATATAAATATTTGCTTCCGCGCCCGAATTTTATAAATTTTCATCATATTTTAGCTAAAAGAAAACATTGCAACAAGAAAATTGCTATTTCAAGAGTGACACCAGAAAATTGAATGTTTATTATCTGATTGGTACCACGTTTTGGTTACTTTTGCATGTCCAATGCTAAAATTACCCAAAGTATTGATCCTAAAGCATTAATATGAATGTTTTAACAAAAATATCCATTTCAAAAATAGGTACAATCTGACTTTATTTTTGTAAAAAATCATATAAATATTTGCTTCTGCGCCCGAATTTTATAATTCTTTATCATATTTTAGATAAAAGAAAACATTGCAACAAAATAATTGCTATTTCAAGTGTGGTAGGTATTCTAGAATCCAGCCCATGTAGCTTACAATATACAACGTATTCATTAAAATGACACCCGAAAATTAAATGTTTATTATCTGATTGGTACTACGTTTTGGTCACTTTGCATGTCCAATGCTAAATTTATCCACAGTATAGATCCTAAAGCATGAATATAAATGTTTTAACAAAAATATCCATTTCAAGAATAGGTAAAATCTTACTTTTTTATGTAAAAAAGGATATAAATATTTGCTTCCGCGCGCGAATTTTATAATTCTTCATCATATTTTAGCTAAAAGAAAACATTGCAACAACAAAATTGTTATTTCAAGTGTGGTAGGTAGCTTACAATATACAACGTATTCATTAAAATGACACCCGAATATTGAATGTTTATTACCTGATTAGTACCACGTTTTTGTCATTTTTGCATGTCCAGTGCTTAAAACCATCCATAGTATAGATCCTAAAGCATGATAATGAATGTTTATCAAAAATATCCATTTCAAGAATAAGTAAAATCTGACTTTATTTTTGTAAAAAATTATATATATATTTGCTTCCGCGCCCGAATTTTATAATTCTTTATCAAATTTTAGCTAAAAGAAATCATTGCAACAAGAAAATTGCTATTTCGAGTGTGGTACGTATTCTAGAATCCAGCCCATGTAGCTCAAAATATACAACTTATTCATTAAAATGACACACGAAAATTGAATGTTTTTTATATGATTGGTACCACGATTTGGTCACTTTTGCATGTCTAATGCTTAAAACCATCCATAGTATAGATCCTAAAGCATGAACATGAATGTTTTAACATAAATATCCATTTCAGGAATAGGTAAAATCTGACTTATTTTTGTAAAAATCATATAAATATTTGCTTCCGCGCCCGAATTTTATAATTCTTCATCATACTTAAGCTAAAAGAAAACATTCAACAAGAAAATTGCTATTTCAAGTGTGGTAGGTATTCCAGAATCCAGCCCATGTAGCATACAATATACAACGTATTTATTAAAATGACACCCGAAAATTGAATGTTTATTATCTGATTGGTACCACGTTTTTGTCATTTTTGCATGTCCAATGCTTAAAACCATCCATAGTATAGATCCTAAAGCATAAATATGAATGTTTTAACAAAAATATCCATTTCAAGAATAGGTAACACCTGACTTTATTTTTGTAAAAAAAATTATAGATATTTGCTTGCGCGCCCGAATTATATAATTCCTTATCATATTTTAGCTAAAAGAAAACATTGCAACAAGAAAATTGCTGTTTCAAGTGTGGTAGGTATTCTAGAATCCAGCTTATGTAACTTACAATATACAACGTATTCATCAAGAATAGGTAAAATCTGATTGTATTTTTGTAAAAAATCATATAAATATTTGCTTCCGCGTTTGAATTTTATAATTTTTAATCACATTTTAGCTAAAAAAAACAGTGCAACAAGAAAATTGCTATTTCAAAAGTGGTAGGTATTCTGGAATTCAGCCCATGTAGCTTGCAATATACAACGTATTCATTAAAATGACACCCGAAAATAAAATTTATATTATTTGATTGGTACCAAGTTTTGGTCACTTTTGCATGTCCAATGCTAAAATTATCCATAGTACAGATCCTAAAGTATAAATATGAATGTTTTAACAAAAATATCCATTTCAAGAATAGGTAAAATCTGATTTTATTTTTGTAAAAAATCATATAAATGTTTGCTTCCGCGCCCGAATCTTATAATTCTTTATCATATTTTACCTAAAAAAAACATTACAACAAAAAAATTGCTATTTCAAGTGTGGTAAAGCTACATGGGATGGATTCTAGAATACCTACCACACTTGAAATTGCAATTTTCTTGTTACAATGTTTTCTTTTAGCTGCAATATGATAAAGAATTATAAAATTTGGGCGCGGAAGAAAATATTTATATTATTTTTTACAAAAATTAAGTCACATTTTACCTATTCTTGAAATGGATATTTTTGTTAAAAGATTCATATTCATGCTTTAGAATCTGTACATTGGATGGTTTTAAGCATTGAAGATGCAAAAGTGACCAAAACGAGGTATCAATCAGATAATAAACTTTCAAGTTTCGGGTGTCATTTTAATGAATACGGTGTATATTAAAAGTTACATAGGCTGGATTCTAGAATACCTACCACACTTGAGTTAGAAATTTTCATATAGCTAAAATATGATGAAGAATTATAAAACTCGGGCGCGAAAGCAAATATTTATATAATTTTTTACAGAAATAAGGTCAGATTTTACCTATTCTTAAAATGGATATTTTTGTTAAAACATTTATATTCATGCTTTAGGATTTATACTATGGATTGTTTAAAGCATTGGACATGCACAAGTGACCAAAACGTGGTACCAATCAGATAATAAACATTCAATTTTCGGGTGTCATTTTAATGAATACGTTATATAATATAAGCTACATGGGCTGGAATACCTACCACACCTGAAATAGCAATTGTCCTGTTGCAATGTTTTCTTGTACTTCAAATAAGATAATGAATTATAAATTTAGAGCGCGGAAGCAAATATTTGTATGAGTTTTTACAAAAATTAAGTCAGATTTTACCTATTCTTGAAATGGATATTTTTGTAAAACATTCATATTCATGCTTTGGATCCATACTATGGATGGGTTTAAGCATTGGACATGCAAAAGTGACCAAAACGTGGTACCAATCAGATAATAAACATTTAATTTTCGGGTGTCATTTTAATAAATACGTTGTATATTGTAAGCTACATGGGCTGGATTCTAGAATACCTACCACACTTGAAATAGCAATTTTCATGTTGCAATGTTTTCTTTTAGCTTAAATATGATAAAGATTTATAAAATTCGGGCACGTAAGCAAATATTTCGACGCTGTTCTGACAGAAAGGCGTAAGCGGCTTTAACAAAATTTTACAGGAAACGACAAAAACCTATATTTTTTTTAGTTATGTTCATTCAGAAATTATTTTGAGCAGGGTAATGTTAATTATTATAATAAGTTGTATTCCTACATAAAAATAAAGTTACACATTCAAATTTAATTTTTTTATTTAGTTTTGTCGCTTACGACTTTTAAGTATAATTCAAAGGTGTTTAAGACCTTTTGATTGGGAGATTAAGCCTATTTTTTGTTAAAAAAATCGCTTTAAACTGGCGTTTAAGCCTTCGATGTGCCTTTCTAATTCACCAAACACTATGCAGAGATGTCGCTTACGATTAAGAGATAGTCGATTAGTGATATTTTTTTTAAAAATTATTAAATTTTTTAAATAGGATGTGGTTTGAAATATACGAGATTTGTACAAAAAAATTTATTCAGATACTGAAAGGATCATAAACAAAATTCTTAAAAACTATGTAAATCTTCTGCAGTAAACAGTAAAGTTTCACACATTTAGTACAAATATAATTATAAAATTAAATAAACGTAACATTAAACAAAATAAAATAATTATAAATTGCCTTAAAGGAACAAAAATTTACATAAACTATGAATATAACTAAATTCTTACAGAAACCTATAAATACCTATGAATAGAACACTATTATTCCGAATCCTCCAGATCACTTTCTGCTAGTATGTCGGGGACGGAAGCATTAGAGGTTAAGTGAAATACTCTGCGTGGTAGTTTTCTTTTATTGATTCTTTCTTACACAAATCTAAGAGATTACTCAACTTCTTCTTACATATAGGAAGATAGGAGAAGTAGAGCCGCGTAATTATATCTATATTTTTAATACGGAATTCTATGTCAAAAGGATTCTCCACATCGTATTCTGTATAAACACGAATACTCGTCAGATCAGTTTTAGAAAATTTTGCTACTTTTATTGAATTTATTTTGATTTCTGTACCTTCCTTTGTTTTTAGTGTTTTTTTTTGGAGGAGAAATAGATTTCCAATCAAAAAATTGAGTATAATTTAGAGTTTTAACTTCATAGGGTTTAGGTCGTTTTCTAGCATTCCGAATTATCGTGGCCCATTCCGAAGGAGCCTGCACATTCATTTTATTTGTATAATTTTCTATGATAGCATGAATGCTATCTACTGGCATATAAGTATGCCCTACTACTAGATATGTTAATGTCATGGACTTGATATTTGTAGAATTTTTCAAAAAATATAAAAACATAGCTAGAACAAATTTATTTTTATTCTGTCCTGGACAATTGTCACAAAACAGTGATAAAGTTGAGAACTCTCCTGCTTTATCCAACTGCAGCAAATATGAGTATAGGATACTGCATATTTCGTTAACACCTCTCTTCCCGTCTTTCTCTCCCCAAAGAAAACAATATCCGTTTTGCGTCTTACTTTCGTAGATAGTGAAATTATATACTGCATATTTTCCACTAAGGCCATACAACATACCTGGACTATGCGGGGTGGCCAATACTTTTTGAAGATCAAACGATAATACAAGAAATCCATCCTAAATTGACTTATTTTGTTCTGCTAGGAAGAATTCCTTAGCTTTATTTTTTTCTATTTGGTGATTCAGATATTCGTCTTTTATTGCATCAGTTTTTGATCTTTCATCCAAGTTTTTATATTTCTCACACTTGGCACATTTATCTTTTCTAGGTACGTGTATACCTATATTATAGTCTCTTTTAAACATTCTTTTAAAACAACTTATACTAACTGGCTTTGAGCTTGCATCTTTCATTCTTGCAGTATACGTTCGATGAAGATTTGTGATAGTTTTAATTTCTGATGGAAGATATAGCTTAGTACTAGAGCCTCGGCAATAATGAGAAGGGACTGCCGGCAATCCTTCAACAAATTTCTTGAATGCTTCTATTTGTTCGGGAGTAATTTTGTGTTTTGGTGCATTTTTTCCCCTTTTATCGCGGTTCTCTTCTATTTTTCCTTGTAAAGCATTTCTCATTAATTTTTGCGTTATATTAAGGGTATTTAATAAAAACTGTAAACATACCCTAACCTGCGAGTCATTTTTCATCATAAAATACTGGTATGTCAAGTTTCTTCTCAAATTTTCTTGTGATGTTCTTTTTCTTTTCACGGGAATAACATTTGCATATCCATTAAGAAACGCTCTCTTATCGATGTGAGTTTCTAAATTCCAAAATAGCTCAAATAATTTCTGTCTCTCTTTTTTTAATTGAACGTGTTACATTTATTTACACAGTTCTTCCCTAAACATGGGTTTGGTTAAACTTTTTTTTTCGGCAACTAATTCATTTCTATAGTTTGTATAAGCCTTGCCTGCAAGTTTCAGTCTTTTGTTCGTTTCTGTTACACTCGTAAAACGTGTTTTTTTTCCTTCCTTTAAATGTATCATTTTTGTTGGGACTAGAGTCACTGTCTGTGGTTTCACTAGTATTGCTTCCATCAGCAGAACAATCAGAATCAGATTCAGAATGCTGTTCAATAATGCTGTCTTCTCTACTATTCTCAAATAAAGAATTTTCATTTAGCATGAGATGTTCTTCATCTTCGCACATACGATTTTCACTACAATTTTCTAGCTTCTTGGAATTTGCTCTTTTCACTATATTAGCCTCTTCTAAAGAATCATTGTCAGAGGATGAATAATAATTGCGTAGGCTTCCACAGAGTCATGAGAAATATTCGATTTCCGGGAATGGACTGTGTCAATTTTTGAGTCAGAGCTCAACGTTTCGCCCGCAGTCGTATGGGGCATCTTCAGGAGCAAGAACGTTTTACTGTCGATAAACAAGGTTACTCGACGTGTCAACCACGCTAGAGGCCAAGTTTAAGCAATAAAGGCGCAAGGGACGACTCAGTTTATAAGGTTACCCGACGTGTAAACCACGCTAGAGGCCAAATAAACCAAGATTGCTTAAACTTGGCCTCTAGCGTGGTTGACACGTCGAGTAACCTTGTTTATCGACAGTAAAACGTTCTTGCTCCTGAAGATGCCCCATACGACTGCGGGCGAAACGTTGAGCTCTGACTCAAAAATTGACACAGTCCATTCCCGGAAATCGAATATTTCTCAGAGGATGAATAACTGACAAGTTTGTACTGTTGAATATTCTCTGAATTCATGGGATTTTGAATACTACTAGTGGGAATTTCAATATCTGAGTCGCTAAAATACCAGTGATCTCTTCCTTCTGCTCCTACTTGTAAGTAATCAGTCTCATGCTCTTTATTTTCAGCCTCTGTTAAAATATCACAGGTAATAATACTATTTTGTGCAATGAATGCATTATCATCAAGGATAATATCGTGCATTAATGCTTTATCGAGTTCCGTATTTGAGAACATAGGATCGGTCATTTTCAGGGCAATATCCAAAATTTTCTGGCCTCGCGACATCTATAAAAATAAGGGACGTAAGCGACATGATGAACTGGATTTTTATAATTGATTATAACAAAAATCACAAAACCAAACCGGATTTGATTTTAATTATTATATAAAACGATACATTTTCCTCTAGAACATAATATACAGAGCAAATCAGATACAAAAATGAGGCTAAAATAGGTTTCAAAAGATAGCATTGTTCAGCATAGGGAAATGGTGCTTACGCGTACAACAACGTGCGAGATTGAAAGTCTTAAGCGACATGATTAATATCAAGGAATTTTATGGTTATAATCCTGATTATAACATCGTATCATTATCTAGAAAAGGCAATAAAACTACCAAGAAAAGAATAACAGTATTAAAAGACTTACCTTTTAGAAATAAAGCACTTATACATTCTGGGCTTAAGCGTACGTTGCTAAGGCAGTTAGTACCACGGCACTCTGGCGTGAAGTGTCGCTTACAAACTTTGAAGTCAGAAATAAACACATTCTGTGGTTTTATCGGATACGAATGAAGCTATGTTAGATAGCGTTTGAATTCTACTTTTAAATGGCGCGAAAATCCAAATTTTTAAATTATTGTCGCTTACGCCTTTTTGTCAGAACACCGTCGATTTATATGAATTTTTACAAAAATAAAGTCAGATTTTACATATTCTTGAAATGGATATTTTTGTTAAAACATTCATATTCATGCTTAAGGATCTATACTATAAATGGTTTTAAGCATTGGACATGCAAAAGTGACCAATACGTGGTAACAATCGGATAATAAACATTTAATTTTCGGGTGTCATTTTAATGAATACATTGTATATTGTAAGCTACATGAGCTGGATTCTAGAATACCTACCACACTTGAAATAGCAATTTTCTTCTTACAATGTTTTCTTTTAGCTAAAATATGATGAAGAATTATAAAATTTGGGCACGTAAGCAAATATTTATATGATTTTTTACAAAAATAAAGTCAGATTTTACATATTCTTGAAATGGATATTTTTGTAAAAACATTCATATCATGCTTAAGGATCTATACTATGGATGGTTTTAAGTATTGGACATGCAAAAAAGACCAATACGTGGTACCAATCGGATAATAAACATTAAATTTTCGGGTGGCATTTTAACGAATACGTTGTATATTGCAAGCTACATGGGCTGGATTCTAGAATACCTACCACACTTGAAATAGCAATTTTCTTGTTACATTGTTTTCTTTTAGCTAAAATATGATAAAGAATTATAAGATTCGGGCGCGGAAGCAAATATTTATAAGATTTTTTACAAATATAAAGTCAGATTTTACCTATTCTTAAAATGGTTATTTTTGTTAAAACATTCATATTCATGCTTTAGGATCTATACTATGGATAATTTTAGCATTAGACATGCAAAAGTGACCAAAACGTAGTACCAATCAGATAATAAACATTCAATTTTCGGGTGTCATTTTAATGAATACGTTGTATATTGTAAGCTACATAGGCTGGATTCTAGAATACCAACCACAGTTGAAATAGCAATTTTCTTGTTGCAATGTTTTGTTTTAGCTAAAATATGGTAAAGAATTATAAAATGCGGGCAAGGAAGCAAATATTTATATGATTGTTTACAAAAATAAAGTCAGATTTTACCTATTTTTAAAATGGATATTTTAGTTAAAACATTCATATTCATTCTTAAGGATCTATACTATCGCTGGTTTTAAGCATTGGATATGCAAAAGTGACCAAAACGTGATACCAATCAGATAATAAAAGTTTATTTTCGGGTGTAATTTTAATGAATACGTTGTATATTGTAAGCTACATGGGCTGGATTCTAGAATACCTACCACACTTGAAATAGCAATTTTCTTGTTGCAATGTTTTCTTTTAGCTAAAATATGATGAAGAATTATAAAGTTCGGGCGCGGAAGCAAATATTTATATGATATAATACAAAAATAATGTCAGATTTTACCTATTCTTGAAATGGATATTTTTGTTAAAACATTCATATTCATACTTTAGGATCTATACTATTGTAACAATGGCTGAACACGAGAAATTGAACTATTGAATTTTTTGGGTTTTTAAATAAATAAAAGGAGTTTATGAATTTGTAATTAAGATGTCGAAATTGGTAGAATTTAAATCGCTGCCACCAGATTATTTTTAATTAGAATAATCAAAGTAATTTTAGAAAAGCATTCATTAAAAGGGATAAACAAAACAATAATAAGAAAACTTAACAAGAAATTATATTAAAAATGAAACAGAATTTACAAATATGAGAATACAAATTAAAAGTTAAAACTACTAATGAATAATTACAGGTTACAATTACAAGTGAGAAAAAAAAAACTTAAAGTTACTTACAAATAAATATTTACACAACGAGTCATGATTGACTCTACTTCTTTACTCGCCGACTCTCTGTCTGTGACTCTCTAACTTACTAATTTCCAAAAATCTATATCAGACGGCCCACCCACTTCAAGCTGCAGAATTCATCCTCGTTTTCTGATTCTTGCAATTTCACTGGTCATCTTCTCCATGGGCGTGTAAATAAGTTACACTCCCAAGCCTCTAACAGGGTGCATTCTCAACACCCTGAGATGCACAAAAAAATAGAAAGTTGCATCTTCCGAGAATCAGAAAAGGTTTCTGTTCAGAGTTGATGGTTTACGACCGTCCGAAGCAAACTTTTGAAAGCAATATAACAATAAACTTAAAAGCCAAACGAAATTTCGGGTCTCTTTACAAATCTTTAAACTATTTATTACCAGAACGAATTTTGAAACTAGTCAACAGCAAGATAAATAACAAAACGAGTATTTGTTTAACTGAATCAGGCGTTTTGTTACAACTCCTTCCCCCTTAAACTAAGTTATATTTCTTCAAGAAACTATAACTTAAACATTCCCCTCTGCTAGACTCCGATCTCCAGGTGTTCCCCACACTCGATGGCTGCGGTGGCTGCGATCTCTTGTAGTTTGACAAAAGTTGGCTTCATCTCCGTTGACTCCTCCAGTTCTCTGCTCTTACTGCAACCAGCAACTCTTGCGGCACCGTAAGTTGACTTCAGCAACCATGAACACACGGAGATGTCAAACTCGAATTGGATCTCTGCAGGCCGATTCTGCTCGCCATCGATGTACGAAGGTTCCTAGATCATCATCATCTAGCAGTTTGGCGGGATATAGGGCTGCAACAAAAATGTCTGACCAGTATCTATGTTCTAATTAACAATTCCTTATATCTAATTTATTCCCTGAATTTTTACGATACTTTTGTCTAAACTTCCTACCAATATATAATTAATTTTATTACTAACTAATTTTTTTTATCTAAATTTACTTGCTTCTACAATTATTTTATTCTAATATCCCTAATTTCAGTATATTTTTTAATTATCTGAATCATCAAAAACTATGAACAAACAACATGTATTGTCTCAATAAATAATACAAAAAAACTTCTAACTTCCTTTGTTTATTCTAATAAAACTTTACCACGGATCTTAGCTTGGAAGGCATTTTATGGAACTCATTATCATCATTCATCTCCCAGCCTAAGATAAACGTTGGCTATCACACGGGCAGGGGTGCCAATATCCTGGATGCATACAACTTTTATAACCTGAGTACCCGATACAATAAAACACAAGCGAAATCTCTCTTTACCTGGGCCTTTTTCGGCTTTTGAAAAGATGGTAAAATAATCCCCTCGCTTTTACTGTTAAATTATTACTTTTTTCAATTTTTAACAACAACCAATAATTTCGAAAACCATTTTTATTAAATTTAAATTTAAGATTCACTATTTTTCTGTTAACACAATTTTTTATCAATATATAGCTTCTTTTTAAAGTAAAACAATCTTTTCGTTTAAAATTTCTATCTAATCTTGTTTTCAATTCTTGTTTTGATTTATAAAAGAATAACTTACCTTTCAATTTCAATTCCTGTCTTTATTCTTGTATTTCCCGTCCGAACCATGACCGCTAGTTTTCCATCTGGGCCGGTGGTAGGAACAGCCACGCGCCCAGGTTTTATGACCTCGTCTTTGCCGGTCCTTCTGCCTCTTGCCGACTCGATTGTACCTAATCTTCGTTATCTGTGTTTGCATACTCTTTCCTGTTGCTATTTCTTTTTTTCTGCGACTATCCACGACGCGACCGATATCGCTGACATCTCTACCAGGACAACTCATCAAATATTCTTCACCATTCGTAACTACTGTACTCGTACACGTAATTATCGAATTATCTTCTTCAAGGAAACTACACAATTTCTTCTCAACCTCTGGCTCAACGCTCTCGGCAATTGCTTCTTTCTCAGGAGATGTGACAGTATGCTCTTTGGCCGTTTCCCTGTGTTCTGCGACTCTTGCGCCAGAACAATCATCAGGTGCCCTCTCGGAGCCATACTTCATCCTGCTCTCCTCCTCTAAACTGAGACAATACGCCGCGTCGTTTACCTGTTCATCTTCTTCTACTCCGTCTGTTGTCCTGGGTGTCTCTACCTCGACGTCGTTCTCTGGCTTCTCTTCGACGCTATGGACTGAACTCCTTGTTGGATCGAAATTGACGTCTCTCTCCTCCGCGCAGTTCAGCTCATCATCGGTGCAGATCACTGTCTCTTCTTCACACTCACTTTCTTTATATTTATTGTTCGAGTCCGGGTAAACATTTTTATCACTACTACCACTTAAACCATTGTAACTAACACTCTTTTCATCACTCATACACACATACTTATTACTCAAATTATCTAATTTTTGTTTTTCCTCACATGTAACCGTATTGCCTACTATTTGTTGTACTACTCGGGGGGATTCCTTCAACGGACAATCTTTCTGTATGTGCCCCATGTTTTCACACTTGAAGCACATACGATTCGCAAATTTTGTGGGACAGTTCCATTGCATATGTCCCATTTTTTCGCATCGAAAACACATCAATTCTTGTACAGGAATCCTTCCCCGACAATTTTGATAATTTTCCGTGCTAATATCTGAATTTAAATTTTGTACCGGAACTCTTTCGGGTTGAAAATAATTTTGAAAGTGCATTCTTGAATCCACAACTGTCGTAGGTCTAGTAACATTTTCAAAAGAATTGTAATTAATTTTCTCAAATCTGGTTTTCATTCGAATTTTGAAAAGTTCCCAATTTCCCTTGAATTCCTCAGAATATTACCGTACATATTGTTTTGCTTTCCCAGTACAATGCAAAAATCCAATAGTCTGTAATCTCTCAAATGAGGTATTAGTATTTCTCTGAAATTTTTCTAAATGTACAAAGAATTCCTCAACACATTCATGATCTTCACCGCCAAAAAATGGTATACAATTAAACAGTACTTGTTGATTCATTTTAACAATTAATTTTGAATTGACTTTACACTAAATTAAAATGAGCGTGGCTAGTAGAATTTCTAACTCTTTATCAAACGAGCTTGGCTACCGGAATATTCGTATCCCACACCGCTGCTAACCAGTTGTAAACACGAGAAATTGAACTATTGAATTTTTGGGTTTTTAAATTAATAAAAGGAGTTTATGAATTTGGAATTAAGATGTCGAAATTGGTAGAATTTAAATCGCTGCCACCAGATTATTTTTAATTAGAATAATCAAACTAATTTTAGAAAAGAATTCATTAAAAGGGATAAACAAAACAATAATAAGAAAACTTAACAAGAAATTATATTAAAAATGAAACAGAATTTACAAATATGAGAATACAAATTAAAAGTTAAAACTACTAATAAATAATTACAGGTTACAATTACAAGTGAGAAAAAAAAACTTAAAGTTACTTACAAATAAATATTTACACAACGAGTCATGATTGACTCTACTTCTTTACTCGCCGACTCTCTGTCTGTGACTCTCTAACTTACTAATTTCCAAAAATCTATCCCAGAAGGCCCACCCACTTCAAGATGCAGAATTCATCCCCGTTTTCTGATTCTTGCAATTTCACTGGTCATCTTCTCCATGGGCGTGTAAATAAGTTACACTCCCAAGCCTCTAACAGGGTGCATTCTCAACACCCTGAGATGCACAAAAAATTAGAAAGTTGCATCTTCCGAGAATCAGAAAAGGGTTCTGTTCAGAGTTGATGGTTTACGACCGTCCAAAGCAAACTATTGAAAGCAATATAACAATAAACTTAAAAGCCAAACGAAATTTCGGGTCTCTTTACAAATCTTTAAACTATTTATTACCAGAACGAATTTTGAAACTAGTCAACAGCAAGATAAATAACAAAACGAGTATTTGTTTAACTGGATCCGGCGTTTTGTTACACTATGGATGGTTTTAAGCATTGGACATGCGAAAGTGACCAACACGTAAAACCAAATAGATAATAAACATTCAATTTTCATATGTCATTTTAATAAATACATTTTATATTATAAGCTACATAGGCTGGATCCTAGAATACCTACCACTTTTAAAATAGCAATTTTTTGTTGCAATGTTTTCTTTTAGCTAAAATATGATGAAAAATTATAAAATTCGGGCGCGGAAGCAAATATTTATATGATTTTTTACAAATATAAAGTCAGATTTTACCTATCCTTGAAATGGATATTTTTGTTAAAACATTCATATTCATGCTTTAGCATCTATACTATGGATAATTTTAGCATTGGACATGCAAAAGTGACCAAAATGTGGTACCAATCAGATAATAAACATTCAATTTTTGAGTGTCATTTTAATGAATACGTTGTATATTGTAAGCTACATGGGCTGGATTGTAGAATACCTACCACACTTGAAATAGCAATTTTCTTGTTGCAATGTTGTCATTTAGCTAATATATGGTGAAGAATTATAAAATTCGGGCGCGGAAGCAAATATTTATATGATTTTTTACAAAAATAAAGTCAGATTTTACCTTTTCTTGATGAATACGTTGTAAATTGTAAGCTATATGGGCTGGATTCTAGAATACCTACCACACTTGAAATAGCAATTTTCTTTTTGCAATGTTTTCTTTTAGCTAAAATATGATAAAAAAATATAAAATTCGGGCGCGGAAGCAAATATTTATATGATTTTTTACAAAAATAAAGTCAGATTTTACTTATTTTTGAAATGGATATTTTTGTTAAATCATTCATATTCATGCTTTAGGATCTATACTACGGATAATTTTAGCATTAGAAATGCAAAAGTGACCAAAACGTGGTCCTGATCAGATAATAAACATTCAATTATCGGGTGTCATTTCAATGAATACGTTGTATATTGTAAGGTACATAGGCTGAATTCTATAATACCTACCACACATGAAATAGCAATTTTCTTGTTGCAATGTTTTCTTTTAGCTAAAATTTAATAAAGAAGTATAAAATTCGGGCGCGGAAGAAAATATTTATATGATTTTTTACAAAAATAAAGTCAGATTTTACCTATTCTTGAAATGGATATTTTTGTTAAAACATTGATATTCATGCTTTAGGAACTATACTATAGGTGGTTTTAAGCATTGGACATGCAAAAGTTACCAAAACGTGGTACGAATCAGAAAATAAACATTCAATTTTCGGGTGTCACTTTAATGAATACGTTTTATATTGTAAGCTACATTAACTAGATTCTAGAATACCTTCCACACTTGAAATAGCAAAATTCTTGTTGCAATGTTTTCTTCTAGCTAAAATATAATAAAGATTTATAAAATTCGGGCGCGGAAGCAAATATTTATATGATTTTTTACAAAAATAAAGTCAGATTTTACCTATTCTTGATGAATACGTTGTATATTGTAAGCTACATGGGCTGGATTCTAGAATACATACTACACCGTGGTACCAATCAGATAATAAACATTCATTTTTCGGGTGTCATATTAATGAATACGTTGTATATTGTAAGCTACATGGGCTGGATTCTAGAATACCTACCACACTTGAAATAGCAACTTTCTTGTTGCAATGTTTTCATTTAGCTAAAATATGATGAAGAATTATGAAATTCAGGCGGGGAAGCAAATACTTATATGATTTTTACAATAAAAAAGTAAGATTTTAACAATTCTTGAAATGGATATTTTTGTTAAAACATTCATATTCATGCTTTAGAATCTATACTGCGGATGGTTTTAAGCATTGGACATGCAAAACTGACCAAAACGTGGTACGAATCAGATAATAAACATTCAATTTTCCGGTGTCATTTTAATAAATACGTTGTATTTTGTAAGCTACATGGGCTGGATTCTAGAATACCTACCATAGTTGAAATAGCAATTTTCTTGTTGCAATGTTTTCTTTTAGCTAAAATATGATGAAGAATTATAAAATTCGGGAGCGGAAGCAAATATTTATATGATTTTTTACAAAAATAAAGTCAGATTTTACTTATTCTTGATGAAAACGTTGTATATTGTAAGCTACATGGGCTGGATTCTAGAATACCTGCCTCACTTGAAATAGCAATTTTCTTGTTGCAATGTTTTCTTTTAGCTAAAATATGATAAAGAATTATAAAATTCGGGCGCGGAAGCAAATATTTATATGATTTTTCACAAAAGTAAAGTCAGATTTTACCTAACCTTGATAAATACCTTGTATATTGTAAGCCATATGGGCTGGATTCTAGCATACCTACCACACTTGAAATAGCAATTTTCTTGTTGCAATGTTTTATTTTAGCTAAATTATGATGGAGAATTATAAAATCGGGCGCGGAAGAAAATATTTATATGATTTTTAACAAAAATAATGTCAGATTTTACCTATTCCTGATGAATACGTTGTATATTGTAAGCTACATGGGCTTGATTTTAGAATACCCACCACACTTGTAATAGCAATTTTCCTGTTGGAATGTTTTCTTTTAGCTAAATTATGATGGAGAATTATAAAATTCGGGCGCGGAAGCAAATATTTATATGATTTTTAACAAAAATAATGTCAGATTTTACCTATTCTTGATGTATACGTTGTATATTGTAAGCTACATGGGTTTGATTCTAGAATACTTACCACACTTGTAATAGCAATTTTTCTTTTGGAATGTTTTCTTTTAGCTAAAATATGATAAAGAATTGTAAAATCCGGGCACGGAAGCAAATATTTATATGATTTTTTACAAAAATAAAGTCAGATTTTACCTTTTCTTGAAATGGATTGTTTTGTTAAAACATTCATATTTATGCTTTAAGATCTGTACTATGAATGGTTTTAAGCATTAAACATGCAATAGTGACCAAAACGTGGTACCAATCAGATAATAAACATTCAATTTTCGGGTATCATTTTAGTGAAGACGTTGTATATTGTAAGCTACATGGGCTGGATTCTAGAATACCTACCATACTTGAAATAGCAACTTTCTTGTTGCAATGTTTTCTTTTAACTAAAATATGATGAAGAATTATAAAAGTCGGGCGCGGAAGCAAATATTTATATAACTTTTTACAAAAATAAAGTCAGATTTTACCTATTCTTGATGAATACGTTATATATTGTAAGCTACATGGGCTGGATTCTAGAATACCTACCACACTTGAAATAGCAAATTTCTTGTTGCAATGTTTTCTTTTAGCTAAAATATGATGAAGAATTATAAAATTTAGGCAGGGAAGCAAATATTTATATGACCTTTTACAAAAATAAAGTCAGATTTTTCCTATTCTTTAAATGGATATTTTTGTTAAAACATTCATATTCATGCTTTAGAATCTATACTATGGATGGTTATAAGCATTGGACATACAAAAGTGACCAAAACGTGGTACCAATCAGATAATAAACATTCAATTTTCTGGTGTCATTTTAATGAATACGTTGTATATTGTGTGCTACATGGGCTGAATTCTAGAATACCTACCCTACTTGAAATAGCAATTATCTTGTTGCAAAGTTTTCTTTTAGCTAAAATATGATAAAGAATTATGAAATACAGGCGCGGAAGCAAATATTTATATGAATTTTTACAAAAATAAAGTCAGATTTTACCTATTCTTAAAGAATACGTTGTATATTTTAAACTACATAGGCTGGATTCTAGAACACTTACCACACTTGAAATAGCAATTTTCTTGTTGCAATGTTTTCTCTTAGCTAAATTATGATAAAGAATTATAAAATTTGGGCGCGGAAGCAAATATTTATAAAACTTTTTACAAAAATAAAGTCAGATTTTACCTATTCTTGATGAATACGTTGTATATTGTAATCTACATGGGCTGGATTCTAGAATACCTACCACACTTGAAATAGCAATTTTCTTGTTGCAATGTTTTCTTCTAGCTAAAATATGATGAAGAATTATAAAATTCGGGCGCGGAAGCAAATATTTATATGATTTTTTACAAAAGTAAAGTCAGATTTTACATATTCTTGATTAATATGTTGTAAATTGTAAGCTAAATGGGCTGGATTCTAGAATACTTAACACATTTGAAATAGCAATTTTCCAGTTGCAATATTTTCTTTTAACTCAAATATGATGAAGAATTATAAAATTCGGGCGCGGAAGCAAATATTTATATGATTTTTTACAAAAATAAAGTCAGATTTTACCTAACCTTGATAAATACGTTGTATATTGTAAGCTACATGGGCTGGATTCTAGAATACCTACCACACTTGAAATAGCAATTTTCTTGTTGCAATGTTTTCTTTTAGCTAAATGATGATGGAGAATTATAAAATTCGGGCGCGGAAGCAAATATTTATATGATTTTTAACAAAAATAATGTCAGATTTTACCTATTCTTGATGAATACGTTGTATATTGTAAGCTACATGGGCTTGATTCTAGAATACCTACCACACTTGTAATAGCAATTTTCCTGTTGAAATGTTTTCTTTTAGCTTAAATATGATAAAGAATTGAAAAATTCGGGCACGGAAGCAAATATTTATATGATTTTTTACACAAATAAAGTCAGATTTTACCTATTATTAAAATGTATATTTTTGTTAAAACATTCATATTCATGCTTTAGAATCTATACTATGGATGGTTATAAGCATTGGACATACAAAAGTGACAAAAACGTAATACCAATCAGATAATAAACAATCAATTTTCTGGTGTCATTTTAATGAATACGTTGTATATTGTGCGCTACATGGGCTGGATTCTAGAATACCTACCCCACTTGAAATAGCAATTATCTTGTTGCTATGTTTTCTTTTAGCTAAAATATGATAAAGAATTATAAAATTTGGGCGCGGAAGCAAATATTTATAAAACTTTTTACAAAAATAAAGTCAGATTTTCCCTATTCTTGATGAATACGTTGCATATTGTAATCTACATGGGCTGGATTCTAGAATACCTACCGCACTTGAAATAGCAATTTTCTTGTTGCAATGTTTTCTTTTAGCTAAAATATGATGAAGAATTATAAAATTCGGGCGCGGAAGCAAATATTTATATGATTTTTTACAAAAGTAAAGTCAGATTTTACCTATTCTTGATGAATACGTTGTATATTGTAAGCTACATGGGCTGGGTTCTAGAATACCTACCACATTTGAAATAGCAATTTTCCTGTTGCAATATTTTCTTTTAACTCAAATATGATGAATTATTATAAAATTCGGGCGCGGAAGCAAATATTTATAGGATTTTTTACAAAAATAAAGTCGGATTTTACCTTTTCTTGAAATGGATTGTTTTGTTAAAACATTCATATTTATGCTTTAAGATCTATACTATGGATGGTTTTAAGCATTAAATATGCAAAAGTAACCAAAACGTGGTACCAATCAGATAATAAACATTCAATTTTCGGGTATCATTTTAGTGAAGACGTTGTATATTGTAAGCTACATGGGCTGGATTCTAGAATACCTACCATACTTGAAATAGCAATTTTCTTGTTGCAATGTTTTCTTTTAACTAAAATATGATGAAGAATTATAAAAGTCGGGCGCGGAAGCAAATATTTATATGATTTTTTACAAAAATAAAGTCAGATTTTACGTAACCTTGATAAATACGTTGTATATTGTAAGCTACATGGGCTGGATTCTAGAATACCTACCACACTTGAAATAGCAATTATCTTGTTGCAATGTTTTCTTTTAGCTAAAATATGATAAAGAATTATAAAATTTGGGCGCGGAAGCAAATATTTATATGATTTTTTACAAAAGTAAAGTCAGATTTTACCTATTCTTGATGAATATGTTGTATATTGTAAGCTACATGGGCTGGATTCTAGAATACTTAACACATTTAAAATAGCAATTTTCCAGTTGCAATATTTTCTTTTAACTCAAATATGATGAAGAATTATAAAATTCGGGCGCGGAAGCAAATATTTATATGATTTTTTACAAAAATAAAGTCAGATTTTACCTAACCTTGATAAATACGTTGTATATTGTAAGCTACATGGGCTGGATTCTAGAATACCTACCACACTTGAAATAGCAATTATCTTGTTGCAATGTTTTCTTTTAGCTAAAATATGATAAAGAATTATAAAATTTGGGCGCGGAAGCAAATATTTATAAAACTTTTTACAAAAATAAAGTCAGATTTTCCCTATTCTTGATGAATACGTTGTATATTGTAATCTACATGGGCTGGATTCTAGAATACCTACCGCACTTGAAATAGCAATTTTCTTGTCGCAATGTTTTCTTTTAGCTCAAATATGATGAAGAATTATAAAATTCGGGCGCGGAAGCAAATATTTATATGATTTTTTACAAAAGTAAAGTCAGATTTTACCTATTCTTGATGAATACGTTGTATATTGTAAGCTACATGGGCTGGGTTCTAGAATACCTACCACATTTGAAATAGCAATTTTCCTGTTGCAATATTTTCTTTTAACTCAAATATGATGAATTATTATAAAATTCGGGCGCGGAAGCAAATATTTATAGGATTTTTCACAAAAATAAAGTCGGATTTTACCTTTTCTTGAAATGGATTGTTTTGTTAAAACATTCATATTTATGCTTTAAGATCTATACTACGGATGGTTTTAAGCATTAAATATGCAAAAGTAACCAAAACGTGGTACCAATCAGATAATAAACATTCAATTTTCGGGTATCATTTTAGTGAAGATGTTGTATATTGTAAGCTACATGGGCTGGATTCTTGAATACCTACCATACTTGAAATAGCAATTTTCTTGTTGCAATGTTTTCTTTTAACTAAAATATGATGAAGAATTATAAAAGTCGGGCGCGGAAGCAAATATTTATATAATTTTTTACAAAAATAAAGCCAGATTTTACCTATTCTTGATGAATACGTTATATATTGTAAGCTACATGGGCTGGATTCTAGAATACCTACCACACTTGAAATAGCAATTTTCTTGTTGCAATGTTTTCTTTTAGCTAAAATATGATGAAGAATTATAAAATTTGGGCGGGGAAGCAAATATTTATATGATCTTTTACAAAAATAAAGTCAGATTTTACCTATTCTTTAAATGGATATTTTTGTTAAAACATTCATATTCATGCTTTGGAATCATTACTATGGATGGTTATAAGCATTGGACATACAAAAGTTACCAAAACGTGGTACCAATCAGATAATAAATATTCAATTTTCTGGTGTCATTTTAATGAATACGTCGTATATTGTGTGCTACATGGGCTGGATTCTAGAATACCTACCCCACTTGAAATAGCAATTTTCTTGTTGCAATGTTTTCTTTAAGCTAAAATATGATGAAGAATTATGAAATTCGGGCGCGGAAGCATATATTTATATGAATTTTTACAAAAATAAAGTCAGATTTTACCTATTCTTAAAGAATACGTTGTATATTTTAAACTACATGGGCTGGATTCTAGAACACCTACCACACTTGAAATAGCAATTTTCTTGTTGCAATGTTTTCTTTTAGCTAAAATATGATGAAGATTTATAAAATTCGGGCGGGAAAGCAAATATTTATATGGTTTTTTTTACAAAAATAAAGTCAGATTTTACCTATTCTTGATGAATACCTTGTATATTGTAAGCTACATGGGTAGGATTCTAGAATACCTACCACACTTGAAATAGCTATTTTTTTGTTGCAATGTTTACTTTTAGCTAAATTATGAAGAAGAATTATAAAATTCGGGCGCGGTAGCAAAAATTTTTATGATTTTTTGCAAAAATAAAGACAGATTTTACATATTCTTGAAATGGATATTTTTGTTAAAACCAAAACCAAAACGTGGTACCAATCAGATAATAAACATTCAATATTCGGGTATCATTTTAGTGAATACGTTGTATATTGTTAGCTACATGGGCTGGATTGTAGAATACCTACCACATTTAAAATAGCAATTTTCTTGTTGAAATGTTTCCTTTAGCTAAAATATAATTAAGAATTATAAAATTCGGGCGCGGAAGCAATTATATATATATATATATATATATATATATATATATATATGATTTTTTACAAAAATAAAGTCAGATTTTACCTATTCTTAAAGAATACGTTGTATATTTTAAACTACATGGGCTGGATTCTAGAACACCTACCACACTTGAAATAGCAATTTTCTTGTTGCAATGTTTTCTCTTAGCTAAATTATGATAAAGAATTATAAAATTCGGGCGCAGAAGCAAATATTTGTATGATTTTTTACAAAAATAAAGTCAGATATTACCTGTCCGTGTTGAATAAATTGTATATTTTAAACTACATGGGCTGGATTCTAGAACACCTACCACACTTGAAATAGCAATTTTCTTGTTGCAATGTTTTCTTTTAGCTAAAATATGATGAAGATTCATAAAATTCGGGCGGGAAAGCAAATATTTATATGGTTTTTTTACAAAAATAAAGTCAGATTTTACCTATTCTTGATGAATACCTTGTATATTGTAAGCTACATGGGCTGGATTCTAGAATACCTACCACACTTGAAATAGCTATTTTTTTGTTGCAATGTTTTCTTTTAGCTAAAATATGAAGAAGAATTATAAAATTCAGGCGCGGTAGCAAATATTTTTATGATTTTTTGCAAAAATAAAGACAGATTTTACATATTCTTGAAATGGATATTTTTGTTAAAACCAAAACCAAAACGTGGTACCAATCAGATAATAAACATTCAATATTCGGGTATCATTTTAGTGAATACGTTGTATATTGTTAGCTACATGGGCTGGATTGTAGAATACCTACCACATTTAAAATAGCAATTTTCTTGTTGAAATGTTTCCTTTAGCTAAAATATAATTAAGAATTATAAAATTCGGGCGCGGAAGCAATTATATATATATATATATATATATATATATATATATATATATGATTTTTTACATAAATAAAGTCAGATTTTACCTATTCTTGATGAATACGTTGTATTTTGTAAGCTACATGTGCTGGATTCTAGAATATCTACCACACTTGAAATAGCAATCTTCTTGTTGCAATGTTGTCTTTTAGCTAAAATATGATGAAGAATTATTAAATTAGGGCGCGGAAGCAAATATGTATATGATTTTTTCAAAAATAAATTCAGATATTACCTATTCTTGATGAATACGTTGTATATTGTAAGCTACATGGGCTGGATTCTAGAATACCTACCACACTTGAAATAGCAATTTTCTTGTTGCAATGTTTTCTTTTAGCTAAACTAAGATAAAGAATTATAAAATACAAGCGCGGAATCAAATATTTATATGATTTTTTACAAAAATAAATTCAGATTTTACCTATTCTTGATGAATACGTTGTATATTGTAAGCTACATGGGCTGGATTCTAGAATACCTACCACACTTGAAATAACAATTTTCTTGTTGCAATATTTTCTTTTAGCTAATATATGATGAAGAATTATTAAAGTCGGGCGCGGATGCAAATATTTATATCATTTTTTACAAAAATTATATCAGATTTTACCTATTCTTGATTAATACGTTGTATATTGTTAGCTACATGGGCTGGATTGTAGAATACCTACCACATTTAAAATAGCAATTTTCTTGTTGAAATGTTTCCTTTAGGTAAAATATAATTAAGAATTATAAAATTCGTGCGCGGAAGCAATTATATATATATATATATATATATATATATATATATATATATATATGATTTTTTACATAAATAAAGTCAGATTTTACCTATTCTTGATGAATACGTTGTATTTTGTAAGCTACATGTGCTGGATTCTAGAATATCTACCACACTTGAAATAGCAATCTTCTTGTTGCAATGTTGTCTTTTAGCTAAAATATGATGAAGAATTATTAAATTAGGGCGCGGAAGCAAATATTTATATGATTTTTTCAAAAATAAATTCAGATATTACCTATTCTTGATGAATACGTTGTATATTGTAAGCTACATGGGCTGGATTCTAGAATACCTACCACACTTGAAATAGCAATTTTCTTGTTGCAATGTTTTCTTTTAGCTAAACTAAGATAAAGAATTATAAAATACAAGCGCGGAATCAAATATTTATATGATTTTTTACAAAAATAAATTCAGATTTTACCTATTCTTGATGAATACGTTGTATATTGTAAGCTACATGGGCTGGATTCTAGAATACCTACCACACTTGAAATAGCAATTTTCTTGTTGCAATATTTTCTTTTAGCTAATATATGATGAAGAATTATTAAAGTCGGGCGCGGATGCAAATATTTATATCATTTTTTACAAAAATTATATCAGATTTTACCTATTCTTGATTAATACGTTGTATATTGTAAGTTACATGGGCTGGATTCTAGAATACCTACCACACTCGAAATAGCAATTTTCTTGTTGCAATGTTTTCTTTTAGCTAAAATATGATAAAGAATTATGAAATTTGGGCGCGCAAGCAAATATTTATATGATTTTTCACAAAAATAAAGTCAGATTTTACCTATTCTTGAAATGGATATTTTTGTTAAAACTTTCATTTTCATGCTTCTTTAGGATCTTTACTATGAATAGTTTTCAGCATTGGACATGCAAAAGTGACCAAAACGTGGTACCAATCAGATAGTAAACATTCAATTGTCAATTGGTATCATTTTAGTGAATACGTTGTATATTGTTAGCTACATGGGCTGGATTCTAGAATACCTACCACAATTGAAATAGCGAATTTCTTGTTGAAATGTTTTCTTTTAGCTAAAATATGATAAAGAATTATAAAATTCGGGCGCGCAAGCAAATATTTATATGATTTTTCACAAAAATAAAGTCAGATTTTACAACAAGTTGGTGTCCATCTTCACATGGATGCCACTTTTAAAGTGGTGCCGAGAGCAGGAAGCATCACAGCTATTTACCATACACTTGTTGTATGATAATATAGTAATTATTTTAGTATATTATATGTTCATTAATATGATTGTTCCCTTTCCTAAGCTCCTTGTAGCTAAATAGAAAATAATATGAATTATAACAATTTTTCACGTCGTTCAGGCTAAGGAATTTGTGTAAAATAAATGAGTTATTCAAAGATTTACAAAATTCCAGCTTTTATGTACTATGTGTATGATACATTTTACATATTATTATTATTATATATTTTATATTTTTTAGACATTTCCCATTATATTTGCTATGATGGAAAGGAAAACGAGGGCAGCATACGAGAGTGTCTTTGAATATGTAGCTCGAATGCTAAGAAACACTACAGTTCTCAGTGTGATGGCTGATTATGAAACGGCCATGCGAACTGCCGTAGTTACTTCTTTTCAAGGAGTTAATTTAAAAGGCTGCTGGTTCCATTATGCCAGAGCTGTTTTTAAAAAAGCACAAGAACAAGGTTTATTGCGCGCTGGTGTTAGGCAACAAACGAGAATTTTAATACGGGTAGCGATGGTTTTACCATTATTGCCACGGGAATTGTTGAGAAGCGGAGTGGATGTAATCGAAAGTATATCGCAAAAGCACAACGTTAATGCGGCAAATTTCATTCGCTATTTGCGGCGGCAATGGTTACCTCTCCAAATCAGTGTGTATGAAAAATACCACCGAACCAATAATGCTGTCGAAGCATTTCATAGGCAACTGTACCGGTAAGCATTATAAATATTTATTTTAATTGTTTATTGCTTCTTCTTCACTTTATTGCAGTGTAATGCGACGACCGCGTCCAAATATATGGAGCTTTACGAAAAATTTAATTGGCGTAGAACATGCAAAGGCCGTTGATTTCATCAGATTGCAATCTGGCGTTATGCTGCCGCATCAACGCCGACGCCGCTATGTTCATCTGGACCAAAAAATAAGGCGAGCAGAAGAACAACTGGCAAATGACGGCAATATTCGCCGATTTTTATTATTTATGAACTACGGCGTACGATCCATAGAGCGTACTCTGAATAATATCCCAGGTAATTTATATTGTATTCTTCTAAAATTAAAATGATTCATCATTTTTTAATTATTACCTATTAGACATGCCAGCACCACTACCACCTCAGCTGCGGCAACTAACTCCACCGTCAGCGCAAGTCCGCACACCATCTCCGCTACCAGCACAAGTCCGCACTCCGTCTCCGCCACCAGTACAAGCCCGCACTCCGTCTCCGCCACCAAGAGAAGCCCACACTCCATCTCCGTCACCAACACAAGACCGGACTTCGTCTCCGCCATCAGCACAAGACCGAACTCCGTCTCCGCCACCAAGACAAGCCCGTATACCAAGACCACCACCGCGACAACTTGCTCCAACACCACCGCCTGTTTATGCTCTGCCACCTTGCCTTGTTTGCCTGACAAGCACAAGGCAAGTTTTGCTCGTTAATTGCCAGCATTTATGCTTATGCAGACAGTGTGCTGATCAATTTCGTATAAGAGAAAATCCGCATGATGATGATCCTTCAACTCGATGTCCTCTATGTCGTTCCCCTATATTAACTGCACCTATTCGGGTGTTTCTATAATTATTCACTTTTCATTATTATTATTCACTGTACATGACAAATTTTACAACACGTAATTAACCAAATTACATTGCTGCCATCGGAAGCTAGAGCAACGTGTGCTATCATTCTACTCTTTCACTCTTCGTCAAATACTGCCAACGAAAGCTAGAGCAACGTGTGCTGTCATTCTACTCTTTCACTCTTCATCAAATGCTGCCATCAGAAGCTAGAGCAACGTGTGCTGTCATTCTACTCTTTAACTCTTCATCAAATACTGCCATCAGAAGCTAGAGCAACGTGTGCTATCATTCTACTCTTTAACTCTTCATCAAATGCTGCCATCAGAAGCTAGAGCAACGTGTGCTATCATTCTACTCTTTAACTCTTGGTCAAATACTGCCAACGAAAGCTAGAGCAACGTGTGCTATCATTTTACTCTTTAACTCTTCGTCAAATACTGCCATCAGAAGCTAGAGCAACGTGTGCTATCATTCAACTCTTTAACTCTTCATCAAATGCTGCCATGAGGAGCTAGAGCAACGTGTGCTATCATTCTACTCTTTAACTCTTCATCAAATGCTGCCATCAGAAGCTAGAGCAACGTATGCTATCATTCTACTCTTTAACTCTTCGTCAAATACTGCCAACGAAAGCTAGAGCAACGTGTGCTGTCATTCTACTCTTTAACTCTTCATCAAATGCTGCCATCAGAAGCTAGAGCAACGTGTGCTATCATTCTACTCTTTAACTCTTCATCAAATGCTGCCATCAGAAGCTAGAGCAACGTGTGCTATCATTCTACTCTTTAACTCTTCGTCAAATACTGCCAACGAAAGCTAGAGCAACGTGTGCTGTCATTCTACTCTTTAACTCTTCGTCAAATACTGCCAACGAAAGCTAGAGCAACGTGTGCTGTCATTCTACTCTTTAACTCTTCATCAAATGCTGCCATCAGAAGCTAGAGCAACGTGTGCTATCATTCTACTCTTTAACTCTTCATCAAATGCTGCCATCAGAAGCTAGAGCAACGTGTGCTATCATTCTACTCTTTCACTCTTCGTCAAATACTGCCAACGAAAGCTAGAGCAACGTGTGCTGTCATTCTACTCTTTAACTCTTCATCAAATGCTGCCATCAGAAGCTAGAGCAACGTGTGCTATCATTCTACTCTTTAACTCTTCATCAAATGCTGCCATCAGAAGCTAGAGCAACGTGTGCTATCATTCTACTCTTTCACTCTTCGTCAAATACTGCCAACGAAAGCTAGAGCAACGTGTGCTGTCATTCTACTCTTTAACTCTTCATCAAATGCTGCCATCAGAAGCTAGAGCAACGTGTGCTATCATTCTACTCTTTAACTCTTCATCAAATGCTGCCATCAGAAGCTAGAGCAACGTGTGCTGTCATTCTACTCTTTCACTCTTCGTCAAATACTGCCAACGAAAGCTAGAGCAACGTGTGCTGTCATTCTACTCTTTAACTCTTCATCAAATGCTGCCATGAGAAGCTAGAGCAACGTGTGCTATCATTCTACTCTTTAACTCTTCGGCAAATACTGCCAACGAAAGCTAGAGCAACGTGTGCTATCATTCTACTCTTTAACTCTTCATCAAATGCTGCCATCAGAAGCTAGAGCAACGTGTGCTATAATTCTACTCTTTAACTCTTCGTCAAATACTGCCAACGAATGCTAGAGCAGAACTGAGAGATGCACAAGAAAGACTACGTAAATTTATTACGAATCATGGTAAAATCTTATTCGCAAACCAGTAGAAAGAAGAAAACTAGCAACAAATGTGACAATAATGGATTGTATTGTAGAAATATAGTCTTACTATTAGGAGTCGCCACTGATAACACAAGGTAGCACTAAAATGCGAATAGTTGGGAAAACACTGGATTTCACTGCATCTCACAGCATTAGTTTATAGAGTTTATCTATCAATTTAATATTGTTACCGTAAATTATAGCGAGATGTAGTATATAAAATATGTTTATTACATTAGGAGATTAGATTTAGATTTAGATTTGAGGTGGAGGGTGGGTAAACTCCACGTGCACTGAGGCCTCGCCTATGGGCCCATTGTACTGCCTCCAGGTGCACAGCTCCCTAGCTATCTTGAAGCCATTCTACGCTACGGAAGAAGGCTAACAAGTTGGCAGGTGGGGTTGTGCTGAGTGTTGCCTCGGAAGGCCACATATCCCCAAGCATGGAACCTCTTTTTAATGATAAAGTGGGGCATTCCTGAAGAATGTGCTCCACTGTTTCATCATCCATATCACATCCTCTGCAAAGTGAGGTGTTTGAGATTTTTATACGATGCATGTGCTTGTTGAAACGACCATGCCCTGTAAATACTTCAATAAGGAGTTTGAGATTGTTCCTCGAAAGCCTTATTAGGTAATTAGCCAGCTTGAAAGTCGGCTTAAAGATAAAAGATTTCGTCTGTTTGCAGTTAGATCTAGTGTTCCAACTAGCTGAAAATTTGTCGAAAGTAATGGTTCGAATGATGTTATGAAGAGTCGATTTACTTAGCGGCAAGATGGGCTCGGGCCCACAAGGTGGGGTAGATGAGCCTTGCTTTGCTAAATAGTCGGCACGAATGTTACCTTCATTGTCACTATGTCCTTTTACCCATATGAGTTCAAGAGTATTATCTTGGCATACGTTTGACAGGGCGGTGTGACAGAGTTCAGTTAAACCTGAGGTAAATTTAAAACCATTCAGGCTTTGAAGAGCTGCTCTACTGTCAGATGCTATCCTTATATGCTTATTTAGAACGTTGTGTTCTTTAATCAGCAATGCACTATGCAGGATCCCCAGCATTTCTGCTTGGAAGACAGTAGCATATTTGCCTAGTGGAATACTGACGTCCAGGTTCATTTGTTCAGAGAAAATGCCTGAACCGGAGCCTTTCCCATTTTTGGAACCGTCAGTGGAAATTAGAATGTCAGGATTTGATGATATCTGACAGTCTAGTATAATCCGATAGGGTTTATCAAAGTATAATTTTGGAGCAATGCAGTCAGTGTTCATTTGCAGAAGAGGAGCACTTTGAGCTGCTTCTTTGAAAATAGAACAATGCCTGCAACTTGGTCCTATTTTGGGCCAGTGGCCTAATTGTGAGAGGCGTAGGACTGCTTTCAGCGCGACTTCCTCTATGTGAAGGTTTAGAGGAGGAAGGCATAGAAGGACTTCCATTGCCGCTGTTGGTGTGGTGTGCATTGCACCGGTTATGGCTAGACATGCCAATCTTTGTACATGTTCTAGTTTTGATATTGCTACGGATTGTTTGATTCTGGGCCACCAGACAAGAGCTCCGTAGGTGATCATTGGCCTGATTATGGATACGTATAACCATAAAGCGAGTTTTGGAGTTAGACCCCAGGTTTTACCTAAGATCCGTCGACACTGCCAGAATGCTATGCAGGCTTTTTCAACTTTGTAGTTTAAATGTAGACTCCAGTTAAGTTTGCTGTCAATTATGACTCCCAGATATTTGACGTTACTGGACAAACTTAGAGACTGATTGAATATTTTTGGCATTGTGAGAGTGCCAATTTTCCGCTTTCTTGTGAAAAGAACCATTTCAGTTTTGGCAGGATTTACCGAAAAAGAGTGGTCTTTGCACCAGTTTTCAATGAGTTTGAGAGCAGCGCTTGCTAGATTTGCAAGGATGTTCTCAAATTTTCCGTTTAGCAGGACAGTGATGTCGTCTGCATATCCAATAGAGTGATATCCATTGTTGTTGAGGAGTAGCAGAAGATTGTTTACTAATATCGCCCAAAGAAGGGGTGACAGAACACCACCTTGGGGACAGCCTCTTGTAACATAGCCTCTTATGGTTGTTTCTCCAGAGGAGAATTCGATCGCCCTATGTTCTAGCATGAACTTTATCCACCTGATAAGAGGAGATTCTACTTCATGGAACTCTAGAGCATGGACTATAGAGTTGAAGGTAGCTTTGTCGAAAGCGCCTTCTATATCTATGAAAATACCCAGGGAGGAATTGTTGTGTTCCAAAGAGTTTTCGATCCTGCTAACCACAGCATGAAGAGCAGTTTCGGTCGATTTTCCCTGAATATAAGCATGTTGGTTGGGGTGCAGCGGATTTTGAACCAGTGCAGTTTCCCTTATGTATCTATCACAAAGTCTTTCCAGAGTTTTAAGAAGAACTGAGGTAAGGCTTATTGGGCGATATGATTTAGGTATTGAGTAGTCTACGCGTCCGGGTTTGGGAATGTAAACTACTTTAACTTCCCTCCATCCTATAGGGACATATGCGAGGGTAATGCAAGCTCTAAAGATCCAAACCAGGTGAGGTGTTAATTGCTTGCAGCCCCATTGAAGAAGGGCTGCAACAATACCATCTAGACATGGTGATTTATAAAGCTTTAGGGAGTTTATTGCCCAGGTTGTGCGTGTCTCATCAATGATTACCTTAGAGAGCTCGAGCGCCTCCTCTGAAAAGGAGTGATCGTTGTCCTTCCAGGTACATCTTTCAGAGATCACACAGCCGGGGAAATGACATTTTAGAAGTATTTCATTGTTTTCAATGATTGAGGAAGCGAAGGTGCCATCTTCTTTTTTGAGGCAGCCTAGCTGTTGGTTTGGTTCTTTGCAGAACATTTTTTTCAAGCGAGCTACGGGGGCAGATTTGTCAATATTGCTGACATATTGTTGCCAGGCGTTCCTTTGCCTTTGCCTGATAGCTTTTTTGTATTTTGTTTTCTCCAATTTGTACGAGAGCCAGTCAGCTTCCATTTTGGAGTTTTTGGCTTTGTTGAACAATTTCCTAATAGAAGTTCTCATTTTACTCAATTCCTTGCACCACCATGGGGCGTTCTTTGAGTTAATTGTACTTAAGGGACATGCCCTTTCATATGAATTGATAAGAATGTGCTGGAGTTTGCTGACGCAATCCTCAAGCGAATCCTTGCTAATTTGATTTGGAATATGACATCCCTCTATTCTATAATGAAGAAGATCTAGGAATAGAGTTTTGTCTGTTTTCCTGGGGTTCCGAAAGACCTTTTTATCAATATGCTTAGCGTTCAGCGTAAAGTGAATTGATTTGTGATCAGACATTGAGACATCAGGTGATACATACCATCCTGATATGTCATTAGATATCTTAGGTGTTGCCAGGGTGATGTCAATCCTAGATTGTGCACGAGACGTGACGAAAGTAGGTTCATCGCCTTGGTTGAGAATTTCTAGATTGGTACTAGTGATGTATTCACATAAAGATTTACCTCTGGGGTTAATGTCTTTGCTGCCCCAGACAGTATGGTGTGAGTTAGAGTCACATCCTACAATTAGATGTTTGTGATTTTCTTCACAAAACTCGACCAGTTTGACAAGTTCAAGGCTAGGAGGTGATTGTGAAGAATCTGAGGGAAGGTAGCAGGAGGCAAGAATGATGTCTTCCTTGCTGTTGTTTGTGACTTTACTAAGAAGGATGGCAGTAATATCACGTGTACACAGGTGTTGGAGAATAACAGCCTGAAGGTTGTTAGGCACTACTATACATGTCCTCGGATTTTCAATACCAAAACCTGTAAAGGTAAAGGTATTTTTGTCGCCTAGTCCACAGATCTTTGATTTTACAATCCAGGGTTCTTGAACCAGGGCTATACTGTGCTGCCTACTGTCTAGGTATCGTCTCAATATTGAGGTCGCCGCCCGACAGTGTTGCAGGTTTATTTGGATGAAGGATAGAGGTGAAGAAGAGGGAGATTTAGGATTGGGATGGGTCATTTAAGGTTTCGGATGTAAGGAGGAGAGACTCGAGCTCCTGCAGTTCAGCATCCTCTTTGGAGCAAACCTCCATTGAGGTTGCACTCTGCGAGGACTGAGCTGCGGTCCCAGGGGTTGGTTGAGGTGGTACTGAACTACCAACCTTCAACTTGACGGTGAGGGAGGAGAAAAGATACCGAAGTTTCTTCCCTCTCTCTGTAAGGGTTTTGGCATCCTCTTCGTTGACGCCGAAGACTAACAATCTGCCCAGTGGTTTCTCCTTAGGTGCATCATGAAAGACGCACCAGTTGGAAACCTTGAGGTCTTTGTTCTGAGCTGCCAGCCTCCGAAGGACAGTCTGCCTGTCATCGGCTTTACCCGGAATCCAGACAGCTGCCTTCACCAACCGAGGAAGGCAGTCCAGGCCAACAACCTCAAGTTGGGCGTTGTCCCAAAGGGGGGGGAGTTTGCTCACCGCAGATTTCAGCCATTCCAGGGAATGGTTGTCACCGCAGGTGATGCGAAGAATTTCCCCGGAATGAAGCCATCCATCGAAGACAGGAGGCTGTTCTTCATCCTTCAGGGTAAATAATGCGGTGTCCAGTTGTTCATACAGCCGGTCCTGCAATATCTGCACCTGAGAGGAGGAGGTCTTCCCAAGGGGATTACTGCGACAGATGATCGCCACTTTCAGATGTCTCTTAGAGGCATCTGCGTAGCTCACACTTGAGGCAGGGGGTTTTGCTGATGGGAGAGGGCGGTTTCTTTTCCTGACATTGGGAGAAGGTTCCGACCCTTCCGATCGTTGGCGTTTGGTGTTTCCTGGGCAGCCAGCCGTCTTCACCGGTTTAGACGATTGTCTAGAGCCAGCGGGGTTAGCTTTTCCCAAGTGCACCGAAGACGCGGAAGGTGGTTTGCCGGCTGAGTTAGCTTTCGCCAGCTCAGCTTCACGTGCCTTCTTCCGACGTTTTTGCTCCGCTCCGCTAATGCGGTGCCTCTTGGGCTTGGGAGCAGTTGATGGGGTGTCCGACGACGCACCCATTGGTAATGGGGTGTCCGAAGACGCACCCACTGGTGTTGTTAGCGGTGTATCCGAAGACGCGCCCGCTGGGGTTATGGTGGTCTTTACAAATCCATCCATGGGGAAAAGAAGCTTCATCTCACCAGCGCTCCACCCACCAGGGAGCCCCAAAAGGGGACGCTGAACTTCAACGCCAGAGCCTACCGGTGAGATATAGCCTCCAAGGATGACAAACACACGAGGAGGTTGCCAGTCAGCCAGAGGAAAGCGACCAACAATCCTACGGTGGCTGGGCCCCCTGCGTGTCCGCAGTCCCCAGAGACTCACCCTGACGGCGGTCTGACCCGACGTCGCAGCCGGTTGATCGAGGTGGGTTAGTCTCGACCGCCCGTCTAGGTGAAATCAGGGCCAAAGTGGAGTGTTGTCTGACGACTCAGCCACCAGGATTCCTTCATCCGACCGACACGGGTTGCCACGCACGGCACAAACACGTAGGAGGATGGTCCGCGGTGACAGCCTTGGCTAAGCCCATGCCGGGGTTTTAAGCCCAGAGGGTCAGCGTATAGCTGTCACTAACCATGACTTGCGAAATGGCCGTTCCCCTATCCGCCACCTGGGGACGCGCCCGGTAGTTGACCTCAAACCTCGGGTACATTAGGAGATATTTATTAATATATTTAACTGGTGTTGTGCGGCCTGTGGTTGAATTTATTCTACAACTACTCATTTTTTGCAGATCAATCATTGTACAATCTAAAATTACTCTAACGTTCTTAAATTTTTAAAAAACGTATTGATATATTTAAAATTTGCTGTTGTTGTTCTCTAAAATAAAAATAATTGGTTTTAATGTTAAAGACAAAATCAGTACGAAACATATGTTCTATATAGTATTATTAGGTCACGTATTACGGTAAATAATAGAAAAATTATAAAAATGCTTTCACTATAATTTTATTGTTCGTTTCAAAAGCAAACCAGGTCACTAGTTAAACGTTAAATCAATTATTTTATTACTGGAATTTAAAGATAGATTGCATAAATTTTAGTTAATATTCAAATTGTTTATCATTACAAGTGTCTGAAAATCAGTACGAATAGTCACACCAATGTACGAGCATTACCATTAATATAAGATACATTGAAAATTATGGAAATTACTTCAAATGAATTGTTTGTTTTCAATTTTAATAACAAAAAAATAATAATTTTCGTCTTTCTGAAATTTTAGATGTGGTCAAAATATCAGATGTTTTTTGTAGGCATTCTTGTAAATATAAAAATATTTATTTTCTTTTACCGCTGAATGATAATTAAATAAGTATCTCCTCCTATTACCACTTACAACACTATTATTTATAAAAAACAATTAATCGAAATTTCAGTCATACAGCGTTTATTCCTACAAAACCGACGTTTCGGTATACACTTATACCTTCATCAGGGTAAGTAGAATCAATGATTATAATCTATAGATTCTACTTACCCTGATGAAGGTATAAGTGTATAACGAAACGTCGGTTTTGTATGAATAAACGCTGTATGACTGAAATTTCGATTAATTGTTTTTTATCTACACTACACCACAATCGAAAAAAATCCCATCCCTCACTATTATTTATATTTCTAAGTATAAAATGCACTACATAATACATACATGAACTAAAATCATACGAAAAACTTCGTCGATTAATAAATAGTGCAGGGATATTTCAGAACTTAAATAATTACTGTACAGTGATACAAAAGAATTATACTAGTTAAATTTTGAAGAAAATATTTACACTCCTATGCTATTACTATGCGCATCGACCTTATACACTAGTGTATAAAGGTCAATGAACATGCGACATCTACAATGTTTTCCCTACTATTTTTTTGTCATCAGATTTTAGCTTCTTTGTTGGCGACTCCCAATTGGATTCAAAATCAGTTATGTAATTTCGTTATAACTAGACCTAGAATTACATGCATGTAAAAAACATATATGCATAAAATGTGTTAAAAATATGCAGAAATATTATGAAATACTGCAAAAATATGCCAAAATAATGTACATGTAAACAAAGGCATGTAACTGTAAAAAAATACTGGTTAACGGTTTACCCACATTGACAACATTATAAAAATAAAGGTTTTAACTCAAAAACCGGTTTTTAAAAATTAGACACAGGTTTAAACCAGTTCATATATCGGCTGATAAAAAAATATTAAAAAAATAAATAAAAAATTAATTAAATAAAAATAAGCGATCATGTTTCGTGCTGCATTCAACGTCAAACATGAATATTTACAAAAATTCCCATAATATACTTTCAGAGAAACGTAGGTCATTTTTTAAGAGTAAACCTGCCCAAAGCTCTCTAACAAACTACCTACTGTTATGACACTTCAATAAAATGTAAATTGTCATGACTCCTATGGAAATAAAAAATGTAACAAATATTAAAAAAATCTATATCATAATATATTTAAAAAAATCGCACTAAATGTTATTAAAGTAAAGATTAATGTCCGCTAAAACCGGTTTATTATTTGTTCCGGTATTTTTGGTTTTAAAAATATCGGATAAAATTACTGTTAAAGTTCACAATTTTCGTTCAAAATACCGGTTACTGATTTTTTTTAACCGGTTAGTAGATCTGATGTAAACTCACATCAAGAAATATACCTACCAGATCAAACAATTAGCTAAGAAAACCATCACACTAGCGTTTCGTGTGCTGTCCAACAAACAGGATTGAGAAGCTTAAATAATATTGCTGAAAATTTTCTGCAAATGGGTTAGTAATTATGGCCTTCAAAAGCAAAAGGGAATAAGGGTAATTTGTAAAAAATTGATCTCGGTAACTGAAACTATTCAACCGGGCGAGAGTGCACGCGCAGCCGCTACTGTCAAAATAAAAACTGCATGAAACAGATGCTGTCAACGAGAATTGAAGGTGACAGCTAGAAACTGAGATATACAATAAAACAAAAACAAAGGACAACATGGAATACTCTAAATTGAAACATACAAAAAAAGAGAGAGGTACGTAACTAAACAAATGATTCTAAGCCGAAATTAAATGTAAGCAAAATTATAAACAGCTTGACATTTTTAGGTTCTCAAGAATTGATAAGAAAGATTTATAAGAATGAGTAAAATGAAACCGTAACAACTCCTTAAATTCTCTGGGCGCCCCTGGATAATGGGTCTTCTGATTTTTATAAAACTTATTCTCAATGTAAATGTCAAATATATGTATTTCTTTAAGATTGAATTTTATCTGTCTAGCGATAACTTTATTCAGAATAAATGTGCTGATTTATATTGTAAAATTTTATTAATAAAAATGTTTATATTTCCAGCTTCTGCATTATTAAAATTCCTCTATAAACAAATTTTATGTACAGTGTGAATACTAGAACCTTGACATAGGGAATTTTTGCTATTTTCATCTATGCCGCTAAATATGATGGGGTGTATGTAGTACGGTTGATTAGATTATTTAATTTTGCATCTACTGATATTAAATATTATTGAGTATGAGCTTACTTAATTGAAATATTTGATGAAATGAATTGTATTTTGACATTTGTCGTTCTTGTGTTATTATAAATTTTCAAACAAAATGCTCCATAACCGAGTGGATAAGATAATGGCTGCATAAATAATACTCATTGCGTAGTCGGAGATCGAGCCGCATTGTAACATTTATTCAAAAAAATTGATTACAACAAACGGATCATTTTTTGTTAATTCCAAACCTTGTGTCAAAATCACTAGTAATAAAATTTTTGTTGTACCAACAACTGAAGTTGATTATTACAAAATCAATAATATTTTGATATATTATTTTATCATTATTGTGGGAAAGACTTCTAAAAGTAATCAAATAATTCCTTTGAGTTCAACAAATTTAGTCATATGTTCGTTGATTATCTCAACTATTTCTATTATTCATACTGTACATAATAATTTCAAATAAAAAAGTTATTTTTATATTACTTTGATACAAATATCCGATTCAAGGTTTAAATATGTATATTATTTATTGTACATTACTTTTACTGGTATATCAACATAAATTATGCTTTCTGTAAAATATGACGCGGCAAATAATTGCATTAAAGATCGAAAGTAAAGACATCTGTACTCTACTAGCTGTACCAGTTTGGACGGCGTGGCACTGGGAGTGGGGGGGAGATCGAAAGTAGAGACATCTGTAGTCTAGTATCTGTACCAGTTTGGACGGCGTGGCATTAGTGTATTTGGACGGCGTGGCACTGGGAGTGGGGGTAACTTTGGACGGCGTGGCACCGGATATTAATTGGACGGGGTGGGATTGGACGGCGTGGAATGCTTCGAAATCATCCATAGTATAGATCCTAAAGCATTGAATATAAATGTTTTAACAAAAATATCCATCTCAAGAATAGGTAAACTCTGCCTTTATTTTTGTAAAAAATAATATAAATATTCGCTTCCGCGCCCGAATTTTATAATTCTTTATTATATTTTAGCTAAAAGAAAACATTGCAACAAGATAATTGCTATTTCAAGTGTGGTAGGTATTCTAGAATCCAGCCCATGTAGCTTACAATATACAACGTATTCATTAAAATGAGACCCGGAAATTTAATGTTTATTTTTGATTGGTACCACGATTTGGTCACCTTTGAATGTCCAATGCTTAAAACCATTCATAGTATAGATCCTATAGCATAAATATGAATGTTTTAACAAAAATATCCATTTCAAGAATAAGTAAAATCTGACTCTATTTTTGTAAAATATGATATAAATATTTGCTTCCGCGCCCGAATTTTATAATTCCTTATCATATTTTAGCTTAAAGAAAACATTGCAACAAGAAAAATGCTATTTCATGTGTGGTAGGTATTCTAGAATCCAGCCCATGTAGCTTACAATATACAAAGTATTCATTAAAATGACACCCGAAAATTGAATGTTTATTATCTAATTGGTACCACGTGTTGGTCACTTTTGCAAGTGAAATGCTTAAAACCATCCATAGTATAGATTCTAAAGCATGAATATGAATGTTTTAACAAAAATTATCCATTTCAAGAATAGGTAAAATCTGACATTATTTTTGTAAATAATCATTTAAATATTTGCTTCGGCGCCCGAATTTTATAATTCTTCATCATATTTTAGCTAAAAAAAACATTGCAACAAGAAAATTGCTATTTCAAATGTTGTACGTATTCTAGAATCCAACCCATGTAGCTTAAAATATACAACGTATTTATCAAGAATAGGTAAAATCTGATTTTATTTTTGTGAAAAATCATATAAATAATTGCTTCCGCGCCCGAATTTTATAATTCTTCATCATATTTTAGCTAAAAGAAAACATTGCAACAAGATAATTGCTATTTCAAGTGCGGTAGGTATTCTAGAATCCAGCCCATGTAGCTTACAATATACAACGTATTCATTAAAATGAGACCCGGAAATTTAATGTTTATTTTTGATTGGTACTACGTTTTGATCACTTTTGCATGTCCAATGCTTAAAACCATCCATAGTATAGATCCTAAAGCATGAAAATAAATGTTTTAACAAAAATATCCATTTCAAGGATAGGTAAAATCTGACTTTATTTTTGTAAAAAATCATATAAATATTTGCTTCCGCGCCCGAATTTTATAATAATTTATCATATTATAGCTAAGAGAAAACATTGCAACAAGAAAATTGCTATTTCAAGTGTGGTAGGTATTCTAGAATCCAGCCCATGTAGCTTACAATATACAACGTATTCGTCAAGAATAGGTAAAATCTGACTTAATTTTTGTAAAAAATCATATAAATTTTTGCTTCCGCGCCCGAATTTTATAATTCTTTATCATATTTTAGCTAAAAGAAGACATTGCAACTAGAAAATTGCTATTTCAAGTGTGGTATGTATTCTAGACTCCAGCTCATGTAGCATACAATATACAAAGTATTCATTAAAATGACACCCGAAAATTAAATGTTTATTATATGATTGGTACCACATTTGGTCACTTTTGCAAGTGAAATGCTTAAAACCATACATAGTATAGATCCTAAAGCATGAATATGAAGGTTTTAACAAAAATTATCCATTTCAAGAATAAGTAAAATCTGACATTATTTTAGTAAAAAATCATTTAAATATTTGCTTCGGCGCCCGAATTTTATAATTCTTCATCATATTTTAGCTAAAAAAAAAACATTGTAACAAGAAAATTGCTATTTCAAATGTTGTAGGTATTCTAGAATCCAACCCATGTAGCTTAAAATATACAACGTATTCATCAAGAATAGGTAAAATCTGATTTTATTTTTGTGAAAAATCATATAAATATTTGCTTCCGCGCCCGAATTTTATAATTCTTCATATTTTAGCTAAAAGAAAACATTGCAACAAGAAAATTGCTATTTCAAGTGTGGTAGGTATTCTTGAATCCAGCCCATGTAGCTTAAAATATACAACGTATTCGTCAAGAATAGGTAAAATCTGACTTAATTTTTGTAAAAAATCATATAAATTTTTGTTTCCGCGCCCGAATTTTATAATTCTTTATCATATTTTAGCTAAAAGAAGACATTGCAACTAGAAAATTGCTATTTCAAGTGTGGTAGGTATTCTAGACTCCATCTCATGTAGCTTACAATATACAAAGTATTCATTAAAATAACACCCGAAAATAGAATGTTAATTATCTGATTGGTACCACATTTTGATCACTTTTGCAAGTTCAATGCTTAAAACCATCCATAGTATATATCCTAAAGCATAAATAGGAATGAGGGATGGGATTTTTTCGACTGTGGTGTAGTGTAGATAAAAAACAATTAATCGAAATTTCAGTCATACAGCGTTTATTCCTACAAAACCGACAACCGAATGTCGTCCGTGAGACAATTTAGATGCGTATGTGCTTTTTTGAATTTTGTACGATGTATGTAATACTGAATGAATCTACAAATGTATGCTGTTTACATGATTATAATCTATAGATTCTACT
Organism: Stenolophus ochropezus; assembly: GCA_035578165.1. Lineage (NCBI taxonomy): Eukaryota > Metazoa > Arthropoda > Insecta > Coleoptera > Carabidae > Stenolophus > Stenolophus ochropezus. The sequence continues at coordinate 1,547,685 of JAQOWZ010000041.1, forward strand.
TACCCTGATGAAGGTATAAGTGTATACCGAAACGTCGGTTTTGTAGGAATAAACGCTGTATGACTGAAATTTCGATTAATTGTTTTTTATCTATAAATAGGAATATTTTAACAAAAATATCCATTTCAGGAATAGGTAAAATCTGACATAATTTTTGTAAAAAATCATATAAATAGTTGCTTCCGCGCCCGAAGTTTATAATTCTTTATTATATTTTAGCTAAAAGAAATCATTGCAACAAGAAAATTGCTATTTCAAGTGTGGTAGGGCTTCTAGAATCCAGCCCATGTAGCTTACAATATACAACGTATTCATTAAAATGTGACCCGAAAATTGAATGTTTATTTATGATTGGTACCACGATTTGGTCATCTTTGCATGTCTAATGTTTAAAACCAACCATAGTATAGATCCTAAAGCATGAATATGAATGTTTTAACAAATATATCCATTTCAAGCATAGGTAAAATCTGACTTTATTTTTGTAAAAAATCATATACATATTTGCTTCCGCGTACGAATTTTATAATTTTTTATCATATTTTACCTAAAAGAAAACATTGCATCAAGAAAATTGCTATTTTAAGTGTGGTAGGTATTCTAGAATCCAGTTCATTTAGCTTACAATATACAACGTATTCAATAAAATGACATCTGAAAATTGAATGTTTATTGTCTGATTGGTACCACGTTTTGGTCACTTTTGCATGTCCAATGCTTAAAATCATCTATAGTATAGATCCTAAATCATGAATATGAATGTTTTAACAAAAATATCCATTTCAAGAAAAGGTAAAATCTGGCTTTATTATTGTAAAAAATCATATACATATTTGCTTCCGCACGCGAATTTTATAATTCTTTATCATATTTTACCTAAAAGAAAACATTGCAAAAAGAAAATTGCTATTTCAAGTGTGGTAGGTATCCTAGAATCCAGCCCATGTAGCTTACAATATACAACGTATTTAATAAAATGACCCTCGAAAATTGAATGTTTATTATCTGATTGATACCACATTTTGGTCACTTTTGCATGTCCAATGCTTAAAACCAACCACAGTATAGATCCTAAAGCATGAATATGAATGTTTTAACAAAAATATCCATTTCAAGAATAGGTGAAATCTGACTTCTTTTTGTAAAAAATTATACAAATATTTTTTTCTCTGCCCGCATTTTATAATTCTTCATTATATTTTAGCTAAAAGTAAACATTGCACCAAGAAAATTTCTATTTCCAGTGTAGTAGGTTTTCTAGAATCCAGCCCATGTAGCTTACAATATACAACGTATTCATTAAAATGACACCCGAAAATTGAATGTTTATTAACTGATTGGTACCACATTTTAGTCACTTTTGCATGTCCAATGCTTAAAACCATCCATAGTACAGATCCTAAAGTATGAATATGAATGTTTTAACAAAAATATCCATTTCAAGAATTGGTAAAATCTGACATTGTTTTTGTAAAAAATTATATAAATATAATAAATAAAATAAAAGAAAACATTGCAACAAGAAAATTGCTATTTCAAGTGTGGTAGGTTTTCTAGAATCTAGCCCATGTAGCTTACAATATACAACGTATTCATTAAAATGACACCCGAAAATTGAATGTTTATTATCTGATTGGTATCACGTTTTGGTCACTTTTGTCTGCTCAATGCTAAAACCATCCATAGTATAGATCCTCAAGCATGAATATAAATATTTTAACAAAAATTTCCATTTCAAGAATAGGTAAAATCTGACTTTATTATTGTAAAAAATCATATAAATATTTGCTTCCACGCCCGAATTTTATAATTTTATTTGCAGATGGTATATATTTATTTAAATTAGCAATGTAATATAACAGAGAATATAGGTAATGTTTTGTGTTAGACATTTTGAAATGCAGCAAAGTAAAGGGATCATCCGCACGCCCATGGACTTCACGTCGTGGCGCTAGAGCCAGATGGCCAAACCACTTGAAAGGGACAGACTGCAAGACGCTGAGCCTGTACCTGCAGGGTTGATATGTAGATTCTAGAAGATTCCACGATCAAGCGTCTGGATCGTGGTGGTGAGGGAAAACGCTACCCCCGAAACGCCCTCATTCTGAAAGAGAGAAGAGGGATATTTTTGTATATAACCCAAAGCTGTACTCAGGAGGTCGGATCCAGGACTCCACTTATGCTTGGCTTGTCCGAGGTAAGTCCTCCTGGTCACTCCGGTTCCGCTTCCCAACACTATCATCATCCCAACACTCTGCGCTATGGCTGTGCCAGGAGCGAGTGTATCATCACTATATCATCATTCCAACACTATGCGCTATGGCTATGCCAGGAGCGAGCGTATCATTACTATATCATCATTTCAACATTCTGCGCTATGGCTATACCAGGAGCGAGTGTATCATCACTATATCATTATTCCAACACTCTGCGCTATGGCTATGCCAGGAGCTAGTGTACCATCACTATATCATCATTCCAACACTCTGCGCTATGGCTATGCCAGGAGCGAGTGTATCATCACTATATCATCATCCCAACACTCTGCGCTATGGCTATGCCAGGAGAGAGTGTATCATCACTATATCAGCCTCCTAACACTCTGCGCTATGGCCATGCCAGGAGCGAGTGTATCATCACTATATCCTCCTCCTAACACTCTCCGCTATGGCCATGCCAGGAGCGAGTGTATCATCACTATATATCATCCTACATCATTACTCCAGACTCAACTCGGACAAGCTAGTTATGTGTCTGTTATTTTCTTTATATAAATATCCCTAAATGATTTATAGTTGTCACAATGATATCATATTTTTATTAAATATAACCGATCTAATATTGGTTGTCTAACAATTGTAATTTGCGAGACTTTGTGCTCTGCACAAACTCTCAGACTCAAGAATGTGCCGTATCAGCACGAACGAATGTTCACTTGCGTATAAATAAACAATACACAACAGTGGTGCGGCACCGGCACTACGAGGAGCGTGCGACCACTCAGTGGTAATCGCTTTAGAATCGCCAGCTCAGCTGGGAGTCTACCCCAAAACAACGGCCCTCTGGAAATGCCGAGCGCCCCTAGAAACAAAAGATATCAGAGCAACGGCATGCCGACTCTGAACCAATTAATAAAAACCCACGCAAACCAACACGCACACACTTACATCTGTCAATGACTTCCAATATCAGTTTGGTCACAATAACTCAATTTTACCATAAATGATTATAATAAATTATTGGGATTGAGACTCTTTTTGAATTGAATGTAAAAATTTTTATTATTTTTAAATGTTCAAAATTGTCTCCCTACCTGAGGTTTTGGCTGTGGTTTCACTCAGGTTATTAAGGTGAATACCGAAAAGCATAATATTCCACAGCACTTTACAAATTTATTAATTATAAATAAATGCACAAGATAGATATTTTATCTGTCTTTTGGAGTGAATACCATTCTTTTATTGTACCAAATACCTGTCCAAATTCCTCCACTTTTAACAGCTACTCTGTATTACGACGATATATTTTAGCTAAAAGTAAACATTGCACCAAGAAAATTTCTATTTCCAGTGTAGTAGGTTTTCTAGAATCCAGCCCATGTAGCTTACAATATACAACGTATTCATTAAAATGACACCCGAAAATTGAATGTTTATTAACTGATTGGTACCACATTTTAGTCACTTTTGCATGTCCAATGCTTAAAACCATCCATAGTACAGATCCTAAAGTATGAATATGAATGTTTTAACAAAAATATCCATTTCAAGAATTGGTAAAATCTGACATTGTTTTTGTAAAAAATTATATAAATATAATAAATAAAATAAAAGAAAACATTGCAACAAGAAAATTGCTATTTCAAGTGTGGTAGGTTTTCTAGAATCTAGCCCATGTAGCTTACAATATACAACGTATTCATTAAAATGACACCCGAAAATTGAATGTTTATTATCTGATTGGTATCACGTTTTGGTCACTTTTGTCTGCTCAATGCTAAAACCATCCATAGTATAGATCCTCAAGCATGAATATAAATATTTTAACAAAAATTTCCATTTCAAGAATAGGTAAAATCTGACTTTATTATTGTAAAAAATCATATAAATATTTGCTTCCACGCCCGAATTTTATAATTTTATTTGCAGATGGTATATATTTATTTAAATTAGCAATGTAATATAACAGAGAATATAGGTAATGTTTTGTGTTAGACATTTTGAAATGCACCAAAGTAAAGGGATCATCCGCACGCCCATGGACTTCACGTCGTGGCGCTAGAGCCAGATGGCCAAACCACTTGAAAGGGACAGACTGCAAGACGCTGAGCCTGTACCTGCAGGGTTGATATGTAGATTCTAGAAGATTCCACGATCAAGCGTCTGGATCGTGGTGGTGAGGGAAAACGCTACCCCCGAAACGCCCTCATTCTGAAAGAGAGAAGAGGGATATTTTTGTATATAACCCAAAGCTGTACTCAGGAGGTCGGATCCAGGACTCCACTTATGCTTGGCTTGTCCGAGGTAAGTCCTCCTGGTCACTCCGGTTCCGCTTCCCAACACTATCATCATCCCAACACTCTGCGCTATGGCTGTGCCAGGAGCGAGTGTATCATCACTATATCATCATTCCAACACTATGCGCTATGGCTATGCCAGGAGCGAGCGTATCATTACTATATCATCATTTCAACATTCTGCGCTATGGCTATACCAGGAGCGAGTGTATCATCACTATATCATTATTCCAACACTCTGCGCTATGGCTATGCCAGGAGCTAGTGTACCATCACTATATCATCATTCCAACACTCTGCGCTATGGCTATGCCAGGAGCGAGTGTATCATCACTATATCATCATCCCAACACTCTGCGCTATGGCTATGCCAGGAGAGAGTGTATCATCACTATATCAGCCTCCTAACACTCTGCGCTATGGCCATGCCAGGAGCGAGTGTATCATCACTATATCCTCCTCCTAACACTCTCCGCTATGGCCATGCCAGGAGCGAGTGTATCATCACTATATATCATCCTACATCATTACTCCAGACTCAACTCGGACAAGCTAGTTATGTGTCTGTTATTTTCTTTATATAAATATCCCTAAATGATTTATAGTTGTCACAATGATATCATATTTTTATTAAATATAACCGATCTAATATTGGTTGTCTAACAATTGTAATTTGCGAGACTTTGTGCTCTGCACAAACTCTCAGACTCAAGAATGTGCCGTATCAGCACGAACGAATGTTCACTTGCGTATAAATAAACAATACACAACAGTGGTGCGGCACCGGCACTACGAGGAGCGTGCGACCACTCAGTGGTAATCGCTTTAGAATCGCCAGCTCAGCTGGGAGTCTACCCCAAAACAACGGCCCTCTGGAAATGCCGAGCGCCCCTAGAAACAAAAGATATCAGAGCAACGGCATGCCGACTCTGAACCAATTAATAAAAACCCACGCAAACCAACACGCACACACTTACATCTGTCAATGACTTCCAATATCAGTTTGGTCACAATAACTCAATTTTACCATAAATGATTATAATAAATTATTGGGATTGAGACTCTTTTTGAATTGAATGTAAAAATTTTTATTATTTTTAAATGTTCAAAATTGTCTCCCTACCTGAGGTTTTGGCTGTGGTTTCACTCAGGTTATTAAGGTGAATACCGAAAAGCATAATATTCCACAGCACTTTACAAATTTATTAATTATAAATAAATGCACAAGATAGATATTTTATCTGTCTTTTGGAGTGAATACCATTCTTTTATTGTACCAAATACCTGTCCAAATTCCTCCACTTTTAACAGCTACTCTGTATTACGACGATGAAGGGTTACTTATTTAAATAAACACAACGTTGGGTAAGTTAAACCTTCCACTAAACGATCTTTGGCTAAAATAAAATTGTATGTACGAAGAAGGTAGGGTACGTACTGTTACAGTATAGACCCTAAAGCATGAATATGAATGTTTTAACAAAAATATCCATTTCAAGAATAGGTAAAATCTGACTTTATTATTGTAAAAAATCATATAAATATTTGCTTCCGCGCCCGAATTATATAATTCTTCATCATATTTTAGCTAAAAGAAAACATTGCAACAAGAAAATTGCTATTTCAAGTGTAGTAGGTATTCTAGAATCCAGCCCATATAGCTTACAATATACAACGTATTCATTAAAATGACACTCGAAAATTGAATGTTTATTATCTGATTAGTACCACGTTTTGGTCACTTTTGCATGGCCAATGCTTAAAACCATCCATAGTATAGATCCTAAAGCATGAATATGAATGTTATAACAAAAATAACCATTTTAAGAATAGGTAAAATCTGATATAATTTTTGTAAAAAATCATATAAATATTTGCTTCCGCTCCCTAATTTTACAATTCTTTATCATATTTTAGCTAAAAGAAAACATTGCAACAAGAAAATTGCCATTTCAAATATGGTAGGTATTCTAGAATCCAGCCCATGTAGCTTACAACATACAACGTATTCATTAAAATGACCCCCGAAAATTGCATGTTTATTATATGATTGGTACCACGTTTTGGTCACTTTTGCAAGTCCAATGCTAAAATTATCCATAGTATAGATCCTAAAGCATGATTATGATTGTTTTAACAAAAATATCCGTTTCAAGAAAAGGTGAAATCTGACTTTATTTTTGTAAAAAATTATATAAATATTTGCTTCCGCGCCCGAATTTTATAATTCTTCATCATATTTTAGCTTTATATGAATGTTTTACCAAAAATATCTATTTGAAGAATAAGTAAAATCTGACTTAATTTTTTTTTTAAATCATATAAATATTTGCATCCGCGCCCGAATTTTATAATTCTTTATCACATTTTAGCTAAAAGAAAACTTTTGCATGTTTAATGCTTAAAACCATCTATAGTATAGATCCTAAAGCATGAATATGAATGTTTTATTAAATATATATATATATATATATATATATATATATATATATATATATGTATATATATATATATATATATATATATATATATATATATATATATATATATTGTGACGTGTGCCAGAAATTTAAAAATAATGTTCAAAAAATTACCGTGATTTCTCAAAGAGAAATCACGCGTCACACACTTACCTCGACAGCTCAGAATTGGTCGTGGTATCGCTAGGTCGTGGGTCACTAAGATCTTTGTAATAACAATAATAGGGATGGGCGCCAGTTGTGCCGAAAGGAAAAATGGTGGACACAACAACACCGAAAATAACAAATTGAAAATAAAACTAATTTTATTTACGGCAAGTAAATACAATAAGGAAGTTAACTGGGACAATTATTGCCTATTACAAAAAATAAGAAAAATACCTTTTGTGGGGTAACAAAATATCGATGGGTCTGGAATGGCTAGGTCGTTGGAGTGAGTCCCTGGACGTCTTGGTACGGCTTGTCGACGGAATATGTACTGTTCGTGTTAGTTTAAGCAGCACCGCAGGATGTCGGACACAAGCAGTGTAGTAGCGTAAAGCAGGATACAGGATAATGCGTGGTGTCACCGGACTAAGCGTGTCTGGCGGTTGCGTGAGTTGTTCTTGTGTTTGCAAACTGCTGTTTGTTTGTGCGTGATGCCTGAGTACTGTGTGTAAGTTGGTACTGTGTACGTGTGCACGTGTCGCAGTACTATTCAGCTTGGATTGGAACTCCACACTCCACTACCAACAAACCTCGACCATCCAGGACCAGGAGGAAATATAAAACATAAAAATTTTTAGCAGATAATTGATCCCAAAAAAATAACTTGCCGTGGCAAAAGTACAAAAAAATCTTTATAATAAAAAATGAACAAATAATTTATTTAACAATAAATAAATGCAAAAATGATTATTCACAAAAATTGTATACAAAAAATACTCCAAATAATTTTACAAAAAAAACTATCAGCTGGCCAGGCTGTAAAAGACTAGAAAATAGAAAAAGAAAGAATATAACAAGACTTGGAAGGTTTTCAAAAACTAACGTTTTTACTGCAGGACTTGTAAAAATTTATAACTTACTTTTTGGCTGCCAAAAAAAAATAATTAACGATAAAAAGGTAACTAATGGCATCCAAAAACAAAGAGAAAAATAAAAATGGAACGATACAAATTCTACTTACGACAGTAAATCAGCGTGAGCTCTGTCTAAATCCCACAGTATAAAAAATAACCTAAATCGTATTCAAAAGAAAAATATTAAGCAAACTAATAAAAAATGAATCTTTCCTGTGAAAGATACACGAGAAATTTGGAAAATAATAATAACAAAAAAAGAAAAAAAGTTGAGGAGGTTTCCTCGCAAGCTTTGACAACACGTGGTTATCTAAATATTTATTTAAAACAAAAGGTTCGAATAAAATAAAAAATATCACCTTACTCACTAAAATCAGTGAAATAAAATATCCGGAGTAAGAATATTTTAAATAAAATCCTTAAGATTTTTAAAATAACTTTAGATAAAAAAATTTAGAACAAAAAACTGGCTATCAAAATACGTCCGTTGTCTCAGCTTGCAGAAACTCAACTCCCTGTACAGACCGCGCTCGCCTCTCAAGCAGTCAGCAGCACTAGAGATGTCGTATGTTTAATTAAAATATAAAAGATTTAAATAAAAAAACCGCGAAACGAATGAAATCGTTTCAATATATATATATATATATATATATATATATATATATATATATATATATATATATATATATTGAAGCAGTACTGCTAGCATGTATATTTTTGTTATTAATAATATTAGAAATAATCTTGATTACGATAAAATATTTTTGTGAATAATTATTTTACGAACATCTGTTTGCATTTTTAAACTAGACAAGGATTGGATTTGTTTACATTTAGCAGGCCAGGTCAGAAAACACTTAACATATACGGAAATATTGTGTACATTCCACTATCTTTATTTGGAGCATAGGCGTAGATTTCACAAATTTCTATACGGTATTCATATTTCCTTAGATTATTATATAAAATTAGATCGTTTTCTAAATAAGTTCGGATATGCAAATCAAGTATTTTAAATAACAGAAATATCTATTTCAGTATTATATTGGTAAAAACCATGTCCTTGCAGTTATCATTTAACTACAAATAACTTTAACAACATGAAGTTGATAAATTATTATTTATTTGAATCATTCTGAAATTCTCTAAAATGATGTGTTATTACAACACATCAGTTCAAATATTACTTAATAAAATACGTACTAAATAAATAGGATATTAGATTTTAACTAATATAAATTTACCTATGTCACGCTAGTACAGGTGACACAATATAATATTTGCAGATGGTACTGTTAATTTAAATAAATATGTAACATAACAGAGAATATATTGTTTTTGTTTATATTTTGAAATGCACCAAAGTACTAAAGGGATTATTCGCACGCCCATGGACCCCACGTCCTGGCGTACTAAATAAATAGGATATTAGATTTTAACTAATATAAATTTACCTATGTCACGCTAGTACAGGTGACACAATATAATATTTGCAGATGGTACTGTTAATTTAAATAAATATGTAACATAACAGAGAATATATTGTTTTTGTTTATATTTTGAAATGCACCAAAGTACTAAAGGGATTATTCGCACGCCCATGGACCCCACGTCCTGGCGCGAAAGCTAGATGGCCCAACCACTTGAAAGGGACAGACTGCGAGACGCTGAGCCTGTATCTGCATGGTTGATATGCAGATTCTAGAAGATTCCACGATCACGCGTCTGGAGCGTGGCTGGTTACCTCCGAAACGCCCTCATTCTGAAGGAGAGAAGAGGGATATTTTTGTATATAACCCGAGTCCAAATCTGTACTCGGGGAGTCGGTTCCAGGACTCCACTTATATTTGGCTTGTCCGAAGTAAGTCTACCTAGTCTCTTGACTTCAATCCTTTCTCTTACCTCTTTTCCTGACTTTGATCTATGGTTGCACCAGGATCGGGTTAACTCTTTTCTTAATTCTTTTTCTGACTTTGATCTATGGTTGCACCAGGATCGGGTTAACTCTTTTCTTAACTCTTTTTCTGACTTTGATCTATGGTTGCACCAGGATCGGGTTAACTCTTTTCTTAATTCTTTTTCTGACTTTGATCTATGGTTGCACCAGGATCGGGTTAACTCCTTTCTTAACTCTTTTTCTGACTTTGATCTATGGTTGCACCAGGATCGGGTTAACTCTTTTCCTAACTCTTTTTCTGACTTTGATCTATGGTTGTACCAGGATCGGGTTAACTCTTTTTCTAACTTGAATAACTGTCGCTATAAACATCATTTCCCCAGACCTAACTCGGACAAGCTAGGTATGTGTCTGTTATTTTCTTTATATAAATATCTCTGAATGTTTTGATAGTTGTCACAATGATATTATATTTTTATTAAATATAACCGATCTAATATTGGTTGTCTAACAATTGTAATTTGCGAGACTTTGTGCTCTGCACAAACCCTCAGGCTCAAGAATGTGCCGTATCAGCACGAACGAACGTTCACTTGGGTATAAATAAACAATACACAACCGTAGTGCGGCACCGGCACTACGAGGAGCGTGCGACCACTCAGTGGTAATCGCTTTAGACTCGCCAGCGCAGCTGAGTGTCTACCCTAAAACAACGGCCCTCAGACAATGTCGAGCGCCCCCAGAAACAAAAGATATCAGAGCAACGGCATGCCGACTCTGAACCAAATAATAAAAACCCACGCAATCCAACACGCACACACTTACAATTGTCAATGACTCCCAATATCAGTTTGGTCGCAATAACTCAACCTTACCATAAATGATTATAATAAATTATTGGGACAACTCTTTATGAATCGAATGCAGTCTTTTTATATAATTGTTATATTGTCAAATTGTCTCTCTACCTGAGGTTTTGGCTGTGGTTTCCCCCAGGTTATTAAGGTGAATACCGGAGAGTTAGTTTTCCACAGCATTTTACGATTTTCTTATTATAATAAATAATAAATGCACAAGTCAGATATTTTGTCTGCCTTTTGGAGTGAATATCATTCTTTTATTTTATCAAATACCTGTCCAAAATCCTCCACTTTTAACAGCTACTCTGTATTACGACGATGAAGGGTTACTTATTTAAATAAACACAACGTAGGGTAAGTTAAACCTTCCACTAGATGATCTTTGGCCAATTTATGAATGTTTGCGAAGGAGGTAGGTAACGTACTGTTACAATATATATATATATATATATATATATATATATATATATATATATATATATATATATATTTATACAGGATGTTCCATTTAAGCGTGCCATCATTGCTATTTCGAGAACTATAAGAGCTACGAGGTTGGTTAAATTAGCAAAGAACCACCATTTTACAAGACTAATACATTGAGCAAAAAAAAATTTTTTTCAACTATTGGTTCTCCAAATACGGGACACAACTTTCTTATTTTAAATGGGAACGTATGTTTATTTTTAGGTTATTCGATAGAGTATTTTTTTCTGAATACAGCGATATGTTCATATCATATAGTAATATAACAAAATAATTGAGAAAAATGCATGTTAAATTTATATGTATTTTATTTACTTATGGCTGAAACAATAGTGCTATGGTTAGTGTAACACGGGGGGGATAACAAAAGAAACGATGATGATGACTTACGATGATTATTTACGTAACATGTTGGTTGGAAAACACGGAAGCACATGATCACTTTAATTTTACTTAACTAATTTTATTTACATTTTTATATATTTAGGAAAACAAAACTTAACTAAACTAAAAATTAAACAAATTAACTAAACGGACTACATTTTGTATGCCTCCGATCTACAACTAACTCTATCTAAGACTGATTGTAAAAATTTGTTGAGAGGTAAATCTACCCTCTCAACTTCTTATCTAAATACAAAAATGTTGTCTGTGAAATATGATCTTTTCGGCATATGGCCCCATAATTTCTAATTTTTATTACCAAAAATGTCAACATCTATATGCCGATAAAAGAATCACAGTTCACAGAAGAAATGCAGTCTACAAAACAAGATGGAAACAGTTCCGTATTTCCCATCTTGTTACATTAGAAAACATAGACATAATGTTCTGTCTAACATTGTTTGATTATTTTTTGTTAAATTTTATTTTCTTAAATTGTCAGTTTTAAGAAGAAAATGAATTGTTTTCTATCCAAAGCACTCTTATTTCAGCCAGATATAAATAAAATACAAATAAATCTATCATGCATTTTTCTTAGTTATTTTGTTATATTAGTATATGATATATTTATATCTTTGAATTCAGAAACAAATACTCTATTGAATAACCTAAAAATAAACATACGTTCCTATTTAAAATAAAAAAGTTGTGTCCCGTATTTTGAGAACCACTGGTTGATATAATTTTTTTTTTGCTTATTGTATTAATCTTGTAAAATGGTGGTTCTTTGCTAATTTAACCAACCTCGTAACTCTTATAGTTCTCGAGATAGCAATGGTGGCACGCTTAAATGGAACAGCCTGTATATATATATAAGTTAGATCCCCGAGTCCCACAGGAACCGCTGATCTTGCAACTATATTTATCTCATGTTATATAAACTCTGTAGTGTTTAGTATTTTTTAGAGTTATAGTAGAGAGACCGAAGTGTCGTAACTTTGTAAACAATAAGAAACTGTAATCGTTGTAATTAAATAAATTAATTAGTTTTTTTTACGAACACCCGAGTTCGTTTACATAACTGGCGCAGTCGGTAGGATTCCCAAATGTTTGTAGTTTTTACGATTAATTGGGAATCACGAACGTGCAACGATACCATCGCGAGAATCCACATCACGAACGAACACCGTGCTGAGAGTCTCCAGGAGCCCCGCTGAACACGGTGCTGCTGCAGTCGACAACGTCCGCCAAGCCCGCAACGACGAGCCCATGGACACGGGGACGACAATCCTGTAAGTCCTTTTGTATCATTCAGTGATATCAGTCCTCCAAATCTAACAGATTTTAATATAGACACATATTCGGTTGCTTCCTATAATTCCCTTCTAATCTTTATTATTTGAAATTTAAATTTCGGAAACAATGGCTACCCCAAGAATTCAAAAGGAATATTTGGACATGATTCTAAATTTCCACGGCGATGCCAAACTTTTACCGCGCTTTATTGAAGTTTGCGAAAAGCTACTAACTACGTTCTATAATAGAACACAAAAAGAAGACTTTCAAAATGAATATATAATGTCCACAATTCTTTCAAAAATAAAAGGCGATGCTGCCATACAATTAGCTAGTACCACGATAACTTCGTGGGACGATATCAAAAAGACTCTAGTTAATTCCTACTCGGATAAAAGGGATTGTTTTACTTTGGGTATAGAATTAACCGAACCGAAAGAAGGTAATGAGTCACCATTCGATTTTTACAATAAAATTTAAAATTTCCTTAATTTACAAATTGCCTATGTCACAATAAATAAACCAGCAGCAGCGGCAGTATTGTCAGAATATTTTAGACAATATGCCCTTCGTATACTATTACGCGGGTTAAAAGAACCTTTGGGTACACTCATGCGTACCAAAAACCCGACAGATCTAAATACTGCACTCAGAATGTTAACTAATGACTTCCAATTCGAAAGCAGCGCTAAAACCAAAATTAACCATATTAGCAATATCCCAAAAAATAAACAATTAACACACCATAAATACACACAAGAACACCCTCACACACAATTCAGGCAACAACCACCTCAGCTAGTCTATAGACCCGATTTAGCTCCAAATCGTCAATATAAACCTTTTAACCAAGTTTCTGTACCAAGAACAAATGTTTTCAAATTAAACCCTAACCAAAAATTCCCTATGCCTACACCTATGAGTATTAGTACTCGACAAACCACACCCAGACTTGCTCCGTCCGGATTTAACAATCGTCCTCAACAATTCACGCCTCGACCATATACACAAACACCTCACTACACAGTAGAAAAATTACTCAACACAGAAATAGACGACTATAATAATGAAACATACGATGACACATATGACTATTAAATTGTACAGAATGAAGAATATGTCGAACCTGTCGATACTGAACAAGATACAAATAATTTTTTAGAGTTACCAGCCTCGGAAACAGATTCGAATTAATGTCCTTAACACACAGTAATAACTAAAACCCCTCCAATATATGAAATTAACACAAATGACACAAAGAAAACGGATTGTGACGATTTTTTCAACTATTTGGATGAATTTATTAAACAATTACCACAACAAAACCTTATCGTTGAAGCTGGAGATAGAGCACCACTAGATAACATAACACATGTACTACACGAGTATGATAACACAGAACACGATGACCCAGACGTAACCATACACTCAAATCCTGAACATCCCATCGTGGGAATTCCCATTATTGATAGCCCTGTGAACGTTGGTAAAAATCAACTCATCATTTAGAAGTCCTACACTCTCCAGATATTCCTAACATCACTAAACTACATAAAGATAAAATGAGAATCACAATCCAAATTTCCAAAAATAATTTTGACAATGATGTAATCAATTTCATAAAACTTTATATTACCCCTAGAGTAAAATATCACCTTTATTTTGAACAACCAATTTACGAAAGATTTAGCACAGTCTTACAAAAATATTTTAAAAATTCCGAAATTAATTTTGTTAAATGCAATGCCAAATTAATTTATTTAGAAAATAAATTTGATATATCCGAAACTATCAAGAATTATCATGCAGGAAAAACTAATCATACAGGTATTCAGGAAACAATTAATCAAATCAAAAAAAATTACTATTGGCCTAATCAATTTAAAGATATAAATGATTACATCAATCAATGCGAAATTTGTCTACAATCAAAGTACGAACCTAATCCGATAAAAACAAAATATAATATTACACCAACTCCAAACAAACCATTCCATACAATACACGTAGATACTCTCAGTATAATAAAAAATAAAATAAAAATTTTTTTGAAAACTCTTGATGGCCAAATCAAGTCACTGAATGGTATATGCACGAAAGGATCTGTCTACCATTGTCCGAACAACATTGAAGAAACCCCTGATGACTCGTGCGAGAAAAACATCATACTATATAACAACAATAGTAAATGCCATTACACAAAAGTTAATCTCAAGAAAAATCACATCGAAACAGTAGAAGAAATCAACCAGTTCCTAGCTATTTTACCGCAACCTGAAAAAATATTAATTTCATGTTATCAAATCAGCTCCGTGAAGATCCTGCAAGGAATATTTTTTATAAATAGTAATAACTGCCAACTGAAATTTAGAAATCAATCTTTAAAATTAAGAGATGGCACATTTGGTAAACCAATAATTCTTGAAGACTTCCACGTTCAACTTGACGCAAACCAAATTCCAAAAATCAGTATCGATATCAATAGCATTGAAGACTTGAAAATACCGACTAGTAATTATTATGAAAAAATCAACGAAACTCCATACATTGACTCCACGAACAATGCAATAATTACGTTATATTGCATTTTAATAATTGTTGCAATAATTATCCTGGCATTATTTACAAGAAAAAGATTGCTACGAAGACTTCATCAACCCAGAAGACAAAACTTCGAGATGCAGCCAGTGCCAGAGATATCATCCCCAGCCCAACAACAGCCCCAGCTGATCCTCACCGGCGGTGCCCAATTCCAAGGAGGGAGGAGTTAGATCCCCGAGTCCCACAGGAACCGCTGATCTTGCAACTATCTTTATCTCATGTTATATAAACTCTGTAGTGTTTAGTATTTTTTTAAATTATAGTAGAGAGACCGAAGTGTCGTAACTTTGTAAACAATTAGAATCTGTAATCGTTGTAATTAAATAAATAAATTAGTTTTTTTTACGAACACCCGAGTTCGTTTACAACTTATATATATATATATATATATATATATATATATATATATATATATATATATAGATAAGTTATAGTGGTTAATAGTGATGAGCTAGACACTATAGTGATACGTGACATTCCTTAGTTTAAGAACTATATAAGCTTGTAGAATTGGAATAATTAGTTAGTCTTACGTTTGTATACTGAATTCCTGTTACTCTGTATCAACAATATATTGTACTCGTAAATAAAATACTTTTTAAAAACGCGTTCAACCAATAAAGAAATTTAAATGGCGCAGTCGGTAGGATTGCTAAAACAATTTAGCGGACATAAATTGTTTCACTTCGTGATTAATTTGGCAATTCGAACAATCGGTTAACGCGTACCTGCATCCGCGGTTCCTGAGAGCACATCAGAACCAGGAGCATCTCGAGGAGCCAAGCTGAAAGCACATCAGCATCCCCAGGGCCCGTTCGAGAACCAGTAGACGACTTCAGAGCACATGAAGGCCGCACTACTTGTATTTTCGTGAGTACCACATGTCTTATAGAGATATTCCAAATACCTTGTCAGACAGTTCAGACGTAGACTCAGATCAAGACATTGAAATTAATAATTCTAAAATCAAATCAAATACCAATTTTAACATTGTATTAAAGACCCCACGACTCAACATGGCAGTATTAAAAAAAGAATATTTAGATATGCTACCAGAGTTCCACGGGGAACGTGAACTATTACCTAGATTTATTAGCGTTAGCGAGAAATTAGCACATTTTACAATACCACAAATCCAAACGACTTTCAAAACGAATATTTAATGAATAGTATAGTAAGTAAAATAAAAGGAGAAGCAGCAATTAATATCGCAAGCTGCACCATTACTAAATGGGAAGAACTAAAAACGGCGTTAAAAAATGCCTATTCCGATAAACGGGACTGGTTCACTTTAAACATGGAAATTACAGAACTCAAGCAAAATTCTAATGAAAACGTTTTTGATTTTTGCGGAAGATTACAACACCTTTTAAATTTACAAATTTCGTATATTTCAACAAACGCCACTACTGAAGCAGCCGCTGTCATGGTAGATTATTTTCGAAATTATGCTCTTCGAGTTCTATTAAAAGGACTAAAAGAACCTATCGGACAATTAATGAGAGCTAAAAATCCAACTGATTTAAATACAGCACTAAGCATGCTAGCAAATGACTTCCAAATTGAATATTATTCAAAATCCAAACTTGCTAATCCAAACACAAACAAAACTATTCAAAAACCGACCAGACACAACATTCCAAAACCTGTACAGTATACGAATTTCACACAGTAATTTCTACAGACCACCTCATTCTCAACAACCTGTACAACAAACACACAGACAATATACACTGCAAACACAACCAGCAAGGCAAGGTGCTTCTCATAATCAAAATTATTCAAAACCTACACCAATGAGCATATCAACCCGAAATACTACAACACAATACCGTCCAAGACCTGGTCAAAATCAGTTTACACAAAATCGTGTGACAACGCCACACTACATGGCAGAAGAATTGCTAAACATAAACGACACAGCTGTTGATGATAACTCATTCGAATACTATGAGGAATCACCCGATCAAGTTACAAGCGATAACACTGAACATGATATGCAGACATTAGAAAACGCTGACGACCCTTTTTTAGAGACAATTGCCTCGGAAACCCATTACTCACAATCGAGTTAATGAACTTATCTAATAAAAGCAAACTACCCTATGTCTTGTTTCCTGAAAATAATTCAAAAGTGTTAATAGATACCGGCAGCACAAAATCTTTTATAAGACCTCATATAGCAAAAAAATTCTACAAAAATTCTATCATAAAAGACCCCTTCCAAATTTCAACTGCACAAGGTACATCAGTAGAAAATTACAGCACGTTTGTACCCATTCCAAAAATATTTAATTTAAAAAAAAAATCTAGTTTAAAATATCATATTTTCGATTTTCGTGAGAAATTTGATCAACTTTTGAGGCTCGATAATTTGAAATCACTAAAAGTAACCATAGATTTGAACAAAAATTTGATTACAACACCTAGTTGCAAAATTAAAATTCAACACCAAAACTCTCAAGTTAATATAAATAATATTAATCATAAAGACATTACTGTTACAATAGAACCAAAAACAGAAAGGGTTAAAGTCGAAGTTAACCAACGAAACGGGACTGTCTTACTACCACAACGATGTACAAACAATTTAATCTTCCCTGAAAGCGTTGCCACTGAAAAAAACCATTACGCATTATGTACCGTTATTAACAAATCGGATTCTTACATAACATTTAAACAAGTAAAACCAGTCAATGTAGAAAGTATATCCAATTATGTAACATACTCTTCCCCTAATCTAAATTCCATTTAGTCCGAAAAAGTTAAAATTGACACTTCCAAAATTAGAAAAGAACACATGAATCAGGAAGAAAAAACAGCTATTTCTAAATTAATCAATGACTTCCCCAACATCTTTCCCTCAGATAACAAAAAATTAACCTTTACGAATCAAGTTAAGCATTCGATTAAAACAAAAGACGAATTACCTACTTATACGAAATCGTATAGGTACCCTGAAATTCATCGCGCGGAAGTACGTTCTCAAATAAAAAAGATGCTGGACCAGAATATTATTCGACCATCATGTTCACCCTGGTCATCGCCAATTTGGGTTGTTCCAAAAAAATTGGATGCATCAGGCAAACGTAAATGGCGCATCGTAGTTGACTATAGGAAACTGAACGAAAAGACTATTGACGATAAGTATCCACTACCCAACACTACTGACTTACTCGACAAACTAGGACGCTGCCACTATTTCACTACTACCTAGAAATGGACCCACAAGACATACAAAAAACTGCATTCAATACCGAGGACGGACACTATGAATTTACGCGTATGCCATTTGGTCTAAAAAATGCACCTGCAACATTCAAGCGTGTTATGAATAATGTTCTGAGAGGATTAATAAACGATAAATGCCTCGTTTACCTCGATGACATTATAGTATTCAGCATTAGTCTACAGGAACACATTCAAAATTTAAAAATGATTTTTGAACGATTACAAAATTCTAACTTTAAAATACAATTAGACAAATGCGAATTTCTAAAAAAGGAAGTAGCGTTTCTTGGACACATAGTAACTCCAGACGGCGTGAAACCTAATCCTGACAAAATTTCGGCAATTCTAAATTATCCTATTCCAAAAACAACTAAACAAATTAAAGGATTTCTTGGTCTGTTAGGCTATTATAGGAAATTTATCAAAGACTTCGCAAAAATTACAAAACCATTGACTAAGTGTTTGAAGAAAGATGCAGTCATAGACCCCAACAATCCCGAATACCGACAGTGTTTCGAAACGTGCAAAAATCTGTTGACTAACGAACCTTTGCTACAATACCCCGACTTCGAGAAAGAATTCAATCTGGCATGTGACGCTAGTGACGTGGCAATAGGAGCTGGCTGTCTCAAGGCAGCCTAGGCAATGACCTACCAGTAGCTTACGCTAGTAGGACACTAAACGATGCCGAGTCAAATTACGCAACAATTGAAAAGAAATTACTGGGTATTATTTGGGCTACCCAATATTTTAGACCGTACCTTTTTGGACGTAAATTCAAAATTTATACCGACCATCAACCCTTACAGTATATAATTTCGTTAAAACAATGCAGCTAAAAATTAATAAGGTGGCGCCTCAAATTGGAAGAATTTGACTATGAAATCATTTATAAGAAAGGAAAACTCAATACGAACGCGGATGCTCTAAGTCGTATACCATCTGGAAATAATAACGAAATTCAAAATTCTCACTCACCACCCTTAATAGACGAATCACCACTAATTATCTATCAGGATTATTTGGATCAAAAACAACATCAAAATTCTAACCACAGTAATATCATAGAAGTAACAGGTGATCTGTTTGACGCACCTCCTGATTATAGTCTCGCTCACTGCGTGAGCAAAGATTTAACAATGTCACTAGGTATCGCTAAACAATTCAGATTAAAATTCAATAATGTCGACAAATTAAAAGCCCAAAATCCAAAACTCCATAATATCGTCTACCTCAAGTTCGCAAAAAGATATCTGTTGTACTTAATAACAAAAGAACTACATTATAATAAACCAACCAAGCAAGACATTTTCTACACCCTCCAAAATTTAAAGAAATTCTGTTTACTCCACAAAATAAAAAGATTGGGCATACCAAAATTGGGTTGCGGTCACGATAATCAAAATTGGTACGAAATCAAATCAATATTAAATTACATTTTTAACGACTCCGACATACTAGTGACAGTCTTTAATAATTCACCAATACCTCAAATTGAACTTAACATAAATGAATCGGAAAACATTGAACATTGTAATAAGTTTATGGAAGACTTTTACAAACAATTAAAAAAAATTTTACTCAATCCTTAATAGTTGAGGTAGGTGACGGACAGAAAGACGAGGACGCGATAATAATAGACGACTCAGCAAGCGATAGCGCTATCACAATACACTCTAGCAGTCAAGACCCTATTGTTGGAATTCCTATAATCGAAAACCCAGTGAATTACGGAAAAAACCAAATTATCATAAGCGAATGTGAATACAACCCTAAACCTGTCGATATTTCAAAATTATACGAAACCAAAAAGATGCGACTTTTCAAAAGGTAATTACGAAACCGAAATGATATCTTTTATTAAACAATACGTTGTTCCAAATGTAAAATATTACATATTTTTGAAAAATGACCTCTACGAGAAATTTAGTCGTATACTACAAAAATACTTTACAAATTCACAGATAAAATTAATAAAATGCACAAGTTTCTTAACCGACGTTACTGAAAATGATGAAATTACAAATATTATATCAGCGTATCATTGTGGCAAAACAAACCATAGAGGGATTGACGAAAGTGAAATGCGCATTAAAAATCAATACTATTGGCCTAACCAAAGGAAAACGATCCAACTCTTTATAAACAATTGCGACATATGTCAAGTTACTAAATACGATAGAAAACCCCTTAACTTAAAACTAAACGTAACACCTACAGCTACAAAACCTTTTCAGATCCTACATGTAGATAGCATCACGCTAGAACAAGCTAAATTTTTAACCATCATAGATTCATTTTCCAAATATGCGCAAGCATACAAATTAAATTCGGGACAAGGCATAGAAGTCGTTAATAACCTTATAAAATATTTTACTCACCACGGAATCCCTAAACAGATTATTTCGGACAACGGGCTCGAATTTAAAAATTCACTTGTAAAAGAACTGCTAGCCTTGCACAAAATTGATATACACTTCATAAGTTCCCAACACCCAGAATCTAACGGCATAATAGAACGTTTCCGTTCAACACTTATTGAACACATTAGATTATTTAACAATCAGAAAGAATTTAACACCGAACCCATAGAATCAAAAGTAAATTACGCCCTATTAGCCTACAACAACACAATTCATTCGGTCACCAAATTAAAGCCAAGTGAAATTATTACAGGACAATTGGATTTGAATTCACCATTTAACATTGATATCGAAAAACAACTCATAAACAATTACATAGAAACCCATAAAAATAAAACAAAATTATTGTACGAAAATATTAAAGATAGAATACAACAAAACAAAGAAAAGGTTATAGACAAATGTAATCAAACTAGAGAAGAATTACCCGATATCCCTAAGAAAGTATATGTTAAAAACAAACAAAAACAACAAAAAACCAAGAATAAATATAAACCCGAAATTATCACAAAACTTAACAAAAATTTGAAAACAGGAAAAATTAAAACCACCCATGGCAATACGACAGAAAATATACACATTTCTAACCTTAAGCGCCCTAGACAAAATACTTAAAAAATCTAATCGGTTCCAGGTTGCTCACGTTGGGGCAAGGAACAATCATTAAGAATGTAACGGAAAATTTCGGGATACTCCCCATCAATCTTAAACCTGCAAAACTGGAAAAGACCACTCACACATTTATACATTATTACAATCTCACACCCATATTCAATCAATACAACAGTTTAAATACACAATACACCACTTTAAAAACAACCATAGCAAGTAACCCTGAATATCTTAACGAACTCAGTAACTATGACAAAATATTGGAATTTATCCGGACAAATATAGACTCTAAAATTAATAACATCGGAATTCATTTGAATCATCACAAAACTAAACGAGGGTTAATCGATGGATTAGGAACAATATTCAAATCAATCACCGGAAATTTGGACGCAGAAGACGGAAAGAGATACAATGAAATATTAGCATATATGCAAGAAAACGAGCATAATTTAGAAAGTCAACTTAGACAGGCATATTCAGTAAATCACCAAATTATTCAAAATTTTAATAATACAATTTCAGACATTCAACATAATGAAGAAATATTAAAATCAAAGATTCTGCAACTTTTCGAAATTATTAACAATATGCACTTCCAAGACATTTTGTATGCAAAAAATATTTACGACCAGTTAATTATATTATACAACTCTATACTGAACGTCCTACAACACATTGAAAATTCTGTCACTTTCTGTAAACTAAGAACATTACATCCCAGCATAATACACCCCGCGGAACTTCTGGCCGAATTACAAAAAATATCTAGTCTCTACCATTTAGAACTACCATTTAAACCAAGACAAGAAAATTTATTAAATATTGAGTCCTTATTAAAAATAAATTGCAATATTGAAACAACTCAAATAATTTACTTTATATCAACCCCAATAAATTTTGAAAAAAAGTTTATTACATGTACCCCATTCCAACAAAATACGAGTCAGGGTTTATTACGATTATTCCAAACACTAAATATTTACTAAAGTCTGACAAGGAGATTGTACCTCTATATGATATGTGTGTCCACTCGAAAATATTCCAATGTCCAAATAAATACCATGGGCACTTCCCTACAACTTGCGAAGAAGAAATCTTTAACCAGCAAACGGCAAAACATTCCCACTACACGAAAATAAACCTCATTGAAAACCACGTCGAAGTAATCCCAGAAATCAACAAATATCTGGCCGTGCTTCCCAAGGAGGAAACAAATAACCATTAAATGCAAGGAGGAAATGAAAATTCAGCCATTACAAGGAACCATCAGCAGTTCCCGACATCCTGTTATCATGTTATCATATTATATTACTCTGTATCAAAAACACATGTAAAAGATTGTAAAGAAATATTATATTCAGTCTGGACTTGTATCTTGCTTTGAAAACATTAAATTTAAATTAAATTTAATAGGAGATCTCACAACGTGACGTGGTAGAGTGAAGAGTTAGTGTAGTGGCTAAATAGTTTTGTCAATCTTTCAGGAGCAAAATTAAACAAAAATAAGTGATTCTTGTATCTTTGCAGTAGTTACAAGTTGTGGATGTTGTGATATTGTGGAGGCAAGGTTCTTAGAAACGATAAACAGGATATTAAGATAAAAGTAAGTTCATACAACTTATAGGTTATCTAGGTGTCATATTACATGTCATATCAAATCCTAGCTAAGCAGCGACCTAGTAGCGACATCTAGCGTCTAATAGTAACATCTAGCCAGCGGTTTTTACAGGTGACTGTTTGAATTAAGTAGGACAGTCACAATAACTGAATTACCGACGCTATGCTACTATTTAGAACGCACAGATAGAGCTAGTAGCACAACATGGAAACAAAAATTTTAGAAGCGATAGCAGATTTAAAAACTGACATAGCAATTATAAAAAAGACAATGCAAGACAGGTTTATAATGACAGCAGACGCCCTTGATGATCATAAGAAAATATTAATCGACCACGAAAAACGGTGGGCAGAACTAGAGCGCAGTAAAAGACAAAAAAATATTGTTATATTCGGGATTATTGGAAGAAGAGACAAGTAGACATGAACTCGAGAAGGAATGCCTAGATTTAATTACCCAAAAATTAAAAGTAGATATATCCATCTTTGAGATAGACAACATATATAGAATTGGAGTTAAAAAGGACCGCAAGAATAGACCAGTTTTAATAAGATTCACTTCAAGAAGGAAGGTAATAGATATTTTAACAAATACAAAGTTATTGAAAGGAACAAACATCGTAATATCAGAAGACTTCCCAAAAGAAGTAGCAGAAGAAAGGAAGCGGTTATTACCATTAATGAAAGAGATGCGTAAAGAGGGCAATCACGCAATAATAAAATACAACAAGCTGTATGTTGACGGTAAACCAATTAAAAAAGAAGAGGCAATAAGAACGTTGCACGAAAAAAACGAAAAGAAAAGACAACTATCAGAAGAAAAAGTTGAAGAAGAAACAAAGGAAAGAGGACCTCAAAAAAATGCATCATGCAATGAAAGACAAGAAATGAAGAGACAGAAACCAATAACACATACTCCTGATTATAGGGACCGTCAAAGGTCAAGCAGCTATAGTAGATATGATGAAAGACCAATTAAAGGCAGCGCAACAGGATCCACTTACAGAGAAACGGCGCCAACAGCACCACCAAAAGAGGAAAAAACTACTCAAAATAAGCGCGCTGAATAACACAGATCGAACTAAAATAGGATTTTGGAACATCGCCGGCTTAAAGAATAAGGACAACGATTTTTGGAATTTTATAGAAGAATTTGATTTTATCGGGCTAGTAGAAACATGGATAGAAGAGAAAGACTGGACGAAATGGGAAACCAAACTTCCGAATAAATTTAAATGGAAATGCGTATATGCAAATAGAGAACATAAAAAGGGAAGAGCTAAAGGAGGAATAATAACTGGGGTCAGAAACACATTAGAGGAACTACCAGAGGGAAGAAGTATGGACCAAATGCAAGAACGAACATTACTAATAGAAGGAGAAAAATGGAAAATAATAACAACATACAGCAAAGGAGAAATAAAACTCATACAAGAGCAAATAGAAGAAACAGAGGACAGACATGAATACAATTTATTATTAGGAGGAGACTTCAACGCCAGAATAGGGGAAGAAGGAAAAATTATTGATACTAGAGATGGATCTGAAAAAAACAGGTCATCAAAAGACAAAATAATTAACAGCGAAGGAGAAAAACTCCTAGAATTCGTGAAAGAAAATGGACTGAAAATATTGAATGGACATACGACAGGAGACGAAAAAGGGGAATTTACTTATATTGGCCCAAACGGAGAATCAGTTATAGACTACGGCATTGCAAATGAAGAAGCAATGGATAAAATAATATCACAGTAACAGATAGAATAGAATCTGATCACCAGCCACTTGTCATAGAATTAGAAAACCTTAGTGAAAAAACAAAAACAGAAGAAAAAATAAAAATAGATTGGTCTGAAGAAGGCAAGAAAAAGTATCAAGAAAAATTAAAAGAAAAAATATTTGAAGAAGACGACTGTAACAAAGCTCTAGACGAACTGATAGAAAATATACATAGCTCATTAACAAAGAAAATTTGGAAGAAAAAAGATAATATCAGAAAAAGTAATTGGTGGGACTGCGAATGTAGAACCAAAAGATATTTAGTTCGAAACTTACAGAAGAACTGGAGAAAAGGCACGGGAAGGAAAGAAGACTTTCTAAAGGAGCGAAAAGAATATAGAGAATTATGCAAAACAAAGCAGAAACTAGAACAAAAAAGAGAAGAGGAAAAAATAAGAAATATATCAAATGAAACAGATATCTGGCAATATATTAATTCAGAAAGAAAAAACCATATCACAGTCAGCAAAAACATACCAATGAGCACTTGGAGAAAATACTTTATGACTCAGTTAAACGGAACTGATGAAAAATATACTATATCATTAGAAACACAAGCCACACATAGTATAAAGACAGATATAACAGAAAGTGATGTAAGACGACAAATACAGAAACTAAGAAAACGAAAAGCCGCAGGCGAAGACGGAATACAGAACGAGGCTTGGATATACGGAACAAACGAAGCAGCCGATAGACTTACAAAAATAATAAATAATGTTTGGAAAGGAAAAGGCTTTCCACAAAGGTGGAGAAAAGGTATTATTAGTCCAATACACAAAAACGGAGACAGAGAAGAAACTAAAAACTACAGAGGCATAACACTGCTAGACACGGCATACAAAATATACGCCATGATCTTAGAGGAGAAATTAAGTAAAGAAGCAGAAGAGAGAAATATACTACAAGATAACCAAGCAGGCTTTAGAAAAGGAAGAAGTACAATTGATAACATCTATATAATAAATTATGCAATACAGAAGGAAATAAGCAAAAAAAAGAGAAAATTATATGTACTATTTGCAGATTTGAAGGCAGCATTCGATATTGTAAATAGGAAAAAGATGATTGACATATTGTCGAAATCTGGCATCGAAGAAAACCTAGTAGAAGGAATAGCAGAAATATACTCTGAAACCATAAGTTCGGTGAAAATAGACGGAGAAGAAGGAGATGATTTTTGGACAACGTGCGGAGTTAGGCAAGGGTGCCCATTAAGCCCTATTCTTTTCTCAATTTACATGTCAGACATTGAAGCTCACTTTACTAAAGGACAGACAGGAGGCATAGTAATTGGGAGCAAAAAGTTTTGGACATTACCGTATGCCGACGACCTGGCAATAGTTGCGAAAACAAAACAAGAAATGGATTCCATAATGAAGAGACTAATGATATACTTAAAGAAAAAAGACATGGTGTTAAACACAGAAAAAACCAAGATTGTTGTTTTCAATAAAGGAAGAGGTAGGGAAACAAAAGAAACGTGGACATGGGAAGGAAAAGAAATAGAAAAAGTAAAAACTTTCAAATACTTGGGGTATACATTTCACAAGAATGGTGAAGAGAATGAACATATAAAGCAAACAACAAAAAAAGCAAACATAGCTCTTCCACAAATCTGGGGCATAGGGCAAAGAAAATTCAAAAACAACTTTAAATTAAGAATGTTACTGTTTGATAAATTGATAGCGAGCATTATAATGTATGGAGCCGAAATTTGGGGTTGGAAAGAACAAAACGAAATAGAAAAAATTCAAACAAAATATATACGATGGATACTCGGACTAGATAAACAAACACCGGTATATATAATAGAGGAAGAAACAATACGGTTTAAAATGAAGACTGAAGCAGGAAGGAGAGCAATGAAGTATGAAGAGAAATTAAGAGGGACACCATGGAAAAGTCTTGCATTTGATTGTTGGGTAGAAATAACTAAAAAAGAAGAAAGAAAACAAGAAAAGAACCAATGGGAAGCAAAACGGGCAAAATTCTATGAAAGCAACGGACATTCAACAACAGACATAGAAAGACGAAGAAATACAGGCCAAAACATGGTAGATGAAATTACACGGACGGAACAAGATATACAAGCTCAGATAAGAAGAGAAAAGATATACAAATCAACTTATAACCCAGGATATAAATACTTACTAACTATAAGCAAACCTCTATACATGACAACAGAAAACAAAAATTTAAAAATAATCGCAAGATTTAGAACGGGAAACGAAGAAAAAAGGAATAAATACTGGATAGGAGACGAAGACAGACAATGCAGAATATGTGGGAGAGACTTTGAGACAATAAATCACTTAAGAAGAGACTGCAGCGAAAACCTGAGAAATGACAAATCTACACAACAGATACTACACGACGAAAACCCAGACACAGATTGGATGAAGAAAATATATATAAGTAGATTAAATAGTAAGTTATAATAATGTAAATACCACATGAAATGTAAAATATAGATAATGTAGAAATTTGAACACCGAAAGGTAACAAATAAAATACTTACTACTACTAATACATTAAATTTAATATTTGTGAATAAAATAATTATTTTTAAAAACTCATAAACCAGAACCACGAAAATAATTTTTATATGATTTTTTACAAATATAAAGTCAGATTTTACCTATTCTTGAAATGGATATTTTTGTTAAAACATTCATATTCATGCTTTAGGATCTATACTATGGATAATTTTTGCATTGGACATGCAAAAGTGACCAAAACGTGGTACCAATCAGATAATAAACATTCAATTTTCAGATGACATTTTAATGAATACTTTGTATATTGTAAGCTACATGGTCTGGATTCTAGAATACCTACCACACATGAAATAGCAATTTTCTTGTTGCAATGTTTTCTTTTAGCTAAAATATGATGAAGAATTATAAAATTCGGGCGCAGAAGCAAATATTTATATGATTTTTTACAAAAATAAAGTCAGATTTTACCAATTCTTGAAATGGATATTTTTGTTAAAACATTCATATTCATGCTTTAGGATCTATACTATGGATGATTTTAAGCATTGGACATGCAAAAGTGACCATTACGTGCTACCAATCAGATAAAAGACATCCAATTTTCGGGTGTCGTTTTAATGAATACGTTGTACTTTGTAAGCTACATGGGCTGGATTCTAGAATACCTACCACACTTGAAATAGCAATTTTCTTTTTGCAATGTTTTCTTTTAACTAAAATTTGATGAAGAATTATAAAATTCGGGCGCGGAAGCAAATATTTATATGATTATTTACAAAAATTAAATCAGATTTTACCTATTCTTGATGAATACGTTGTATATTGTAAGATACATGGGCTGGATTCTAGAATACCTACCACACTCGAAATAGCAATTTTCTTGTTGCAATGTTTTCTTTTAGCTAAAATATGATAAAGAATTATAAAATTCGGGCGCGGAAGCAAATATTTATATGATTTTTTACAAAAATAAAGTCAGATTTTAACTATTTTTGAAATGAATATTTTTGTTAAAACATTCATATTCATGCTTTAGGATCTAAACTATGGATGGTTTTAAGCATTGGACATGCACAAGTGACCAAAACGTGATACCAATCAGATAATAAACATTCAATTTTCGAGTGTCATTTTAATGAATACGTTGTACATTGTCAGCTACATGGGCTGGATTCTGGAATACCTACCACAATTGAAATAGCAATTATCTTCTTGCAATGTTTTCTTTCAGCTAAAATATGATGAAAAATTATAAAATTCGGGCGCGGAAGCAAATATATATATATGATGTTTTACAAAAATTAAGTCAGATTTTACCTATTCTTGATGAATACGTTGTATATTGTAAGCTACATGGGCTGGATTCTAGAATACCTACCACACTTGAAATAGCAATTTTCTTGATGCAATGTTTTCTTTTAGCTAAAATAAGATAAAAAATTATAAAATTCGAGCGCGGAAGCAAATATTTATATGATTTTTTACAAAAATTAAGTCAGATTTTACCTATTCTTGATGAATACGTTGTATATTGTAGGCTACATTAGCTGGATTCAAGAATAACTACCACCCTTAAAATAGCATGTTTCTTGTTGCAGTGTTTCCTTTAGCTGAAATATGATGAAGAATTATAAAATTCGGGCGCGGAAGCAAATATTTATATGATTATTTACAAAAAATAAATCAGATTTTACCTAATTTTGATGAATACGTTGTATATTGTAAGATACATGGGCTGGATTCTAGAATACCTACCACACTCGAAATAGCTATTTTCTTGTTGCAATGTTTTCTTTTAGCTAAAATATGATGAAGAATTATAAAATTCGGGCGCGGAAGCAAATATTTATATGATTTTTTACAAAAATAAAGTCAGATTTTACCTATTTTTGAAATGAATATTTTTGTTAAAACATTCATATTCATGCTTTAGGATCTAAACTATGGATAGTTTTAATCATTGGACATGCAAAAGTGACCAAAACGTGATACCAATCAGATAATAAACATTCAATTTTCGAGTGTCATTTTAATGAATAATTTGTATATTGTCAGCTACATGGGCTGGATTCTAGAATACCTATCACAATTGAAATAGCAATTATCTTGTTGCAATGTTTTCTTTCAGCTAAAATATGATGAAAAATTATAAAATTCGGGCGCGAAAGCAAATATTTATATGATGTTTTACAAAAATTAAGTCAGATTTTACCTATTCTTGATGAATACGTTGTGTATTTTAAGCTAAATGGGCTAGATTCTAGAATACCTACCACACTTGAAATAGCAATTTTCTTGATGCAATGTTTTCTTTTGGTTAAAAAAAGAAGAAAAATCATAAAATTCGAGCGCGGAAGCAAATATTTATATGATTTTTTACAAAAATAAAGTCAGATTTTACCTATTCTTGATGAATACGTTGTATATTGTGGGCTACATTAGTTGGATTCTAGAATAACTACCACCCTTAAAATAGCATGTTTCTTGTTGCAGTGTTTTCTTTTAGCTGAAATATGATGAAGAAATATAAAATTCGGGCGCGGAACCAAATATTTATATGATTATTTACAAAAATAAAGTCAGGTTTCACCTATTCCTGAAATTGATATATTTGTTAAAATATTCATATTCATGCTTTAGGATCAATGATATGGATGGTTTTAAGCATTGGACATGCAAAAGTGACCAAAACGTTGTACCAATCAGATAATAAACATCCAATTTTTGGGTGTCATTTTAATGAATACGTTGTATATTGTAGGCTACATTAGCTGGATTCAAGAATAACTACCACCCTTATAATAGCATGTTTCTTGTTGCAGTGTTTTCTTTTAGCTGAAATATGATGAAGAATTATAAAATTCGGGCGCGGAAGCAAATATTTATATGATTATTTACAAAAATTAAATCAGATTTTACCTATTCTTGATGAATACGTTGTATATTGTAAGATACATGGGCTGGATTCTAGAATACCTACCACACTCGAAATAGCAATTTTCTTGTTGCAATGTTTTCTTTTAGCTAAAATATGATGAAGAAATATAAAATTCGGGCGCGGAAGCAAATATATATATGATTTTTTTACAAAAATAAAGTCAGATTTTACCTATTCTTGAAATGAATATTTTTGTTAGAACATTCATATTCATGCTTTAGGATCTATACTATGGATGGTTTTAACATTGGACATGCAAAAGTGGCCAAAACGTGATACCAATCAGATAATAAACATTCAATTTTCGAGTGTCATTTTAATGAATACGTTGTATATTGTCAGCTACATGGGCTGGATTCTAGAATACCTACCACAATTGAAATAACAATTATCTTGTTGCAATGTTTTCTTTCAGCTAAAATATGATGAAAAATTATAAAATTCGGGCGCGGAAGCAAATATTTATATGATTTTTTACAAAAATAAAGTCAGATTTTACCTATTCTTGATGAATACGTTGTTTATTGTAGGCTACATTAGCTGGATTCAAGAATAACTACCACCCTTAAAATAGCATGTTTCTTGTTGCAGTGTTTTCTTTTAGCTGAAATATGATGAAGAATTATAAAATTCGGGCGCGAAAGCAAATATTTATATGATTATTTACAAAAATTAAATCAGATTTTACCTATTCTTGATGAATACGTTGTATATTGTAAGATACATGGGCTGAATTCTAGAATACCTACCACACTCGAAATAGCAATTTTCTTGTTGCAATGTTTTCTTTTAGCTAAAATATGATAAAGAATTATAAAATTCGGGCGCGGAAGAAAATATTTATATGAATTTTACAAAAATAAAGTCAGATTTTACCTATTTTTGAAATGAATATTTTTGTTGAAACATTCATATTCATGCTTTAGGATCTAAACTATGGATAGTTTTAATCATTGGACATGCAAAAGTGACCAAAACGTGATACCAATCAGATAATAAACATTCAATTTTCGAGTGTCATTTTAATGAATAATTTGTATATTGTCAGCTACATGGGCTGGATTCTAGAATACCTACCACAATTGAAATAGCAATTATCTTTTTGCAATGTTTTCTTTCAGCTAAAATATGATGAAAAATTATAAAATTCGGGCGCGGAAGCAAATATATATATGATGTTTTACAAAAATTAAGTCAGATTTTACCTATTCTTAATGAATACGTTGTATATTGTAAGCTACATGGGCTGGATTCTAGAATACCTACCACACTTGAAATAGCAATTTTCTTGATGCAATGTTTTCTTTTAGCTAAAATAAGATGAAAAATTATAAAATTCGAGCGCGGAAGCAAATATTTATATTATTTTTTACAAAAATAAAGTCAGATTTTACCTATTCTTGATGAATACGTTGTATATTGTTGGGTACATTGGCTGGATTCAAGAATAACTACCACCCTTAAAATAGCATGTTTCTTGTTGCAGTGTTTCCTTTAGCTGAAATATGATGAAGAATTATAAAATTCGGGCGCGGAAGCAAATATTTATATGATTATTTACAAAAATTAAATCAGATTTTACCTAATCTTGATGAATACGTTGTATATTGTAAGCTACATTGGCTGGATTCTAGAATAACTACCACCTTTGAAATAGCATGTTTCTTGTTGCAATGTTTTCTTTTAGCTAAAATATGATGAAGAATTATAAAATTCGGGCGCGCAAGTAAATATTTATATGATTTTTAAAAAAAATAAAGTCAGATTTTACGTATTCTTGAAATGGATATTTTTGTTAAAACATTCATATTCATGCTTTAGGATCTAAACTATGGATGGTTTTAAGCATTAGACATGCAAAAGTGACCAAAACGTGATACCAATCAGACAATAAACATTCAATTTTCGAGTGTCATTTTAATGATTACGTTGTACTGGGTGGCGCAAAAGTTGTCACCCGATGTTCTTTGGCTGCAATTTTTTTTATGAATGAAAAACTTTGGTTCTCCTTTTTGATTATGTTTAGTTGATGTCTTAATTTTTTTCCTATTAAGTCGAGAAAATGATATCGGCCAATTGGCCGCCGCCAGAATGGATGATCATACGGGCCCGATTTATAGCATTTTCCATTACTCTTGCCAGTACTTTCGGCGATAGGTTCTCGCATTCTTGACGGATATTCTCTTTGAGGGCTTGAAAAGTCTGAGGCTTGTTGACATAGACTCGTGACTTAAAGAAACCCCACAAAAAGAAGTTTGGAACGGTTAAATCGGACTACCTTGCCGGCCAGTGCAAATCACCAAAACGAGATTAGGCGACCCAGAAATGTAGCCCTCAGAATTTCCATTGTGGCTCGTGCAGTATACGCCGTTGCTCCATCCTGTTGGAACCACATGTTCTCCAGTTCAAATTCATGCAATTGAGGAAGAAGAAAGTCGTTGAGCATGGCTCTGTAGCGCTCGCCGTCCACAGTAGTCGTCTTCAGCCACAGCCGCGATTTTCTGAGCAGAACGGCTCCTCCGGGGCCGGCCAGACCTGGCAGCATCTCGTGTTGTACCATATTCTTCTAGGCGAGCGGCTGAACGCCGCAGTGTTTGCCCAGTTAGTGTCAGGCGACCGGGATATCTGCGCGTAAATTCACGCTGCGCCAACACCAATGACGAATTATTCCTCGAAAAAATCGTAGTAATTAAACCGCGTTTTTGAGGAATATAGCGATTCATGTTTTATGGACATGTATTTTGCATTTGTTTACTTTACAAATGTCAAAGCAGATTTGACATTTGCCGCTATTTGCAAAAATTATAGCATGTTTCAATAGGGTGATTACTTTTGCGCCACCTTGTATATTGTCAGCTACATGGGCTGGATTCTAGAATACCTACCACAATTAAAATAGCAATTATCTTGTTGCAATGTTTGCTTTCAGCTAAAATATGATAAAAAATTATAAAATTCGGGCGCGGAAGCAAATATTTATATGATGTTTTACAAAAATTAAGTCAGATTTTACCTATTCTTGATGAATACGTTGTATATTGTAAGCTAAATGGGCTGTATTCTAGAATATCTACCACACTTGAAATAGCAATTTTTTGATGCAATGTTTTCTTTTAGCTAAAATAAGAAGAAAAATCATAAAATTCGAACGCGGAAGCAAATATCTATATGATTTTTTACAAAAATAAAGTCTGATTTTACCTATTCTTGATGAATACGTTGTATATTGTAGGCTACATTAGTTGGATTCTAGAATAACTACCACCCTTAAAATAGCATGTTTCTTGTTGCAGTGTTTTCTTTTAGCTGAAATATGATGAAGAAATATAAAATTCGGGCGCGAAATCAAATATTTATATGATTATTTACAAAAATAAAGTCAGGTTTCACGTATTCCTGAAATTGATATATTTGTTAAAATATTCATATTCATGCTTTAGGATCAATGATATGGATGGTTTTAAGCATTGGACATGCAAAAGTGACCAAAACGTTGTACCAATCAAATAATAAACATCCAATTTTTGGGTGTCATTTTAATGAACACGTTGTATATTGTAAGCTACATGGGCTGGATTCTAGAATACCTACCACACATGAAATAGCAATTTTCTTTTTGCAATGTATACTTTTAGCTAAAAAATGATGAAGATTTATAAAATTCGGGCGCGGAAGCAAATATTTAAATGATTTTTTACAGAAATTAATTCAAATTTTACCTATTCTTGAAATGGATATTTTTGTTAAAACATTCATATTCATGCTTTAGGATCTATACTATGGATGGTTTTAAGCATTGTACATGCAAAAGTGACCAAAACGTAATACCATTCAGATAATAAACATTCAATTTTCGGGTATCATTTTAATGAATACGTTTTATAATGTAAGCTACATGGGCTGGATTCTAGAATACCTACCACAATTTAAATAGCAATTATCTAGTTGCAATGTTATCTTTCAGCTTAAATATGATGAAAAATTATAAAATTCGGGCGCGGAAGCAAATATTTATATGATTTTTTTACAAAAATAAAGTCAAATTTAATTATTCTTGATGAATACGTTGTATATTGTATGCTACATGGGCTGGATTCTAGAATACCTACCACACTTGAAATATCAATTTTCTTGTTGCAATGTTTTCTTTTAGCTAAAATATGATGAAGAATTCTAAATTCGGGCGCGGAAGCAAATATTTATATGATTTATTACAAAAAAACATTGCAACAAAAAAATTGCTATTGCAAGTGTGGTAGGTATTCTAGAATCCAGCAAATGTAGCTTACAATATACAACTTATTAATTAAAACGACACCCGAAAATTGAATGTTTATTATCTGATTGGCACCACGTCTTGGTCACTTTTGCATGTCCAAGGCTTAAAACCATCCATAGCATAGATCCTAAAGCATGAATATGAACGTTTTAACAATAATATCCTTTTTAAGAATAGGTAAAAATCTAACTTTACTTTTGTAAAAAATCATATAAATTTTTGCTTCAGCGCCCGAATTTTATAATTCTTTATCATATTTTAGCTAAAAGAAAACGTTGCAACAAGATAATTGCTATTTCAAGTGTGGTAGGTATTCTAGAATCCAGCCCATGTAGCTTACAATATACAACGTATTCATTAAAATGACACCCGAAAATTGAATGTTTAATATCTGATTGGTACCACGTTTTGTTCACTTTTGCATGTATAATGCTTAAAATTATCCATAGTAAAGATCCTAAAGCATGAATATGAACGTTTTAACAAAAATATCCATTTCGAGAATAAGTAAAATCTGACTTAATTTTTGTTAAAAATCATATAAATATTTGCTTCCGCGCCCAAATTTTATAATTCTTCATCATTTTTTAGCTAAAAGAAAACATTGCAACAAGAAAATTGCTATTTCAAGTGGGGTAGGTATTTTAGAATCCAGCCTATAAGCTTACAAAATACAACGTATTCATTAAATGACACCCGAAAATTGAATTTTTATTATCTGATTGGTACCACGTTTTGGTCTCTTTTGCATGTCCAATGCTTAAAACCATAGATCTTAAAGCATGAATATGAATGTTTTAACAAAAATTACCATTTCAAGAATAGGTAAAATCTGACTTTATTTTTGTAAAAAATCATATAAATATTTGCTTCCGCGCCCGAATTTTATAATACTTCATCATATTTTAGCTAAAAGAAAACATTGCAACAAGAAAATTGCTATTTCAAGTGTGGTAGGTATTCTAGAATCCAGCGAATGTAGCTTAAAATATACAACGTATTCATTAAAATGACACCCGAAAATTGAATGTTTATTATCTGATTGGTACCACGTTTTAGTCACTTTTGCATGTCCAATGCTTAAAACCATCCATAGTGTAGATCCTAAATCATGAATATGAATGTTTTAACAAAAATATCCATTTCTAGAATAGGTAAAGCTGGCTTAATTTTTGTAAAAAATGATATAAATATTTGCTTTCGCGCCAGAATTTTATAATTCTTTATCATATATTAGCTAAAAGAAAACATTGCAACAAGAAAATTGCTATTTCAAGTGTGGTAGGTATTCTAGAATCCAGCCCATGTAGCTTACAATATACAACGTATTCATTAAAATGACACCGGAAAATTGAATGTTTATTATCTAATTAGTACCTCGTTTTGGTCACTTTTGCATGTCTAATGCTAAAATTATCCATAGTATAGATCCTAAACCATGAATATGAATGTTTTAACAAGAATATCCATTTAAAGAATAGGTAAAATCTGACTTTATTTTTGTAAAAAATCATATAAATATTTGCTTCTGCGCCCGAATTTTATAATTCTTCATTAAATTTTAGCTAAAAGAAAACATTACAACAAGATAATTACTATTTCAAGTGTGGTAGGTAATCTGGAATCTAGCTCATGTAGCTTACAATATACAACGTATTCATCAAGAATAAGTGAAATCTTAATTTATTTTTTAAAAAATAATATAAATATTTGTTTCCGCGCCCGAATTTTATAATTCTTTATCGTATTTTAGCTAAAAGAAAACATTGCAACAAGAAAATTGCTATTTCAAGTGTGGTAGGTATTCTAGAATCCAGCTCATATAGCTTACAATATACAACGTATTCATCAAGAATAGGTAAAATCTGACTTAATTTTTGTAAAACATCATATATATATTTGCTTCCGCGCCCGAGTTTTATAATTTTTCATCATATTTTAGCTGAAAGAAAACATTGCAACAAGATAATTGCTATTTCAATTGTGGTAGGTATTCTAGAATCCAGCCCATGTAGCTGACAATATACAACGTATTCATTAAAATGACACTCGAAAATTGAATGTTTTTTATCTGATTGGTATCACGTTTTGGTCACTTTTGCATATCCAATGCTTAAAACCATCCATAGTTTAGATCCTAAAGCATGAATATGAATGTTTAACAAAAATATTCATTTCAAAAATAGGTAAAATCTGACTTTATTTTTGTAAAAAATCATATAAATATTTGCTTCCGCGCCCGAATTTTATAATTCTTCATCATATTTTAGCTAAAAGAAAACATTGCAACAAGAAAATAGCTATTTCGAGTGTGGTAGGTATTCTAGAATCCAGCCCATGTATCTTACAATATACAACGTATTCATCAAAATTAGGTAAAATCTGATTTAATTTTTGTAAATAATCATATAAATATTTGCTTCCGCGCCCGAATTTTATAATTCTTCATCATATTTCAGCTAAAGGAAACACTGCAACAAGAAACATGCTATTTTAAGGGTGGTAGTTATTCTTGAATCCAGCTAATGTAGCCTACAATATACAACGTATTCATCAAGAATAGGTAAAATCTGACTTAATTTTTGTAAAAAATCATATAAATATTTGCTTCCGCGCTCGAATTTTATAATTTTTCATCTTATTTTAGCTAAAAGAAAACATTGCATCAAGAAAATTGCTATTTCAAGTGTGGTAGGTATTCTAGAATCCAGCCCATGTAGCTTACAATATACAACGTATTCATCAAGAATAGGTAAAATCTGACTTAATTTTTGTAAAACATCATATATATATATTTGCTTCCGCGCCCGAATTTTATAATTTTTCATCATATTTTAGCTGAAAGAAAACATTGCAACAAGATAATTGCTATTTCAATTGTGGTAGGTATTCCAGAATCCAGCCCATGTAGCTGACAATGTACAACGTATTCATTAAAATGACACTCGAAAATTGAATGTTTATTATCTGATTGGTATCACGTTTTGGTCACTTGTGCATGTCCAATGCTTAAAACCATCCATAGTTTAGATCCTAAAGCATGAATATGAATGTTTTAACAAAAATATTCATTTCAAAAATAGTTAAAATCTGACTTTATTTTTGTAAAAAATCATATAAATATTTGCTTCCGCGCCCGAATTTTATAATTCTTCATCATATTTTAGCTAAAAGAAAACATTGCAACAAGAAAATTGCTATTTCGAGTGTGGTAGGTATTCTAGAATCCAGCCCATGTAGCTTACAAAGTACAACGTATTCATTAAAACGACACCCGAAAATTGGATGTCTTTTATCTGATTGGTAGCACGTAATGGTCACTTTTGCATGTCCAATGCTTAAAATCATCCATAGTATAGATCCTAAAGCATGAATATGAATGTTTTAACAAAAATATCCATTTCAAGAATTGGTAAAATCTGACTTTATTTTTGTAAAAAATCATATAAATATTTGCTTCTGCGCCCGAATTTTATAATTCTTCATCATATTTTAGCTAAAAGAAAACATTGCAACAAGAAAATTGCTATTTCATGTGTGGTAGGTATTCTAGAATCCAGACCATGTAGCTTACAATATACAAAGTATTCATTAAAATGTCATCTGAAAATTGAATGTTTATTATCTGATTGGTACCACGTTTTGGTCACTTTTGCATGTCCAATGCAAAAATTATCCATAGTATAGATCCTAAAGCATGAATATGAATGTTTTAACAAAAATATCCATTTCAAGAATAGGTAAAATCTGACTTTATATTTGTAAAAAATCATATAAAAATTATTTTCGTGGTTCTGGTTTATGAGTTTTTAAAAATAATTATTTTATTCACAAATATTAAATTTAATGTAGTA
The DNA here is from genome assembly GCA_035578165.1 of Stenolophus ochropezus. Lineage (NCBI taxonomy): Eukaryota > Metazoa > Arthropoda > Insecta > Coleoptera > Carabidae > Stenolophus > Stenolophus ochropezus. The sequence continues at coordinate 1,586,503 of JAQOWZ010000041.1, forward strand.
GTAGTAGTAAGTATTTTATTTGTTACCTTTCGGTGTTCAAATTTCTACATTATCTATATTTTACATTTCATGTGGTATTTACATTATTATAACTTACTATTTAATCTACTTATATATATTTTCTTCATCCAATCTGTGTCTGTGTTTTCGTCGTGTAGTATCTGTTGTGTAGATTTGTCATTTCTCAGGTTTTCGCTGCAGTCTCTTCTTAAGTGATTTATTGTCTCAAAGTCTCTCCCACATATTCTGCATTGTCTGTCTTCGTCTCCTATCCAGTATTTATTCCTTTTTTCTTCGTTTCCCGTTCTAAATCTTGCGATTATTTTTAAATTTTTGTTTTCTGTTGTCAAGTATAGAGGTTTGCTTATAGTTAGTAAGTATTTATATCCTGGGTTATAAGTTGATTTGTATATCTTTTCTCTTCTTATCTGAGCTTGTATATCTTGTTCCGTCCGTGTAATTTCATCTACCATGTTTTGGCCTGTATTTCTTCGTCTTTCTATGTCTGTTGTTGAATGTCCGTTGCTTTCATAGAATTTTGCCCGTTTTGCTTCCCATTGGTTCTTTTCTTGTTTTCTTTCTTCTTTTTTAGTTATTTCTACCCAACAATCAAATGCAAGACTTTTCCATGGTGTCCCTCTTAATTTCTCTTCATACTTCATTGCTCTCCTTCCTGCTTCAGTCTTCATTTTAAACCGTATTGTTTCTTCCTCTATTATATATACCGGTGTTTGTTTATCTAGTCCGAGTATCCATCGTATATATTTTGTTTGAATTTTTTCTATTTCGTTTTGTTCTTTCCAACCCCAAATTTCGGCTCCGTACATTATAATGCTCGCTATCAATTTATCAAACAGTAACATTCTTAATTTAAAGTTGTTTTTGAATTTTCTTTGCCCTATGCCCCAGATTTGTGGAAGAGCTATGTTTGCTTTTTTTGTTGTTTGCTTTATATGTTCATTCTCTTCACCATTCTTGTGAAATGTATACCCCAAGTATTTGAAAGTTTTTACTTTTTCTATTTCTTTTCCTTCCCATGTCCACGTTTCTTTTGTTTCCCTACCTCTTCCTTTATTGAAAACAACAATCTTGGTTTTTTCTGTGTTTAACACCATGTCTTTTTTCTTTAAGTATATCATTAGTCTCTTCATTATGGAATCCATTTCTTGTTTTGTTTTCGCAACTATTGCCAGGTCGTCGGCATACGGTAATGTCCAAAACTTTTTGCTCCCAATTACTATGCCTCCTGTCTGTCCTTTAGTAAAGTGAGCTTCAATGTCTGACATGTAAATTGAGAAAAGAATAGGGCTTAATGGGCACCCTTGCCTAACTCCGCACGTTGTCCAAAAATCATCTCCTTCTTCTCCGTCTATTTTCACCGAACTTATGGTTTCAGAGTATATTTCTGCTATTCCTTCTACTAGGTTTTCTTCGATGCCAGATTTCGACAATATGTCAATCATCTTTTTCCTATTTACAATATCGAATGCTGCCTTCAAATCTGCAAATAGTACATATAATTTTCTCTTTTTTTTGCTTATTTCCTTCTGTATTGCATAATTTATTATATAGATGTTATCAATTGTACTTCTTCCTTTTCTAAAGCCTGCTTGGTTATCTTGTAGTATATTTCTCTCTTCTGCTTCTTTACTTAATTTCTCCTCTAAGATCATGGCGTATATTTTGTATGCCGTGTCTAGCAGTGTTATGCCTCTGTAGTTTTTAGTTTCTTCTCTGTCTCCGTTTTTGTGTATTGGACTAATAATACCTTTTCTCCACCTTTGTGGAAAGCCTTTTCCTTTCCAAACATTATTTATTATTTTTGTAAGTCTATCGGCTGCTTCGTTTGTTCCGTATATCCAAGCCTCGTTCTGTATTCCGTCTTCGCCTGCGGCTTTTCGTTTTCTTAGTTTCTGTATTTGTCGTCTTACATCACTTTCTGTTATATCTGTCTTTATACTATGTGTGGCTTGTGTTTCTAATGATATAGTATATTTTTCATCAGTTCCGTTTAACTGAGTCATAAAGTATTTTCTCCAAGTGCTCATTGGTATGTTTTTGCTGACTGTGATATGGTTTTTTCTTTCTGAATTAATATATTGCCAGATATCTGTTTCATTTGATATATTTCTTATTTTTTCCTCTTCTCTTTTTTGTTCTAGTTTCTGCTTTGTTTTGCATAATTCTCTATATTCTTTTCGCTCCTTTAGAAAGTCTTCTTTCCTTCCCGTGCCTTTTCTCCAGTTCTTCTGTAAGTTTCGAACTAAATATCTTTTGGTTCTACATTCGCAGTCCCACCAATTACTTTTTCTAATATTATCTTTTTTCTTCCAAATTTTCTTTGTTAATGAGCTATGTATATTTTCTATCAGTTCGTCTAGAGCTTTGTTACAGTCGTCTTCTTCAAATATTTTTTCTTTTAATTTTTCTTGATACTTTTTCTTGCCTTCTTCAGACCAATCTATTTTTATTTTTTCTTCTGTTTTTGTTTTTTCACTAAGGTTTTCTAATTCTATGACAAGTGGCTGGTGATCAGATTCTATTCTATCTGTTACTGTGATATTATTTTATCCATTGCTTCTTCATTTGCAATGCCGTAGTCTATAACTGATTCTCCGTTTGGGCCAATATAAGTAAATTCCCCTTTTTCGTCTCCTGTCGTATGTCCATTCAATATTTTCAGTCCATTTTCTTTCACGAATTCTAGGAGTTTTTCTCCTTCGCTGTTAATTATTTTGTCTTTTGATGACCTGTTTTTTTCAGATCCATCTCTAGTATCAATAATTTTTCCTTCTTCCCCTATTCTGGCGTTGAAGTCTCCTCCTAATAATAAATTGTATTCATGTCTGTCCTCTGTTTCTTCTATTTGCTCTTGTATGAGTTTTATTTCTCCTTTGCTGTATGTTGTTATTATTTTCCATTTTTCTCCTTCTATTAGTAATGTTCGTTCTTGCATTTGGTCCATACTTCTTCCCTCTGGTAGTTCCTCTAATGTGTTTCTGACCCCAGTTATTATTCCTCCTTTAGCTCTTCCCTTTTTATGTTCTCTATTTGCATATACGCATTTCCATTTAAATTTATTCGGAAGTTTGGTTTCCCATTTCGTCCAGTCTTTCTCTTCTATCCATGTTTCTACTAGCCCGATAAAATCAAATTCTTCTATAAAATTCCAAAAATCGTTGTCCTTATTCTTTAAGCCGGCGATGTTCCAAAATCCTATTTTAGTTCGATCTGTGTTATTCAGCGCGCTTATTTTGAGTAGTTTTTTCCTCTTTTGGTGGTGCTGTTGGCGCCGTTTCTCTGTAAGTGGATCCTGTTGCGCTGCCTTTAATTGGTCTTTCATCATATCTACTATAGCTGCTTGACCTTTGACGGTCCCTATAATCAGGAGTATGTGTTATTGGTTTCTGTCTCTTCATTTCTTGTCTTTCATTGCATGATGCATTTTTTTGAGGTCCTCTTTCCTTTGTTTCTTCTTCAACTTTTTCTTCTGATAGTTGTCTTTTCTTTTCGTTTTTTTCGTGCAACGTTCTTATTGCCTCTTCTTTTTTAATTGGTTTACCGTCAACATACAGCTTGTTGTATTTTATTATTGCGTGATTGCCCTCTTTACGCATCTCTTTCATTAATGGTAATAACCGCTTCCTTTCTTCTGCTACTTCTTTTGGGAAGTCTTCTGATATTACGATGTTTGTTCCTTTCAATAACTTTGTATTTGTTAAAATATCTATTACCTTCCTTCTTGAAGTGAATCTTATTAAAACTGGTCTATTCTTGCGGTCCTTTTTAACTCCAATTCTATATATGTTGTCTATCTCAAAGATGGATATATCTACTTTTAATTTTTGGGTAATTAAATCTAGGCATTCCTTCTCGAGTTCATGTCTACTTGTCTCTTCTTCCAATAATCCCGAATATAACAATATTTTTTTGTCTTTTACTGCGCTCTAGTTCTGCCCACCGTTTTTCGTGGTCGATTAATATTTTCTTATGATCATCAAGGGCGTCTGCTGTCATTATAAACCTGTCTTGCATTGTCTTTTTTATAATTGCTATGTCAGTTTTTAAATCTGCTATCGCTTCTAAAATTTTTGTTTCCATGTTGTGCTACTAGCTCTATCTGTGCGTTCTAAATAGTAGCATAGCGTCGGTAATTCAGTTATTGTGACTGTCCTACTTAATTCAAACAGTCACCTGTAAAAACCGCTGGCTAGATGTTACTATTAGACGCTAGATGTCGCTACTAGGTCGCTGCTTAGCTAGGATTTGATATGACATGTAATATGACACCTAGATAACCTATAAGTTGTATGAACTTACTTTTATCTTAATATCCTGTTTATCGTTTCTAAGAACCTTGCCTCCACAATATCACAACATCCACAACTTGTAACTACTGCAAAGATACAAGAATCACTTATTTTTGTTTAATTTTGCTCCTGAAAGATTGACAAAACTATTTAGCCACTACACTAACTCTTCACTCTACCACGTCACGTTGTGAGATCTCCTATTAAATTTAATTTAAATTTAATGTTTTCAAAGCAAGATACAAGTCCAGACTGAATATAATATTTCTTTACAATCTTTTACATGTGTTTTTGATACAGAGTAATATAATATGATAACATGATAACAGGATGTCGGGAACTGCTGATGGTTCCTTGTAATGGCTGAATTTTCATTTCCTCCTTGCATTTAATGGTTATTTGTTTCCTCCTTGGGAAGCACGGCCAGATATTTGTTGATTTCTGGGATTACTTCGACGTGGTTTTCAATGAGGTTTATTTTCGTGTAGTGGGAATGTTTTGCCGTTTGCTGGTTAAAGATTTCTTCTTCGCAAGTTGTAGGGAAGTGCCCATGGTATTTATTTGGACATTGGAATATTTTCGAGTGGACACACATATCATATAGAGGTACAATCTCCTTGTCAGACTTTAGTAAATATTTAGTGTTTGGAATAATCGTAATAAACCCTGACTCGTATTTTGTTGGAATGGGGTACATGTAATAAACTTTTTTTCAAAATTTATTGGGGTTGATATAAAGTAAATTATTTGAGTTGTTTCAATATTGCAATTTATTTTTAATAAGGACTCAATATTTAATAAATTTTCTTGTCTTGGTTTAAATGGTAGTTCTAAATGGTAGAGACTAGATATTTTTTGTAATTCGGCCAGAAGTTCCGCGGGGTGTATTATGCTGGGATGTAATGTTCTTAGTTTACAGAAAGTGACAGAATTTTCAATGTGTTGTAGGACGTTCAGTATAGAGTTGTATAATATAATTAACTGGTCGTAAATATTTTTTGCATACAAAATGTCTTGGAAGTGCATATTGTTAATAATTTCGAAAAGTTGCAGAATCTTTGATTTTAATATTTCTTCATTATGTTGAATGTCTGAAATTGTATTATTAAAATTTTGAATAATTTGGTGATTTACTGAATATGCCTGTCTAAGTTGACTTTCTAAATTATGCTCGTTTTCTTGCATATATGCTAATATTTCATTGTATCTCTTTCCGTCTTCTGCGTCCAAATTTCCGGTGATTGATTTGAATATTGTTCCTAATCCATCGATTAACCCTCGTTTAGTTTTGTGATGATTCAAATGAATTCCGATGTTATTAATTTTAGAGTCTATATTTGTCCGGATAAATTCCAATATTTTGTCATAGTTACTGAGTTCGTTAAGATATTCAGGGTTACTTGCTATGGTTGTTTTTAAAGTGGTGTATTGTGTATTTAAACTGTTGTATTGATTGAATATGGGTGTGAGATTGTAATAATGTATAAATGTGTGAGTGGTCTTTTCCAGTTTTGCAGGTTTAAGATTGATGGGGAGTATCCCGAAATTTTCCGTTACATTCTTAATGATTGTTCCTTGCCCCAACGTGAGCAACCTGGAACCGATTAGATTTTTTAAGTATTTTGTCTAGGGCGCTTAAGGTTAGAAATGTGTATATTTTCTGTCGTATTGCCATGGGTGGTTTTAATTTTTCCTGTTTTCAAATTTTTGTTAAGTTTTGTGATAATTTCGGGTTTATATTTATTCTTGGTTTTTTGTTGTTTTTGTTTGTTTTTAACATATACTTTCTTAGGGATATCGGGTAATTCTTCTCTAGTTTGATTACATTTGTCTATAACCTTTTCTTTGTTTTGTTGTATTCTATCTTTAATATTTTCGTACAATAATTTTGTTTTATTTTTATGGGTTTCTATGTAATTGTTTATGAGTTGTTTTTCGATATCAATGTTAAATGGTGAATTCAAATCCAATTGTCCTGTAATAATTTCACTTGGCTTTAATTTGGTGACCGAATGAATTGTGTTGTTGTAGGCTAATAGGGCGTAATTTACTTTTGATTCTATGGGTTCGGTGTTAAATTCTTTCTGATTGTTAAATAATCTAATGTGTTCAATAAGTGTTGAACGGAAACGTTCTATTATGCCGTTAGATTCTGGGTGTTGGGAACTTATGAAGTGTATATCAATTTTGTGCAAGGCTAGCAGTTCTTTTACAAGTGAATTTTTAAATTCGAGCCCGTTGTCCGAAATAATCTGTTTAGGGATTCCGTGGTGAGTAAAATATTTTATAAGGTTATTAACGACTTCTATGCCTTGTCCCGAATTTAATTTGTATGCTTGCGCATATTTGGAAAATGAATCTATGATGGTTAAAAATTTAGCTTGTTCTAGCGTGATGCTATCTACATGTAGGATCTGAAAAGGTTTTGTAGCTGTAGGTGTTACGTTTAGTTTTAAGTTAAGGGGTTTTCTATCGTATTTAGTAACTTGACATATGTCGCAATTGTTTATAAAGAGTTGGATCGTTTTCCTTTGGTTAGGCCAATAGTATTGATTTTTAATGCGCATTTCACTTTCGTCAATCCCTCTATGGTTTGTTTTGCCACAATGATACGCTGATATAATATTTGTAATTTCATCATTTTCAGTAACGTCGGTTAAGAAACTTGTGCATTTTATTAATTTTATCTGTGAATTTGTAAAGTATTTTTGTAGTATACGACTAAATTTCTCGTAGAGGTCATTTTTCAAAAATATGTAATATTTTACATTTGGAACAACGTATTGTTTAATAAAAGATATCATTTCGGTTTCGTAATTACCTTTTGAAAAGTCGCATCTTTTTGGTTTCGTATAATTTTGAAATATCGACAGGTTTAGGGTTGTATTCACATTCGCTTATGATAATTTGGTTTTTTCCGTAATTCACTGGGTTTTCGATTATAGGAATTCCAACAATAGGGTCTTGACTGCTAGAGTGTATTGTGATAGCGCTATCGCTTGCTGAGTCGTCTATTATTATCGCGTCCTCGTCTTTCTGTCCGTCACCTACCTCAACTATTAAGGATTGAGTAAAATTTTTTTTAATTGTTTGTAAAAGTCTTCCATAAACTTATTACAATGTTCAATGTTTTCCGATTCATTTATGTTAAGTTCAATTTGAGGTATTGGTGAATTATTAAAGACTGTCACTAGTATGTCGGAGTCGTTAAAAATGTAATTTAATATTGATTTGATTTCGTACCAATTTTGATTATCGTGACCGCAACCCAATTTTGGTATGCCCAATCTTTTTATTTTGTGGAGTAAACAGAATTTCTTTAAATTTTGGAGGGTGTAGAAAATGTCTTGCTTGGTTGGTTTATTATAATGTAGTTCTTTTGTTATTAAGTACAACAGATATCTTTTTGCGAACTTGAGGTAGACGATATTATGGAGTTTTGGATTTTGGGCTTTTAATTTGTCGACATTATTGAATTTTAATCTGAATTGTTTAGCGATACCTAGTGACATTGTTAAATCTTTGCTCACGCAGTGAGCGAGACTATAATCAGGAGGTGCGTCAAACAGATCACCTGTTACTTCTATGATATTACTGTGGTTAGAATTTTGATGTTGTTTTTGATCCAAATAATCCTGATAGATAATTAGTGGTGATTCGTCTATTAAGGGTGGTGAGTGAGAATTTTGAATTTCGTTATTATTTCCAGATGGTATACGACTTAGAGCATCCGCGTTCGTATTGAGTTTTCCTTTCTTATAAATGATTTCATAGTCAAATTCTTCCAATTTGAGGCGCCACCTTATTAATTTTTAGCTGCATTGTTTTAACGAAATTATATACTGTAAGGGTTGATGGTCGGTATAAATTTTGAATTTACGTCCAAAAAGGTACGGTCTAAAATATTGGGTAGCCCAAATAATACCCAGTAATTTCTTTTCAATTGTTGCGTAATTTGACTCGGCATCGTTTAGTGTCCTACTAGCGTAAGCTACTGGTAGGTCATTGCCTAGGCTGCCTTGAGACAGCCAGCTCCTATTGCCACGTCACTAGCGTCACATGCCAGATTGAATTCTTTCTCGAAGTCGGGGTATTGTAGCAAAGGTTCGTTAGTCAACAGATTTTTGCACGTTTCGAAACACTGTCGGTATTCGGGATTGTTGGGGTCTATGACTGCATCTTTCTTCAAACACTTAGTCAATGGTTTTGTAATTTTTGCGAAGTCTTTGATAAATTTCCTATAATAGCCTAACAGACCAAGAAATCCTTTAATTTGTTTAGTTGTTTTTGGAATAGGATAATTTAGAATTGCCGAAATTTTGTCAGGATTAGGTTTCACGCCGTCTGGAGTTACTATGTGTCCAAGAAACGCTACTTCCTTTTTTAGAAATTCGCATTTGTCTAATTGTATTTTAAAGTTAGAATTTTGTAATCGTTCAAAAATCATTTTTAAATTTTGAATGTGTTCCTGTAGACTAATGCTGAATACTATAATGTCATCGAGGTAAACGAGGCATTTATCGTTTATTAATCCTCTCAGAACATTATTCATAACACGCTTGAATGTTGCAGGTGCATTTTTTAGACCAAATGGCATACGCGTAAATTCATAGTGTCCGTCCTCGGTATTGAATGCAGTTTTTTGTATGTCTTGTGGGTCCATTTCTAGGTAGTAGTGAAATAGTGGCAGCGTCCTAGTTTGTCGAGTAAGTCAGTAGTGTTGGGTAGTGGATACTTATCGTCAATAGTCTTTTCGTTCAGTTTCCTATAGTCAACTACGATGCGCCATTTACGTTTGCCTGATGCATCCAATTTTTTTGGAACAACCCAAATTGGCGATGACCAGGGTGAACATGATGGTCGAATAATATTCTGGTCCAGCATCTTTTTTATTTGAGAACGTACTTCCGCGCGATGAATTTCAGGGTACCTATACGATTTCGTATAAGTAGGTAATTCGTCTTTTGTTTTAATCGAATGCTTAACTTGATTCGTAAAGGTTAATTTTTTGTTATCTGAGGGAAAGATGTTGGGGAAGTCATTGATTAATTTAGAAATAGCTGTTTTTTCTTCCTGATTCATGTGTTCTTTTCTAATTTTGGAAGTGTCAATTTTAACTTTTTCGGACTAAATGGAATTTAGATTAGGGGAAGAGTATGTTACATAATTGGATATACTTTCTACATTGACTGGTTTTACTTGTTTAAATGTTATGTAAGAATCCGATTTGTTAATAACGGTACATAATGCGTAATGGTTTTTTTCAGTGGCAACGCTTTCAGGGAAGATTAAATTGTTTGTACATCGTTGTGGTAGTAAGACAGTCCCGTTTCGTTGGTTAACTTCGACTTTAACCCTTTCTGTTTTTGGTTCTATTGTAACAGTAATGTCTTTATGATTAATATTATTTATATTAACTTGAGAGTTTTGGTGTTGAATTTTAATTTTGCAACTAGGTGTTGTAATCAAATTTTTGTTCAAATCTATGGTTACTTTTAGTGATTTCAAATTATCGAGCCTCAAAAGTTGATCAAATTTCTCACGAAAATCGAAAATATGATATTTTAAACTAGATTTTTTTTTTAAATTAAATATTTTTGGAATGGGTACAAACGTGCTGTAATTTTCTACTGATGTACCTTGTGCAGTTGAAATTTGGAAGGGGTCTTTTATGATAGAATTTTTGTAGAATTTTTTTGCTATATGAGGTCTTATAAAAGATTTTGTGCTGCCGGTATCTATTAACACTTTTGAATTATTTTCAGGAAACAAGACATAGGGTAGTTTGCTTTTATTAGATAAGTTCATTAACTCGATTGTGAGTAATGGGTTTCCGAGGCAATTGTCTCTAAAAAAGGGTCGTCAGCGTTTTCTAATGTCTGCATATCATGTTCAGTGTTATCGCTTGTAACTTGATCGGGTGATTCCTCATAGTATTCGAATGAGTTATCATCAACAGCTGTGTCGTTTATGTTTAGCAATTCTTCTGCCATGTAGTGTGGCGTTGTCACACGATTTTGTGTAAACTGATTTTGACCAGGTCTTGGACGGTATTGTGTTGTAGTATTTCGGGTTGATATGCTCATTGGTGTAGGTTTTGAATAATTTTGATTATGAGAAGCACCTTGCCTTGCTGGTTGTGTTTGCAGTGTATATTGTCTGTGTGTTTGTTGTACAGGTTGTTGAGAATGAGGTGGTCTGTAGAAATTACTGTGTGAAATTCGTATACTGTACAGGTTTTGGAATGTTGTGTCTGGTCGGTTTTTGAATAGTTTTGTTTGTGTTTGGATTAGCAAGTTTGGATTTTGAATAATATTCAATTTGGAAGTCATTTGCTAGCATGCTTAGTGCTGTATTTAAATCAGTTGGATTTTTAGCTCTCATTAATTGTCCGATAGGTTCTTTTAGTCCTTTTAATAGAACTCGAAGAGCATAATTTCGAAAATAATCTACCATGACAGCGGCTGCTTCAGTAGTGGCGTTTGTTGAAATATACGAAATTTGTAAATTTAAAAGGTGTTGTAATCTTCCGCAAAAATCAAAAACGTTTTCATTAGAATTTTGCTTGAGTTCTGTAATTTCCATGTTTAAAGTGAACCAGTCCCGTTTATCGGAATAGGCATTTTTTAACGCCGTTTTTAGTTCTTCCCATTTAGTAATGGTGCAGCTTGCGATATTAATTGCTGCTTCTCCTTTTATTTTACTTACTATACTATTCATTAAATATTCGTTTTGAAAGTCGTTTGGATTTGTGGTATTGTAAAATGTGCTAATTTCTCGCTAACGCTAATAAATCTAGGTAATAGTTCACGTTCCCCGTGGAACTCTGGTAGCATATCTAAATATTCTTTTTTTAATACTGCCATGTTGAGTCGTGGGGTCTTTAATACAATGTTAAAATTGGTATTTGATTTGATTTTAGAATTATTAATTTCAATGTCTTGATCTGAGTCTACGTCTGAACTGTCTGACAAGGTATTTGGAATATCTCTATAAGACATGTGGTACTCACGAAAATACAAGTAGTGCGGCCTTCATGTGCTCTGAAGTCGTCTACTGGTTCTCGAACGGGCCCTGGGGATGCTGATGTGCTTTCAGCTTGGCTCCTCGAGATGCTCCTGGTTCTGATGTGCTCTCAGGAACCGCGGATGCAGGTACGCGTTAACCGATTGTTCGAATTGCCAAATTAATCACGAAGTGAAACAATTTATGTCCGCTAAATTGTTTTAGCAATCCTACCGACTGCGCCATTTAAATTTCTTTATTGGTTGAACGCGTTTTTAAAAAGTATTTTATTTACGAGTACAATATATTGTTGATACAGAGTAACAGGAATTCAGTATACAAACGTAAGACTAACTAATTATTCCAATTCTACAAGCTTATATAGTTCTTAAACTAAGGAATGTCACGTATCACTATAGTGTCTAGCTCATCACTATTAACCACTATAACTTATATATATATATATATATATATATATATATATATATATATATTATATATATATATATATATATATATTATATATATATATATATATATTATATATATATATATATATATATATAACGAACTCGGGTGTTCGTAAAAAAAACTAATTTATTTATTTAATTACAACGATTACAGATTCTAATTGTTTACAAAGTTACGACACTTCGGTCTCTCTACTATAATTTAAAAAAATACTAAACACTACAGAGTTAAATAAATTTAACAGTTGCCATCACAGAATTAAATTCACTTTAGAAATGGAAACTAATAATAGTTTAAGCTTTCTTGATGTTAGAATTATTCGAGAAAATAATTCTATTATCACTGATTGGTATCAAAAACCTACCAGTAGTGGTAGATACCTTAATTTCCATTCGTACACTTGTTTAAAATATAAAATAAGTGTCATCAATTCATTAGTTGATAGAGCTATTTTATTATCGAATCAATGCTTCCATCAAAAAAACTTAAATTATATTAGAAATATATTACAACAGAATTGTTACCCTCTTTCATTTATTAACAAATACATTAATAAAAGAATTTTTATTTTACAAAATAGAGATAATCACAATAATAACTTAACTAATAATAATAACTCTGAGAAAATTTACTCAAAAGTTCCATACGACAATAAAATAAATTGTACCTTGAATAAATTGACCAAAAATAGTAATATTACAATAGCTAATTATTCTAATACAAACACAAAGGATTTATTCACTAAACTTAAAGATAAAGTTCCACCTACAGATTTAAAAAATGTCATCTATAAGGTCGAATGTGGTTCTTGTAACAAAAACTACATTGGTGAAACTTCACAACCTTTAAAAAAACGTATTTACCAACATGAATATCATACAAAAAGGCTTAACCCAAATCATAGTGCTTTAACTAAACATTCTTTAGAAACAGGCCATAAATTTAAATTTAAAGACACAACAATTATAGATTCCGAGAACAATTATAACAAAAGACTAATAAAAGAAACTTTTTACATTAATTCCAATAAAAATTCAAATTTAAACTTTCAGACAGATTATAAAAACAACCTTAAATATTTAAATCATTTTATACATCATTATCAGTGATTAAAAAAAATTTTTAAAAAATTAATTTTCATTTTAAATTTACCTCCATTTATAATATTTTTATTCCCTAAAGTTTTTAGTTGGCATTATGAACCGACCATGTTCCATTAGTTTCCGTTTTAATCTGTTAGATTATCGCCGACTCCCACGAGGAGTTGACGTACTTTTCCATCGATTTATCCAATGTTGATGTGATCTGTATTAACGATCAATCAATTTTAAACAAATGTAAAATGTAAACTGTACACACTTATATATTTCATCAAATCATGGTGAGTGATGGTTTTGTTGTTAAAAATTCATAATTGTAACATTGAAATTTTGTAAAACAGCTGAAGATGGGGAAAATATTATCCTCGAAACGTCCCTATTTATAATAAAGAATACATCACATTGTTACTAAACAATTGCGTTTTATTCATTGGATCTCCAAGGCCGAATAATTCCAAAATTTAAACAAATTCAGGATCCACCTAACCTCAAAAAAATTTTCCACGTGGGAGTCGGCGAGAATCTCCCAAACCACCATTCATCATGTATACCGGATTTTTCAACCAAATTCACCAACAGTTTGGATACAAGACACAACGTTCTATCCGTACGTACTTCAACATACATAAGAAATTAGCATTAACTGAAAACAGACTCTATTTCTTGGAATCATGTAAACACTACAATATTATCCCAAATTTCATAAAAAATAATGTCAATAGAAATAATTTGCAATTTAATTCAAATATAATTAATTTAAAATACAATAATACTTGTAAAACATTTCAATTTAAACTTCTTAATATGGAAATCACAGATGTTCATTCTGTTTTACATAATTTAAATAAATTAAAATCTAAATATGTAGTAGAATTCATGTCCAATCTGCCTATAGAGGTTTATTACTATATAATTTACAATAGTAACAAACTTTACCATAACACTAAATCTCTGAATAAAATTAATATTGATAAGAAACTGAGTAATTTAAAACATATTGAACTTAAAGACAGTATTTGTACCTTCTTAAAATTACATTATAAAAATTGGATTGTTAACTTGACTGACATAAACATAGATGAAAAGATATTAATAATTTTATCATTAGGCCCAAAATTTAGCTATAAAACTAAAAATTTAAAACATATTAAACAATTAATTTTAGAAACTTACATTAACCTTTCACTAACCATTGATAAAAGTTCCATAGAAGATAAAGATAAAATGAAAACAAAATTATCAAAATATTTAGATTCCAGATTTATTACCCTTAAAAATGAAAAACTTACTTTCTCACAAATCGAATTGTTACAATGGATTAAGTTAACAAAACAATTTTTAAAATTAAATAAGGACAATATAATTATCAGTAAAGCAGATAAAGGATCAAAGACTGTCATCATGTTTAAACAAGAATATTTAAATAAATCTAATAACATTTTAAATGACGAATCTACTTACATCAAAATTAACAAAAACCCTATTCATAAACTAGATAATGATTGTAAAAAATATTTAAAGAGTATCAATAAACCCGAATTAATAGTTCATAACCCCCGTATAGGCAGAATGTACATGAATCCTAAAATACATAAAAATAATGTACCATTAAGACAGATCACATCAACAATTGATACACCTGTATATAAACTTTCTAAATTTTTAAATAATATTCTTACTAAAGTAACTTCCAACTCTGAATTCAACGTCAAAAACTCATTCGATCTTGTAGATGACATTAATAAAATTAAAGTACCACCAAATTTTTCTATTTTCAGTTTAGACGTAGTAGCCTTATATCCGAGTATTCCACAAGATTTTGTTTTAGAATGTATTAAAGATAGATGGATAGAAATTAAAGAACACACAGATTTAAATATTGATCAATTTATTCAAGGTATAAAATTATGTTTTCAAAATTCCATTTTTAGTCACAATGAAGTCATATATAAACAAATTGATGGGTCACCCATGGGATCCAGTATATCAAGTTCATTGGCAGACATCATCTTACAAAAATTAGAAAACGAGATTATTCTCGACCCAAATTTAAAAATTTTATATTACAAGAGATATGTAGATGATTGTTTACTAATTGCCCCCACTGATTTAATTAATTGCATTTTAAATAAATTTAACAGTTGCCATCACAGAATTAAATTCACTTTAGAAATGGAAACTAATAATAGTTTAAGCTTTCTTGATGTTAGAATTATTCGAGAAAATAATTCTATTATCACTGATTGGTATCAAAAACCTACCAGTAGTGGTAGATACCTTAATTTCCATTCGTACACTTGTTTAAAATATAAAATAAGTGTCATCAATTCATTAGTTGATAGAGCTATTTTATTATCGAATCAATGCTTCCATCAAAAAAACTTAAATTATATTAGAAATATATTACAACAGAATTGTTACCCTCTTTCATTTATTAACAAATACATTAATAAAAGAATTTTTATTTTACAAAATAGAGATAATCACAATAATAACTTAACTAATAATAATAACTCTGAGAAAATTTACTCAAAAGTTCCATACGACAATAAAATAAATTGTACCTTGAATAAATTGACCAAAAATAGTAATATTACAATAGCTAATTATTCTAATACAAACACAAAGGATTTATTCACTAAACTTAAAGATAAAGTTCCACCTACAGATTTAAAAAATGTCATCTATAAGGTCGAATGTGGTTCTTGTAACAAAAACTACATTGGTGAAACTTCACAACCTTTAAAAAAACGTATTTACCAACATGAATATCATACAAAAAGGCTTAACCCAAATCATAGTGCTTTAACTAAACATTCTTTAGAAACAGGCCATAAATTTAAATTTAAAGACACAACAATTATAGATTCCGAGAACAATTATAACAAAAGACTAATAAAAGAAACTTTTTACATTAATTCCAATAAAAATTCAAATTTAAACTTTCAGACAGATTATAAAAACAACCTTAAATATTTAAATCATTTTATACATCATTATCAGTGATTAAAAAAAAATTTTTAAAAAATTAATTTTCATTTTAAATTTACCTCCATTTATAATATTTTTATTCCCTAAAGTTTTTAGTTGGCATTATGAACCGACCATGTTCCATTAGTTTCCGTTTTAATCTGTTAGATTATCGCCGACTCCCACGAGGAGTTGACGTACTTTTCCATCGATTTATCCAATGTTGATGTGATCTGTATTAACGATCAATCAATTTTAAACAAATGTAAAATGTAAACTGTACACACTTATATATTTCATCAAATCATGGTGAGTGATGGTTTTGTTGTTAAAAATTCATAATTGTAACATTGAAATTTTGTAAAACAGCTGAAGATGGGGAAAATATTATCCTCGAAACGTCCCTATTTATAATAAAGAATACATCACATTGTTACTAAACAATTGCGTTTTATTCATTGGATCTCCAAGGCCGAATAATTCCAAAATTTAAACAAATTCAGGATCCACCTAACCTCAAAAAAATTTTCCACGTGGGAGTCGGCGAGAATCTCCCAAACCACCATTCATCATGTATACCGGATTTTTCAACCAAATTCACCAACAGTTTGGATACAAGACACAACGTTCTATCCGTACGTACTTCAACATACATAAGAAATTAGCATTAACTGAAAACAGACTCTATTTCTTGGAATCATGTAAACACTACAATATTATCCCAAATTTCATAAAAAATAATGTCAATAGAAATAATTTGCAATTTAATTCAAATATAATTAATTTAAAATACAATAATACTTGTAAAACATTTCAATTTAAACTTCTTAATATGGAAATCACAGATGTTCATTCTGTTTTACATAATTTAAATAAATTAAAATCTAAATATGTAGTAGAATTCATGTCCAATCTGCCTATAGAGGTTTATTACTATATAATTTACAATAGTAACAAACTTTACCATAACACTAAATCTCTGAATAAAATTAATATTGATAAGAAACTGAGTAATTTAAAACATATTGAACTTAAAGACAGTATTTGTACCTTCTTAAAATTACATTATAAAAATTGGATTGTTAACTTGACTGACATAAACATAGATGAAAAGATATTAATAATTTTATCATTAGGCCCAAAATTTAGCTATAAAACTAAAAATTTAAAACATATTAAACAATTAATTTTAGAAACTTACATTAACCTTTCACTAACCATTGATAAAAGTTCCATAGAAGATAAAGATAAAATGAAAACAAAATTATCAAAATATTTAGATTCCAGATTTATTACCCTTAAAAATGAAAAACTTACTTTCTCACAAATCGAATTGTTACAATGGATTAAGTTAACAAAACAATTTTTAAAATTAAATAAGGACAATATAATTATCAGTAAAGCAGATAAAGGATCAAAGACTGTCATCATGTTTAAACAAGAATATTTAAATAAATCTAATAACATTTTAAATGACGAATCTACTTACATCAAAATTAACAAAAACCCTATTCATAAACTAGATAATGATTGTAAAAAATATTTAAAGAGTATCAATAAACCCGAATTAATAGTTCATAACCCCCGTATAGGCAGAATGTACATGAATCCTAAAATACATAAAAATAATGTACCATTAAGACAGATCACATCAACAATTGATACACCTGTATATAAACTTTCTAAATTTTTAAATAATATTCTTACTAAAGTAACTTCCAACTCTGAATTCAACGTCAAAAACTCATTCGATCTTGTAGATGACATTAATAAAATTAAAGTACCACCAAATTTTTCTATTTTCAGTTTAGACGTAGTAGCCTTATATCCGAGTATTCCACAAGATTTTGTTTTAGAATGTATTAAAGATAGATGGATAGAAATTAAAGAACACACAGATTTAAATATTGATCAATTTATTCAAGGTATAAAATTATGTTTTCAAAATTCCATTTTTAGTCACAATGAAGTCATATATAAACAAATTGATGGGTCACCCATGGGATCCAGTATATCAAGTTCATTGGCAGACATCATCTTACAAAAATTAGAAAACGAGATTATTCTCGACCCAAATTTAAAAATTTTATATTACAAGAGATATGTAGATGATTGTTTACTAATTGCCCCCACTGATTTAATTAATTGCATTTTAAATAAATTTAACAGTTGCCATCACAGAATTAAATTCACTTTAGAAATGGAAACTAATAATAGTTTAAGCTTTCTTGATGTTAGAATTATTCGAGAAAATAATTCTATTATCACTGATTGGTATCAAAAACCTACCAGTAGTGGTAGATACCTTAATTTCCATTCGTACACTTGTTTAAAATATAAAATAAGTGTCATCAATTCATTAGTTGATAGAGCTATTTTATTATCGAATCAATGCTTCCATCAAAAAAACTTAAATTATATTAGAAATATATTACAACAGAATTGTTACCCTCTTTCATTTATTAACAAATACATTAATAAAAGAATTTTTATTTTACAAAATAGAGATAATCACAATAATAACTTAACTAATAATAATAACTCTGAGAAAATTTACTCAAAAGTTCCATACGACAATAAAATAAATTGTACCTTGAATAAATTGACCAAAAATAGTAATATTACAATAGCTAATTATTCTAATACAAACACAAAGGATTTATTCACTAAACTTAAAGATAAAGTTCCACCTACAGATTTAAAAAATGTCATCTATAAGGTCGAATGTGGTTCTTGTAACAAAAACTACATTGGTGAAACTTCACAACCTTTAAAAAAACGTATTTACCAACATGAATATCATACAAAAAGGCTTAACCCAAATCATAGTGCTTTAACTAAACATTCTTTAGAAACAGGCCATAAATTTAAATTTAAAGACACAACAATTATAGATTCCGAGAACAATTATAACAAAAGACTAATAAAAGAAACTTTTTACATTAATTCCAATAAAAATTCAAATTTAAACTTTCAGACAGATTATAAAAACAACCTTAAATATTTAAATCATTTTATACATCATTATCAGTGATTAAAAAAAATTTTTAAAAAATTAATTTTCATTTTAAATTTACCTCCATTTATAATATTTTTATTCCCTAAAGTTTTTAGTTGGCATTATGAACCGACCATGTTCCATTAGTTTCCGTTTTAATCTGTTAGATTATCGCCGACTCCCACGAGGAGTTGACGTACTTTTCCATCGATTTATCCAATGTTGATGTGATCTGTATTAACGATCAATCAATTTTAAACAAATGTAAAATGTAAACTGTACACACTTATATATTTCATCAAATCATGGTGAGTGATGGTTTTGTTGTTAAAAATTCATAATTGTAACATTGAAATTTTGTAAAACAGCTGAAGATGGGGAAAATATTATCCTCGAAACGTCCCTATTTATAATAAAGAATACATCACATTGTTACTAAACAATTGCGTTTTATTCATTGGATCTCCAAGGCCGAATAATTCCAAAATTTAAACAAATTCAGGATCCACCTAACCTCAAAAAAATTTTCCACGTGGGAGTCGGCGAGAATCTCCCAAACCACCATTCATCATGTATACCGGATTTTTCAACCAAATTCACCAACAGTTTGGATACAAGACACAACGTTCTATCCGTACGTACTTCAACATACATAAGAAATTAGCATTAACTGAAAACAGACTCTATTTCTTGGAATCATGTAAACACTACAATATTATCCCAAATTTCATAAAAAATAATGTCAATAGAAATAATTTGCAATTTAATTCAAATATAATTAATTTAAAATACAATAATACTTGTAAAACATTTCAATTTAAACTTCTTAATATGGAAATCACAGATGTTCATTCTGTTTTACATAATTTAAATAAATTAAAATCTAAATATGTAGTAGAATTCATGTCCAATCTGCCTATAGAGGTTTATTACTATATAATTTACAATAGTAACAAACTTTACCATAACACTAAATCTCTGAATAAAATTAATATTGATAAGAAACTGAGTAATTTAAAACATATTGAACTTAAAGACAGTATTTGTACCTTCTTAAAATTACATTATAAAAATTGGATTGTTAACTTGACTGACATAAACATAGATGAAAAGATATTAATAATTTTATCATTAGGCCCAAAATTTAGCTATAAAACTAAAAATTTAAAACATATTAAACAATTAATTTTAGAAACTTACATTAACCTTTCACTAACCATTGATAAAAGTTCCATAGAAGATAAAGATAAAATGAAAACAAAATTATCAAAATATTTAGATTCCAGATTTATTACCCTTAAAAATGAAAAACTTACTTTCTCACAAATCGAATTGTTACAATGGATTAAGTTAACAAAACAATTTTTAAAATTAAATAAGGACAATATAATTATCAGTAAAGCAGATAAAGGATCAAAGACTGTCATCATGTTTAAACAAGAATATTTAAATAAATCTAATAACATTTTAAATGACGAATCTACTTACATCAAAATTAACAAAAACCCTATTCATAAACTAGATAATGATTGTAAAAAATATTTAAAGAGTATCAATAAACCCGAATTAATAGTTCATAACCCCCGTATAGGCAGAATGTACATGAATCCTAAAATACATAAAAATAATGTACCATTAAGACAGATCACATCAACAATTGATACACCTGTATATAAACTTTCTAAATTTTTAAATAATATTCTTACTAAAGTAACTTCCAACTCTGAATTCAACGTCAAAAACTCATTCGATCTTGTAGATGACATTAATAAAATTAAAGTACCACCAAATTTTTCTATTTTCAGTTTAGACGTAGTAGCCTTATATCCGAGTATTCCACAAGATTTTGTTTTAGAATGTATTAAAGATAGATGGATAGAAATTAAAGAACACACAGATTTAAATATTGATCAATTTATTCAAGGTATAAAATTATGTTTTCAAAATTCCATTTTTAGTCACAATGAAGTCATATATAAACAAATTGATGGGTCACCCATGGGATCCAGTATATCAAGTTCATTGGCAGACATCATCTTACAAAAATTAGAAAACGAGATTATTCTCGACCCAAATTTAAAAATTTTATATTACAAGAGATATGTAGATGATTGTTTACTAATTGCCCCCACTGATTTAATTAATTGCATTTTAAATAAATTTAACAGTTGCCATCACAGAATTAAATTCACTTTAGAAATGGAAACTAATAATAGTTTAAGCTTTCTTGATGTTAGAATTATTCGAGAAAATAATTCTATTATCACTGATTGGTATCAAAAACCTACCAGTAGTGGTAGATACCTTAATTTCCATTCGTACACTTGTTTAAAATATAAAATAAGTGTCATCAATTCATTAGTTGATAGAGCTATTTTATTATCGAATCAATGCTTCCATCAAAAAAACTTAAATTATATTAGAAATATATTACAACAGAATTGTTACCCTCTTTCATTTATTAACAAATACATTAATAAAAGAATTTTTATTTTACAAAATAGAGATAATCACAATAATAACTTAACTAATAATAATAACTCTGAGAAAATTTACTCAAAAGTTCCATACGACAATAAAATAAATTGTACCTTGAATAAATTGACCAAAAATAGTAATATTACAATAGCTAATTATTCTAATACAAACACAAAGGATTTATTCACTAAACTTAAAGATAAAGTTCCACCTACAGATTTAAAAAATGTCATCTATAAGGTCGAATGTGGTTCTTGTAACAAAAACTACATTGGTGAAACTTCACAACCTTTAAAAAAACGTATTTACCAACATGAATATCATACAAAAAGGCTTAACCCAAATCATAGTGCTTTAACTAAACATTCTTTAGAAACAGGCCATAAATTTAAATTTAAAGACACAACAATTATAGATTCCGAGAACAATTATAACAAAAGACTAATAAAAGAAACTTTTTACATTAATTCCAATAAAAATTCAAATTTAAACTTTCAGACAGATTATAAAAACAACCTTAAATATTTAAATCATTTTATACATCATTATCAGTGATTAAAAAAAATTTTTAAAAAATTAATTTTCATTTTAAATTTACCTCCATTTATAATATTTTTATTCCCTAAAGTTTTTAGTTGGCATTATGAACCGACCATGTTCCATTAGTTTCCGTTTTAATCTGTTAGATTATCGCCGACTCCCACGAGGAGTTGACGTACTTTTCCATCGATTTATCCAATGTTGATGTGATCTGTATTAACGATCAATCAATTTTAAACAAATGTAAAATGTAAACTGTACACACTTATATATTTCATCAAATCATGGTGAGTGATGGTTTTGTTGTTAAAAATTCATAATTGTAACATTGAAATTTTGTAAAACAGCTGAAGATGGGGAAAATATTATCCTCGAAACGTCCCTATTTATAATAAAGAATACATCACATTGTTACTAAACAATTGCGTTTTATTCATTGGATCTCCAAGGCCGAATAATTCCAAAATTTAAACAAATTCAGGATCCACCTAACCTCAAAAAAATTTTCCACGTGGGAGTCGGCGAGAATCTCCCAAACCACCATTCATCATGTATACCGGATTTTTCAACCAAATTCACCAACAGTTTGGATACAAGACACAACGTTCTATCCGTACGTACTTCAACATACATAAGAAATTAGCATTAACTGAAAACAGACTCTATTTCTTGGAATCATGTAAACACTACAATATTATCCCAAATTTCATAAAAAATAATGTCAATAGAAATAATTTGCAATTTAATTCAAATATAATTAATTTAAAATACAATAATACTTGTAAAACATTTCAATTTAAACTTCTTAATATGGAAATCACAGATGTTCATTCTGTTTTACATAATTTAAATAAATTAAAATCTAAATATGTAGTAGAATTCATGTCCAATCTGCCTATAGAGGTTTATTACTATATAATTTACAATAGTAACAAACTTTACCATAACACTAAATCTCTGAATAAAATTAATATTGATAAGAAACTGAGTAATTTAAAACATATTGAACTTAAAGACAGTATTTGTACCTTCTTAAAATTACATTATAAAAATTGGATTGTTAACTTGACTGACATAAACATAGATGAAAAGATATTAATAATTTTATCATTAGGCCCAAAATTTAGCTATAAAACTAAAAATTTAAAACATATTAAACAATTAATTTTAGAAACTTACATTAACCTTTCACTAACCATTGATAAAAGTTCCATAGAAGATAAAGATAAAATGAAAACAAAATTATCAAAATATTTAGATTCCAGATTTATTACCCTTAAAAATGAAAAACTTACTTTCTCACAAATCGAATTGTTACAATGGATTAAGTTAACAAAACAATTTTTAAAATTAAATAAGGACAATATAATTATCAGTAAAGCAGATAAAGGATCAAAGACTGTCATCATGTTTAAACAAGAATATTTAAATAAATCTAATAACATTTTAAATGACGAATCTACTTACATCAAAATTAACAAAAACCCTATTCATAAACTAGATAATGATTGTAAAAAATATTTAAAGAGTATCAATAAACCCGAATTAATAGTTCATAACCCCCGTATAGGCAGAATGTACATGAATCCTAAAATACATAAAAATAATGTACCATTAAGACAGATCACATCAACAATTGATACACCTGTATATAAACTTTCTAAATTTTTAAATAATATTCTTACTAAAGTAACTTCCAACTCTGAATTCAACGTCAAAAACTCATTCGATCTTGTAGATGACATTAATAAAATTAAAGTACCACCAAATTTTTCTATTTTCAGTTTAGACGTAGTAGCCTTATATCCGAGTATTCCACAAGATTTTGTTTTAGAATGTATTAAAGATAGATGGATAGAAATTAAAGAACACACAGATTTAAATATTGATCAATTTATTCAAGGTATAAAATTATGTTTTCAAAATTCCATTTTTAGTCACAATGAAGTCATATATAAACAAATTGATGGGTCACCCATGGGATCCAGTATATCAAGTTCATTGGCAGACATCATCTTACAAAAATTAGAAAACGAGATTATTCTCGACCCAAATTTAAAAATTTTATATTACAAGAGATATGTAGATGATTGTTTACTAATTGCCCCCACTGATTTAATTAATTGCATTTTAAATAAATTTAACAGTTGCCATCACAGAATTAAATTCACTTTAGAAATGGAAACTAATAATAGTTTAAGCTTTCTTGATGTTAGAATTATTCGAGAAAATAATTCTATTATCACTGATTGGTATCAAAAACCTACCAGTAGTGGTAGATACCTTAATTTCCATTCGTACACTTGTTTAAAATATAAAATAAGTGTCATCAATTCATTAGTTGATAGAGCTATTTTATTATCGAATCAATGCTTCCATCAAAAAAACTTAAATTATATTAGAAATATATTACAACAGAATTGTTACCCTCTTTCATTTATTAACAAATACATTAATAAAAGAATTTTTATTTTACAAAATAGAGATAATCACAATAATAACTTAACTAATAATAATAACTCTGAGAAAATTTACTCAAAAGTTCCATACGACAATAAAATAAATTGTACCTTGAATAAATTGACCAAAAATAGTAATATTACAATAGCTAATTATTCTAATACAAACACAAAGGATTTATTCACTAAACTTAAAGATAAAGTTCCACCTACAGATTTAAAAAATGTCATCTATAAGGTCGAATGTGGTTCTTGTAACAAAAACTACATTGGTGAAACTTCACAACCTTTAAAAAAACGTATTTACCAACATGAATATCATACAAAAAGGCTTAACCCAAATCATAGTGCTTTAACTAAACATTCTTTAGAAACAGGCCATAAATTTAAATTTAAAGACACAACAATTATAGATTCCGAGAACAATTATAACAAAAGACTAATAAAAGAAACTTTTTACATTAATTCCAATAAAAATTCAAATTTAAACTTTCAGACAGATTATAAAAACAACCTTAAATATTTAAATCATTTTATACATCATTATCAGTGATTAAAAAAAATTTTTAAAAAATTAATTTTCATTTTAAATTTACCTCCATTTATAATATTTTTATTCCCTAAAGTTTTTAGTTGGCATTATGAACCGACCATGTTCCATTAGTTTCCGTTTTAATCTGTTAGATTATCGCCGACTCCCACGAGGAGTTGACGTACTTTTCCATCGATTTATCCAATGTTGATGTGATCTGTATTAACGATCAATCAATTTTAAACAAATGTAAAATGTAAACTGTACACACTTATATATTTCATCAAATCATGGTGAGTGATGGTTTTGTTGTTAAAAATTCATAATTGTAACATTGAAATTTTGTAAAACAGCTGAAGATGGGGAAAATATTATCCTCGAAACGTCCCTATTTATAATAAAGAATACATCACATTGTTACTAAACAATTGCGTTTTATTCATTGGATCTCCAAGGCCGAATAATTCCAAAATTTAAACTACAGAGTTTATATAACATGAGATAAAGATAGTTGCAAGATCAGCGGTTCCTGTGGGACTCGGGGATCTAACTCCTCCCTCCTTGGAATTGGGCACCGCCGGTGAGGATCAGCTGGGGCTGTTGTTGGGCTGGGGATGATATCTCTGGCACTGGCTGCATCTCGAAGTTTTGTCTTCTGGGTTGATGAAGTCTTCGTAGCAATCTTTTTCTTGTAAATAATGCCAGGATAATTATTGCAACAATTATTAAAATGCAATATAACGTAATTATTGCATTGTTCGTGGAGTCAATGTATGGAGTTTCGTTGATTTTTTCATAATAATTACTAGTCGGTATTTTCAAGTCTTCAATGCTATTGATATCGATACTGATTTTTGGAATTTGGTTTGCGTCAAGTTGAACGTGGAAGTCTTCAAGAATTATTGGTTTACCAAATGTGCCATCTCTTAATTTTAAAGATTGATTTCTAAATTTCAGTTGGCAGTTATTACTATTTATAAAAAATATTCCTTGCAGGATCTTCACGGAGCTGATTTGATAACATGAAATTAATATTTTTTCAGGTTGCGGTAAAATAGCTAGGAACTGGTTGATTTCTTCTACTGTTTCGATGTGATTTTTCTTGAGATTAACTTTTGTGTAATGGCATTTACTATTGTTGTTATATAGTATGATGTTTTTCTCGCACGAGTCATCAGGGGTTTCTTCAATGTTGTTCGGACAATGGTAGACAGATCCTTTCGTGCATATACCATTCAGTGACTTGATTTGGCCATCAAGAGTTTTCAAAAAAAATTTTATTTTATTTTTTATTATACTGAGAGTATCTACGTGTATTGTATGGAATGGTTTGTTTGGAGTTGGTGTAATATTATATTTTGTTTTTATCGGATTACGTTCGTACTTAGATTGTAGACAAATTTCGCATTGATTGATGTAATCATTTATATCTTTAAATTGATTAGGCCAATAGTAATTTTTTTTGATTTGATTAATTGTTTCCTGAATACCTGTATGATTAGTTTTTCCTGCATGATAATTCTTGATAGTTTCGGATATATCAAATTTATTTTCTAAATAAATTAATTTGGCATTGCATTTAACAAAATTAATTTCGGAATTTTTAAAATATTTTTGTAAGACTGTGCTAAATCTTTCGTAAATTGGTTGTTCAAAATAAAGGTGATATTTTACTCTAGGGGTAATATAAAGTTTTATGAAATTGATTACATCATTGTCAAAATTATTTTTGGAAATTTGGATTGTGATTCTCATTTTATCTTTATGTAGTTTAGTGATGTTAGGAATATCTGGAGAGTGTAGGACTTCTAAACGATGAGTTGATTTTTACCAACGTTCACAGGGCTATCAATAATGGGAATTCCCACGATGGGATGTTCAGGATTTGAGTGTATGGTTACGTCTGGGTCATCGTGTTCTGTGTTATCATACTCGTGTAGTACATGTGTTATGTTATCTAGTGGTGCTCTATCTCCAGCTTCAACGATAAGGTTTTGTTGTGGTAATTGTTTAATAAATTCATCCAAATAGTTGAAAAAATCGTCACAATCCGTTTTCTTTGTGTCATTTGTGTTAATTTCATATATTGGAGGGGTTTTAGTTATTACTGTGTGTTAAGGACATTAATTCGAATCTGTTTCCGAGGCTGGTAACTCTAAAAAATTATTTGTATCTTGTTCAGTATCGACAGGTTCGACATATTCTTCATTCTGTACAATTTAATAGTCATATGTGTCATCGTATGTTTCATTATTATAGTCGTCTATTTCTGTGTTGAGTAATTTTTCTACTGTGTAGTGAGGTGTTTGTGTATATGGTCGAGGCGTGAATTGTTGAGGACGATTGTTAAATCCGGACGGAGCAAGTCTGGGTGTGGTTTGTCGAGTACTAATACTCATAGGTGTAGGCATAGGGAATTTTTGGTTAGGGTTTAATTTGAAAACATTTGTTCTTGGTACAGAAACTTGGTTAAAAGGTTTATATTGATGATTTGGAGCTAAATCGGGTCTATAGACTAGCTGAGGTGGTTGTTGCCTGAATTGTGTATGAGGGTGTTCTTGTGTGTATTTATGGTGTGTTAATTGTTTATTTTTTGGGATATTGCTAATATGGTTAATTTTGGTTTTAGCGCTGCTTTCGAATTGGAAGTCATTAGTTAACATTCTGAGTGCAGTATTTAGATCTGTCGGGTTTTTGGTACGCATGAGTGTACCCAAAGGTTCTTTTAACCCGCGTAATAGTATACGAAGGGCATATTGTCTAAAATATTCTGACAATACTGCCGCTGCTGCTGGTTTATTTATTGTGACATAGGCAATTTGTAAATTAAGGAAATTTTAAATTTTATTGTAAAAATCGAATGGTGACTCATTACCTTCTTTCGGTTCGGTTAATTCTATACCCAAAGTAAAACAATCCCTTTTATCCGAGTAGGAATTAACTAGAGTCTTTTTGATATCGTCCCACGAAGTTATCGTGGTACTAGCTAATTGTATGGCAGCATCGCCTTTTATTTTTGAAAGAATTGTGGACATTATATATTCATTTTGAAAGTCTTCTTTTTGTGTTCTATTATAGAACGTAGTTAGTAGCTTTTCGCAAACTTCAATAAAGCGCGGTAAAAGTTTGGCATCGCCGTGGAAATTTAGAATCATGTCCAAATATTCCTTTTGAATTCTTGGGGTAGCCATTGTTTCCGAAATTTAAATTTCAAATAATAAAGATTAGAAGGGAATTATAGGAAGCAACCGAATATGTGTCTATATTAAAATCTGTTAGATTTGGAGGACTGATATCACTGAATGATACAAAAGGACTTACAGGATTGTCGTCCCCGTGTCCATGGGCTCGTCGTTGCGGGCTTGGCGGACGTTGTCGACTGCAGCAGCACCGTGTTCAGCGGGGCTCCTGGAGACTCTCAGCACGGTGTTCGTTCGTGATGTGGATTCTCGCGATGGTATCGTTGCACGTTCGTGATTCCCAATTAATCGTAAAAACAAACCGAAATTTATTGAAATCCATTTGGGAATCCTACCGACTGCGCCAGTTATGTAAACGAACTCGGGTGTTCGTAAAAAAAACTAATTTATTTATTTAATTACAACGATTACAGTTTCTTATTGTTTACAAAGTTACGACACTTCGGTCTCTCTACTATAACTCTAAAAAATACTAAACACTACAGAGTTTATATAACATGAGATAAATATAGTTGCAAGATCAGCGGTTCCTGTGGGACTCGGGGATCTAACTTATATATATA
The DNA here is from genome assembly GCA_035578165.1 of Stenolophus ochropezus. Lineage (NCBI taxonomy): Eukaryota > Metazoa > Arthropoda > Insecta > Coleoptera > Carabidae > Stenolophus > Stenolophus ochropezus. The sequence goes on from JAQOWZ010000041.1 coordinate 1,615,129, forward strand.
TACAGGCTGTTCCATTTAAGCGTGCCACCATTGCTATCTCGAGAACTATAAGAGTTACGAGGTTGGTTAAATTAGCAAAGAACCACCATTTTACAAGATGAATACAATAAGCAAAAAAAAAATTATATCAACCAGTGGTTCTCAAAATACGGGACACAACTTTTTTATTTTAAATAGGAACTTATGTTTATTTTTAGGTTATTCAATAGAGTATTTGTTTCTGAATTCAAAGATATAAATATATCATATACTAATATAACAAAATAACTAAGAAAAATGCATGATAGATTTATTTGTATTTTATTTATATCTGGCTGAAATAAGAGTGCTTTGGATAGAAAACAATTCATTTTCTTCTTAAAACTGACAGTTTAAGAAAATAAAATTTAACAAAAAATAATCAAACAATGTTAGACAGAACATTATGTCTATGTTTTCTAATGTAACAAGATGGGAAATACGGAACTGTTTCCATCTTGTTTTGTAGACTGCATTTCTTCTGTGAACTGTGATTCTTTTATCGGCATATAGATGTTGACATTTTTGGTAATAAAAATTAGAAATTATGGGGCCATATGCCGAAAAGATCATATTTCACAGACAACATTTTTGTATTTAGATAAGAAGTTGAGAGGGTAGATTTACCTCTCAACAAATTTTTACAATCAGTCTTAGATAGAGTTAGTTGTAGATCGGACGCATACAAAATGTAGTCCGTTTAGTTAATTTGTTTAATTTTTAGTTTAGTTAAGTTTTGTTTTCCTAAATATATAAAAATGTAAATAAAATTAGTTAAGTAAAATTAAAGTGATCATGTGCTCCCGTGTTTTCCAACCAACGTGTTACGTAAATAATCATCGTAAGTCATCATCATCGTTTCTTTTGTTATCCCCCCCGTGTTACACTAACCATAGCACTATTGTTTCAGCCATAAGTAAATAAAATACATATAAATTTAACATGCATTTTTCTCAATTATTTTGTTATATTACTATATGATATGAACATATCGCTGTATTCAGAAAAAAATACTCTATCGAATAACCTAAAAATAAACATACGTTCCCATTTAAAATAAAAAAGTTGTGTCCCGTATTTGGAGAACCAATAGTTGAAAAAAATTTTTTTTTGCTCAATGTATTAGTCTTGTAAAATGGTGGTTCTTTGCTAATTTAACCAACCTCGTAGCTCTTATAGTTCTCGAAATAGCAATGATGGCACGCTTAAATGGAACACCCTGTATAAATATATATATATATATATATATATATATATATATATATATATATATATATATTGTAACAGTACGTTACCTACCTCCTTCGCAAACATTCATAAATTGGCCAAAGATCATCTAGTGGAAGGTTTAACTTACCCTACGTTGTGTTTATTTAAATAAGTAACCCTTCATCGTCGTAATACAGAGTAGCTGTTAAAAGTGGAGGATTTTGGACAGGTATTTGATAAAATAAAAGAATGATATTCACTCCAAAAGGCAGACAAAATATCTGACTTGTGCATTTATTATAATTAAAGAAAATCGTAAAATGCTGTGGAAAACTAACTCTCCGGTATTCACCTTAATAACCTGGGGGAAACCACAGCCAAAACCTCAGGTAGAGAGACAATTTGACAATATAACAATTATATAAAAAGACTGCATTCGATTCATAAAGAGTTGTCCCAATAATTTATTATAATCATTTATGGTAAGGTTGAGTTATTGCGACCAAACTGATATTGGGAGTCATTGACAATTGTAAGTGTGTGCGTGTTGGTTTGCGTGGGTTTTTATTATTTGGTTCAGAGTCGGCATGCCGTTGCTCTGATATCTTTTGTTTCTGGGGGCGCTCGACATTGTCTGAGGGCCGTTGTTTTGGGATAGACACTCAGCTGAGCTGGCGAGTTTAAAGCGATTACCACTGAGTGGTCGCACGCTCCTCGTAGTGCCGGTGCCGCACTACGGTTGTGTATTGTTTATTTATACCCAAGTGAACGTTCGTTCGTGCTGATACGGCACATTCTTGAGCCTGAGGGTTTGTGCAGAGCACAAAGTCTCGCAAATTACAATTGTTAGACAACCAATATTAGATCGGTTATATTTAATAAAAATATAATATCATTGTGACAACTATCAAAACATTTAGAGATATTTATATAAAGAAAATAACAGACACATACCTAGCTTGTCCGAGTTAGGTCTGGGGAAATGATGTTTATAGCGACAGTTATTTAAGTTAGAAAAAGAGTTAACCCGATCCTGGTACAACCATAGATCAAAGTCAGAAAAAGAGTTAGGAAAAGAGTTAACCCGATCCTGGTGCAACCATAGATCAAAGTCAGAAAAAGAGTTAAGAAAGGAGTTAACCCGATCCTGGTGCAACCATAGATCAAAGTCTGAAAAAGAATTAAGAAAAGAGTTAACCCGATCCTGGTGCAACCATAGATCAAAGTCAGAAAAAGAGTTAAGAAAAGAGTTAACCCGATCCTGGTGCAACCATAGATCAAAGTCAGAAAAAGAATTAAGAAAAGAGTTAACCCGATCCTGGTGCAACCATAGATCAAAGTCAGGAAAAGAGGTAAGAGAAAGGATTGAAGTCAAGAGACTAGGTAGACTTACTTCGGACAAGCCAAATATAAGTGGAGTCCTGGAACCGACTCCCCGAGTACAGATTTGGACTCGGGTTATATACAAAAATATCCCTCTTCTCTCCTTCAGAATGAGGGCGTTTCGGGGGTAACCAGCCACGCTCCAGACGCGTGATCGTGGAATCTTCTAGAATCTGCATATCAACCATGCAGATACAGGCTCAGCGTCTCGCAGTCTGTCCCTTTCAAGTGGTTGGGCCATCTAGCTTTCGCGCCAGGACGTGGGGTCCATGGGCGTGCGAATAATCCCTTTAGTACTTTGGTGCATTTCAAAATATAAACAAAAACAATATATTCTCTGTTATGTTACATATTTATTTAAATTAACAGTACCATCTGCAAATATTATATTGTGTCACCTGTACTAGCGTGACATAGGTAAATTTATATTAGTTAAAATCTAATATCCTATTTATTTAGTACGCCAGGACGTGGGGTCCATGGGCGTGCGAATAATCCCTTTAGTACTTTGGTGCATTTCAAAATATAAACAAAAACAATATATTCTCTGTTATGTTACATATTTATTTAAATTAACAGTACCATCTGCAAATATTATATTGTGTCACCTGTACTAGCGTGACATAGGTAAATTTATATTAGTTAAAATCTAATATCCTATTTATTTAGTACGTATTTTATTAAGTAATATTTGAACTGATGTGTTGTAATAACACATCATTTTAGAGAATTTCAGAATGATTCAAATAAATAATAATTTATCAACTTCATGTTGTTAAAGTTATTAGTAGTTAAATGATAACTGCAAGGACATGGTTTTTACCAATATAATACTGAAATAGATATTTCTGTTATTTAAAATACTTGATTTGCATATCCGAACTTATTTAGAAAACGATCTAATTTTATATAATAATCTAAGGAAATATGAATACCGTATAGAAATTTGTGAAATCTACGCCTATGCTCCAAATACAGATAGTGGAATGTACACAATATTTCCGTATATGTTAAGTGTTTTCTGACCTGGCCTGTTAAATGTAAACAAATCCAACCCTTGACTAGTTTAAAAATGCAAACAGATGTTCGTAAAATAATTATTCACAAAAATATTTTATCGTAATCAAGATTATTTCTAATATTATTAATAACAAAAATATACATGCTAGCAGTACTGCTTCAATATATATATATATATATATATATATATATATATATATATATATATATATATATATATATATATTTTTGTCTAACGCTATCTTTGGGGACCTCAAGTTTATACAATGCTACCTTTGAGTACCAAATAGTAACTTTCGGTACCGGCCTCAAAGATACAATGATATAAAATGTCATCTATGGGGACGGCACTACATATGGGATTTAGGGAAACCAGTTTAGTTCTAAAATCTGAGTTCTAAAAATTTCAACTTGCTTATACCTTATTTACTGAACTTTTTAAAGAAAAATCTAGTCGTTTTATGTATTTTTATTTTATATGGAAAAGAAAGATTTTAAACAAAGCGGAATTAATTTAAACTAACAATTATACAGGGTGATTCGTAAGTCTGTCTTTTTTCATTAATTCTTTTAAGTCACATTGAAAAATTCCTCAAATAAAATTTATTCGTTATATTATTGTCTATCTACGTAGTATAAACATTTGTATAAGTTAAATTATAAGTTCGAGACGTGTCGTTTTTAAAAAGAACTTTATTACAAGAAGGCTAGTTACAGAATGGCCAATATGTGTTATCA